>CM049317.1:74448617-74951117 GCA_026874595.1 Sipunculus nudus | reverse complement strand
ATATATTTTTCGTGTGTTTGGTAAGACCTCCATGTTTCATACAAGACAGTGAGGGTAAGTGCTCTGTAAACTTTTAGTTTCGCGGCAGGACTTATTTCTCTCCATTCTCAGAATTCACTCAGATTCTATCAAACACACTGCTGAATTAAACTGGGTAATCTATTGTTGACTAAGGCATCGGTGTTTGCCCGGGTGAGGCTACCCATTTATTTCATTTTGTCTTTCCTTTGAATGTCATTTCGGGGGCGGTTTGAAACATCGCCTATGTCTTCTTGTTGGTGATGGTAAGGCCAAAATTGTTATATGTCGATGAGTAATGATCCATCTGGATCTTCAATACTTGCTCACTATTGTTTGCGTAGTCGTCAGCGAAAAGGTGCTTGATGACAGTTTCTTTCACTTTCAATCATTCATTCAAAACTAGTTTAAGCCCTTCAGGCTTTTAGGGTTTAGGGGGTCTGAGACCCCACCCCCGTAGCCTCCTAAGCTTGAAAATTTAGACATCCATTTCGAAAGTCGAAAATTTCGTTCGACCGCAGTAGCACAATCGGAGATGCAAGGGAGTAGCTCCTTTTTTGTTTTACATTTTTTACTCGGATTCTCTTTCACTTTCATGATGACCTTCAGACGCTTAGAGTTGAACACCTGACCATCGATCCTGTGCCTGATATGGATGCCGGCGTGACAGTTTCTAAATGCATCCGTCAATATGGCAGACAACAGCAGGCTAAACAGGGAAGGGTGAGAACTAAGCTTTGTATGATTTATAGTGGGTCACCAGTAAGGTATCCTGGGACACCGACAATCATACCATAGTGACAATTGTGGACAATGTTTTAAAATATTTGGACATATTTACGCATGCGTCCATCTCGGACGACCAGGGTACCTTTGTGCCTTTCGTTAATTTTTATTGAACAAAAATCATATCCGTAATACCTGTACCTGAACGGAAGCTGCAAGGGGTCTTTTGAAGGAGTTTCTGTCTAGGAAACCCAGTCATGGTCTTGCAGGCTGTTGACAGTGAGCGTCCCAGATAGTTATGATAGGACTGTAGGCTCTCTTAATCTTATAGATGTGTACATTTTCATTACGAAATTCCTGTGAAAATGTCCCTTGATCAACGTGGATTAGATGAGGATGGCAAGCTGGTTGAGAAGGGATGGTGGGTTTTATCAAATCCAGCATTTAGAGTGGCGGTATCAGTAGCTGTCCCAGTAGACATTTGGTTGATGGCTTTTATAACAGTCTGTTCAGGATTACTGTTAACCGGAGGGGGAGGGGCGAGCGATGGTTTCGTCATTAATAGCAGCTGAACAATTGAGCACACTGTCGAAGTGCTCAGCCCAGCTCTCAATAATCTGTTTGTTGTTTGTCAAAATAGGCCGCATCGTCAGCACTGATTTGAAGGGATGGCCCCGATGATTATGGCCGGTAGTCGGTTTTGAGTGAGTTGAAGAATATCTCTTTGTGTCATGTCTTTCTTCGGAGCCTTTGATTCTCTCCGCTTTGGCACTGAACCAATCATTTTGTTATATGCTTAGTTTAATCTGAACTAATCTGCGAATGTTAATGAAGGCAGTAGTTTTCGATGGACAGAAAGGGCCCCCCCCCCCCCTGGTATATGGTGGTGTCCTCTGGATAGGAGGCATTTTTTTCTCCAGCAACTCCTAGATTTCAACGTCATTTTCATAGAACCAGTCCTAGCGGTGCAAGGTCTGGACCAAGAACTTAAAGAGCAGCTGAGTTGAATTTGTCCCTCAAGTAAATATTAAAGTCTTCTTCGATGTTATCGTGGTGAGCCGGATCTGCAGGTTTGCTCTCCACAATTGAGTAGGTTAATTGAAGTTTAGGAACATTTCAATAAAGAAATATTGTGTTTCTTGGCAATAATTTGGCCCTCATCTCGCGGGATGACGAGGCTCAATTCGAAATAAAAAGATGATGGCCAGTCCAGTAGTCAGAGCCGTACATGGCCTAGGTCAGTCTTACCTGTCTTTCGCTCTGATGATGACGTAGTCAATGAGATGCCAGTGCTTGGAACGAAGGTGCATCCATGAAGTCTGCTTGCGTATTGGTAAACAAAACATGATGACCAGAAACACACAGCCCGTTGATGTTGCATTTGTGAACTCCCTACTACTACCTAAAATAACTCTCTTCCAGATATGGTGATCTGTGCCCAAAACATGATTGAAGTCGCAAAGACTGTCAGACTGAGGAACGGCAACAATCAGCGCATCGAGTTCTTCGTAGAACTTAGTCTCTCCATTGTTGGTCCTTAGTGTCTTAAGTATTGGAGCATAAGTGCTGCTTATTGTGGCAAAATTCTCCTCCTCCAATGGTAGCTGTATTTTTGTTAGACGGTTGTTTAGGCCCTCATGGACGCTTGTAAGTTCTACTGCGTCTACTCCAAAAGAAGGTACAGCCCCCGACGAGTTCAGTTCTTTGACCGTTTGTAGCAGAATGGGTTCCCCTGGTACTGCAATGTCAACGTTGTAGTCCTTAAGCCAAAGTGCATTCCCTCTCAGTGGTCTGTTTGATATGGTGTTGTAAAGCATTCCAATGTGAGTGCCACACTGTTATTCTTTACTGTTGTTTCGACTGCGCTATTGGATGCTCGCCAGGGTTAGGTGAAACAGGTTATGCTTAGGACAGTTTTCTTAGCCCCTTCCTGTGGTTACTGAGTAGAGCAGAGCGATCCTGGAAAGGATCAGTACGTATGCCAATCCCGTCCCCAGCACCCTTCCTCTCAACACTTGCAGTACCATGAACATATTAGTCTAAAGAGTCCCCGTCGCCGCCATATCTCGCCGCCGCAAGCAGAGATCGGTTCAAGTCGATCAGAGCCGAATTTATCTGCAAGGCGGTGGGGGTAAGGAGTAGGCTCCCCTATAGCGATCGCTTGGTGGGTGATTGCTGACATCTAGATGCGTCAGACACTCATGATTATTTCCTCTGTTGCCATAGCTTAAAATGAGGTTTATGGGTCGGCTGTGTTACACAATTGACTAGTTATAGAGGTTTTTTTATAAATATATGTGTGTGTGCGTGTGTGTGTATCATATATATATATATATATATATATATATATATATCCCACAAACACTTGATTTCCCCTAAACTGCGATGTTTTTCTTGGTAGTATTGTCGGCCACGTATTTTTTGTAACCCTACGAAAGTTGTGCGTGCAAAACAGGATATTGCTAATGCTGATGCTCTCGGATGTGGATGTAATAAAGGAAAGCTTGCCTGAAAACGTGCAGGTGAGCAACAAGCGCCCCTGGCGTCCATTCTTTCAACACAGCTAAACATGGCCGTCCGACAAGCATGTCTTCAATAATTGATGTCGATTTGAAATAAAACATTACAAGAGCATGAACCTGAAATGGAAAATTGCTGCATTTAGCACAGTCTGCACCATACATGTCCTTTAATCAACCGACTCCAAACTGATTAAAGGGAAGGTGTTCTTTATTTACCAGGTTTTCCCAAGTTTCCTCAAATCTGCAGTGCATCCTGGTATGCGTGAACACATTTGTACAAAAATGACATTAATAAACAGAGTACAAAGCGTGAATTTATAGGCTAATAAAGTCAGAAAAGTAATTTCGTCTAATCCACCAATTCAATTAATAGAGAAAAGCTGCAACAAAATAACATTGGGCTAAAAGCGTGTGTCTATTCCAAGCTCACATGTATTTGTACTGTTAGCAGAATAAGTTGGATATATATGGATGCAATTATTCTTATCAGTTCGGATCTCTACCACTGTTACCGTGCTGTAACGGTGACACTCATACAATCACACCGCGTCTAGGAACAACCGACGATTCTGTATTCTTCATGTTCTTTATTCTTATTTCGCCGTAGCCGGCCCAGGTCAGCTCCCACTGAAGTCCGGCAGCACTTCAGCTTGGATGGTAGTTGGGAACTGACCATGGTCCGACGCTCAGTCTATTTGTAGTTGCCGTACAGAGGTTACATGACTCCAAATATGAACATACACAAATATAGCAATGAGAGGTACGAGGGTCTTACTATAAATACAACAGGGGAGACCCACACTGAATTGATCTAAACCTAAAACAGTTATATATATGAAATGTAAAATCTAGTTTAACTTATTACAATAATTCTTGATTTCCTAAACTCTCCACAATATAAATAATATTACCTGGCACTACATATGCCTCGTACATAATTAAATCATTATCACTGTTTCACCTACGAATTATTGGACAGACCTATCGGTGATTCACCTCGTTACTGTTCAAGGTGGTATACTGCCTGGTCATCAGACTTCTGGAATATTCTTAACCCCGTGCATATAAAACCTGAAATCCAGATGATTTAATAACAACATATCATCCTTATCATATGGATACCTTCGCCCTCATTCAATAGACAGCGCCACCAACAGGCCATGGACCTATCCTTTAAAAAAACTCTTTGATATTCTAGTACCGTTCATTTAAACATGGTATACACTGTATGTATATGTTTTTTATAAGTGATTCCCGATGTCAGCAGTAAAAACAGTAGTGCCTTGTCATAAATAACATTAAAAAGAGACAAGAATTGGGGTGTGTATATATCCGCTCGAATTTCTGTAAGGGAACACATTGTGGAAGTATTTTTCCTCCCCGATAGTGAAAAGATTATTTACCAAATAACAGGAAAATTAGACATTCCCACAGCATCGATGTATAAATAATTGTATCGATCACAAATTATTCATCAATGTATATGTACATGTAAAAGAAAATAAACGTTTTATAATACATCAAGACGCACATGCTAGAGATCAAATTATTCCTATAGCTGATAAGATGCAAAATTATAGAGACCCACACAGGGTCGAATAATTCAAGCTATTGGGTTGAGTGTGTAAATTCAACTTTACATTCAGCAGAGTAAATCGAGTATAACTATCGATTATAACGGGTTATCGGGTTGCCTCACATTAATATGTAAATGTTTCAATGTTGATTATTTTTTCTGAATATTAACATTTCATTTGATTGATTTTTTTCTTTATTTTATACTAGGAGTGGAATTTTAGCGCTCTACCCCCGGCTCAAGGGAACCAAAATGAGCGAATACCATTTATTGTGCATTAGTATCTCGAATTGGTGGTTTTCATAGATGCTAGAAAATGTTGCTAATGAACAAGATATCTAATAAATAAAAAGTGGTAGGCCCGAAGGGCGACACAAGGCACATGTTCTGTCACATATAATTTAACAGTTGTGGTGTTCTAAATATTTCATTTAAAAATCCTGTATATATAATGATAATGGCAGGGCTCGACATCTGAGCAGAAAAACAGAAATTTGTCAAACAACAAAGTAATAAAACCTTAAAACTAATCAGTAAAACGTAAGGTTCTTAAATTGATTTTATTATTTATTTATTTATATGTATTGCTTGTCTAGAGCGCTGCTTGAATCTTCAATTGCAATATACAAGTAATTCTGATTCCAGTGAAATCGCTTTTATAAACTTCAGTCAGTGGAAGGTTCTAAACAGTTGTGAGATCACAAAGTCCGTATGTATTGAATGCATGTACTAATAAGTAAATAAAGAAACAAATAATGCAAGAAAATCTTTTAATCATTAATAAATGAAATATCACCAGGATATTGATGACAAACGTTCTTTGTCATAAGAACTTTAAAGATAATACGGATGAGTCACATCAGTCTTATCATATACATAAGGTCCTGATATATATCTAATATGCAGTTCAGTTTGAAGCATTTGGGTGATGTTCATTTGACGGCAAGAATCCATGAAAAAGGGGAAAAATGCCTTCCCCCTCCGGACAGGGTCAAGTTCTATTCAGCCAATTATATGACCCTGCGAGGTATAGTGCACCATACACGGAACTTTAGCGGCCTTGGCTGACATTGATCTTGGTTGCTGGGGCAAGCACTGTATACAACTATGGCGGTCAACATGCACCTGGACGGTACGTTACCTGTCACCCCAGAATTGCGCCCGGGTTAGGCTAGGATCTGGTTTTTAAAGTCATTGGACAGACAGGGTAAAGGTGATCTGGGATCACCGCCCCGCTTGTCTCTTTAGACTATAAAGTTTGAAGGAGCCAACAGACGTGATGCCAACCTGGCCAAGCCAACAGGAGCCGAAAGACCGCCACCGTTTTACTCATACCGGTGACCTGAAGAAAGCTACAGCAACCACAACCACAGAGACAGAAGCAGCATGCATTCCCTCCGCCGATCCTAGCAGCGGAGTCTCAGCCGTGCCAATCGAGAGCCGAGCCCGATCAACGAACCGACATAGCTTTGAGTAGTTGCCATTTTATACTTGCAGTTTATGCCATTTTCGCGCCCTGGTGGCACGTGCAGTTGTTTATATAGGACACGTGGCTGTATTTATTTTCCCTATATAACATCTATAAAACACCTAAGGTTTGGGCCTCTTTTAAATAATTTTCAAAATAAATTCTGATATTAAACTTTTTTTTACCTGAGAATTTGTTGTTTCTTCAGTCAAACAAGACCAAGAAAAAGGGGGCTTGTGTATCTCATTTTTTAACCATCCTGGCCCGAATGCAGTGAAGCCCAAAATACCCCACCAAGCAGTCCCAAACAAGCATTTGGACAACACCTCTTTGATTGGCCACAGATTTTTTAAAAGTTGACCAATACTGTCAATTTTATTGGAAATTATGCTTAACATGCTTAAAAATCAAACAATGGGGTGTTTTTGGTGCTCCATCACATGATGACTAGAGCCAACCAGAGAAAGCCAGACCATTCACTACTCTCCTTCAGGTTCAGGGCTTGGTGACCCCAGGTCATGTAAACAAATAGGACCACGTGACCTATACATTTACACCACCACGTCACCGATATCGCGCCGCAATGTAGTTCCCCGAGTTTTATAACAATAAAAAAACAGACGATCATATTCTTTATAAAAGTTTTATTTGAATTAAGGTTGTCCATGTAAATATCTACATTTGCTCCATTGAGTTAGGCCTAATCATTGTATTTTTAAATGCCAGGCGAATTGGCTAGCGTTCGACTGGAAACAGTGCTGTGCGCACATTGATTGGCAAGAGATCTACCCCTTCCTAGACGAGATCTCGCGTGTGGAGGAGCCTGACGCTCAAATGACCTTTGACCCTTTACGGAGTTGAGCTTCCTTCTCGCGTAGTCCACGTAGGAATGTTATGATACACACACGACTAGGCACATAGCATGTGATTGAGATGTGAACAGTGGGCGCACCAATCGATAAGAACCTTGGTGTCGGGAACACGTGTGCGTTGGTGTGTCCGAGTAACCATATGTGTGGATCTTCGTGTATGCCTGTGCAGTGCTACGTGGGTTATATCTGTCCTCCGGACCTGGAACCGTGATATATCTCACCACCACCTGGCAAGTACTTAAGTCTTGTGTAGTTTAACGTTCAGGAGAAGAACACCAGCAGCAGTACCATGATGAGGTACATATTATGGATTTTATTTTCATCTAAGGAACGCGCAGAATCAATCATCCCTTCAACAACATGATTCAACAATATGATTGTGGAAGATCGGGGAATCTGACAGCTACAGCAATTATTTAGGAAGGTCAAGTGCATATGGTTGTCATGGCAACGAAAGACGACAGTAACCAAGAAACTGAGGCGGGGAAGGTACTGTCGACGAGAAAACGGAACCTAACGACTTTGCTGGTCACGGCAGCGGCGTTTGGAAATGTAAGATTAGCTATATATAAATTAATCTACAGGTTTCCTGCAATAAACAACAATTAGCTAGAGAACCCTATGGTATTACACCAGATTTATCATATAAATAAAGAGGAATAAAGTTTCGTCAGACATTTTACGACTACGTAGTTTCGTGCAACATGTTGTATCACTCCTCAGGTAAGACTGTCTGATTGAATTGAAACGGTCCAGTCTGACGAAACTTAATTCCTCTTTATATATATATATATATATATATATATATATATATATATATATATTGTGAAAAGGCCTTTGAAATCTTGCAAAGATGTGTTATGTAATATAGTATGATAGGACTCCAGTACCATGAACACCAAACCATATGTATAAGCAGTAAATGTGTGCATTTTTAAAGGTCTATATGAAACCAACGAAACTGAGGGCCGGTCTGTTATCTTCGGAATGCGATGATTGTGTAATGGTACATAACATGCACGTATGGCGGGCTGTGTAAGGGTAGCCAGATCAAACCATGTTCTATACAACCGATGCCTGTATGTTAACAATTGACCTTAATTCAGTCCAGCGGCCCAAAAGTTGCGGTTTCTTAAATTTAATTTTTCTTTAATTTAGTGATCTTTACACGTGACCCACAAATTTAAATTCAAAGGTAAAAATATAACTTAAAATCTCAACCATTTAGTAAACTTAAGTTACTTTACTAAACTTCGTACTTCTCCCACTCACACTCTTGTTCAAGCAAGTTCGTGGCACCTGTGGCACAGAGCCACAACAGATGAATTCGGAAACGTAGGTAACCATTTTTATTCTTCAGGAGCATCCTATAGATAATATAAAAAATGTCAATTCATAAAAATACAGAATCTGCTAAAGGAATCTGTCCCACACATAATTATACCCTGGCTTGTGTTCTCTCTCTCTCTCTCTCTCTCTCCCTCTCTCTCTCCTTGGAATATAACCAGTCGCATCCTCTGTTTATTCCATTGGTCAGAGGAGGAGGCTGAATTATACTGGCCAATGAAATGAAGGGAGAATTTGTTCATTATACCCTGACATATACAAAGTCTACAAACAGTGCAATTTTACGTTATTGTGATACCATCTATCAGTGTGCTCCTAGCTGTCTAAACATCACGAGGCTCCCCCATTAGTGGTCACCCTGATCAGATACACACCTTAACCCTAATAAGATTAACAGATTAGGACCTGGCCTGTACAAATAAGGGACCCAGTAAACATGACTAGGAGATAATGCAATCAGGACCAAGGTATCATGGAACAAAGGCTTGTTATACACAGAGGTTTGAATGTATACAAAAGATTAAATTCACAATCACTAAAGTTATAATAAATTTTAAAATATTCATATTATTGAGAACAGCTGCAAATGAGAGAGAGAAGCCCTTTGAACCCATTTAGTGTGACATGAAATACCAAGAATATATAGCCTATCATGCCAAATCTTACAATGGGGTCTGGGGATATTATATATATATATATATATATATATATATATATATATATATATATATATATATATATATAGGAAGTAATATATTAAGTTTAGTAGTATTTCATTTACTAGTAGTTTGGTGCAGTGAATTTTGGCAAGACATTTTATGTACCCGCATTTTACATATACAATACCGTATACATGCATTAAATAACAGTGAAATTATTTCAAACCAGACGGAACTGGTTTATATAAAATATTAAATATAGAAAATACAGCTAACAGGTAACATAAAATGTAATGTCATACATTTCAAAGGAAGTAATTGATTATACTTGTGACGTGTTTACAGTGGGAAGAGTAGTTATTTACGTCACTATAACTAATATATATGTGTGTGTGTGTTTATCTGCTCGGCTGAGTTTTAGTGACGAGCAATACCAATGGGCTTTTGTTCGCCATTTATTTTTCCGTTGGATCTGTTTATTGGTGGTCTGTGGATATTATATGTTTCCTATGTTATGATAGCAACGCAGGGAATGTTCCGCATTTCAGGAAGAAAAATTAAAATCCTTCTTATATTTAGTACTCCCGAGACTGTTATCTTTTAAATGCTAACGTAGTCTGCATGGGCACCACGGCCAATAAGTGTGCGGGGTCGGGGCGGATGTTAAAATACAAGACAAGTTACACAACCTCAAGTCACATGACAAACCATGCACGCACGTAAATGTATACTTACCTTAATCAAAGATCTCCCATTGCGCTACTCGAGGATCAGTTATATTGACGATCCTCTTGGTGTCTTATATGCATCCTGATCAGGTACACACACGTGCTAGATCCTTGTGCACAGTGCCCATAATTTATCTTCAAGGGTGGGGGGGGGGGGGAGGTGGATGACTCGGAGTAATAGGGTAATAAACCTTTTTTATAAACACATATAATTTAGTTTATTTTTAAAAACACATATATATATATATATATATATATATATATCTAAATATTATAATATTTAGCCTATGTGAGACATTTCATCACAGCATGATGCAGATTTTACATACATACATATATATACATACATATATATATATATATATATATATATATATATATATATATATATATATATATATATATCCCGAGCTGCAGTAATTAAATAAAATTATATATATTTATAAGTGGACGTTTGTAATTATTTTTTTTTCTTGTGTTACAGGGGCTCTGTTTCGGTGTCTGGGGCCCCGCATTGTTGGATTTTCAAAACCTGGTGAACACATCACAGGAGAAGATTTCTCTCATTTTCACGGCCAGATCAGTCGGGGCCTTGGTTGTCATGTTCACCGTGTCTCCGTTATACGACAAGCTCAACACGTTCTTCCTCTTCATCCTGTCCCTTGTTTGTATCATCGTGACCATGGCAGCCGCACCTTGGAGTGTCAATCTGGCGATGCTGATTGCTGTATCAACCGTTCTTGGAGCAGCATTGGCTGCTGTGTTCGCTGGTAAGTGAAGATATACAACACACTAGACTAGTACCCAGCTCTATTGTGGCCTTCAGCACCATTATAGAGTGGGGTACCAGTCTATACAACACACTTGCCCGCCGACGCAAAACGGATACCATATAGCCTTTTATAGGATTCAAAAATGCACTCATGCGTGTCAATTTCAAAATTCCTCTAAACGAACCCTTCCATGACAGTAACAAGTATTATATTTGCCAAGCAGACTTCAGCATTGTTGATATTTCATTCCAACTGGACGGAGGCAGAACAAGATGAATATAGCACGAAACGCGATCTTACAAACGCGCGATTTATCTTAAACAAATGCATCTGTCACTTTTCCATTTAAACGCATTTCTGCGAGCTTGTAAAACTGGCCAAGTACGAGCTATAATGAATGCAGCTGTGTGGCTTTGTATACAGTAAGGCTGTGCGATATTGTCGATAGGCCCTAAATCGGTATATCACGATACGGGAATTCGCATATTCGCGATTCATTTTTCAAATATCGATATATTTTTATATTTTGTTGAACATGCCTAAAATGATTTGTCGTGGGTAGAAAAAAAATATAAATGGGTGGGGATTAATTACAGGCTTAAAGTGAAAGGCGTCACCGTGCTTCAGACGACCCAGAAAAGATTGAACCCACAAATAACACCAGCCAGAAGTCACGGAGAAAGGCTAACGTTGCATTGGGTATATTGACATGGCTGCCTGTCAGGGCCGGTTTAAACAGTGTCTTTGTTATGATGATCCCCACTTGAGGATCAAGTCGCAGGTCAAATTCTCTATGGACCATGTATGTATGTATATGTATTTGCAATCGGTATATACTACTATAGATGGGTTCGTTGTGTATGCAATGCAGTCGAGCTAATTAATAAAAATTTTTAATTATTATAAATAGCTCATGCAACGTTCCTGTGACAGTTAATTCAATTGTGATATTAGTTTTATACAACTATTGTTTCAGTTTTTACCTTGAAGCTGCGATATTAATGGTAATAGTTTTCTTCTATAAGAAATAATTATATTGACAATGGTTTACGACCAGATCCCAGTACACATTTAATTGATTAACGTGGAGTGTGCCTGGTATTTACATAATATGTGTTCAGTTCGTTGGACGTCACGTTAATTTACTCAGTAATTCACCAGTCAATATTTAACGACGATAATGTAAAAGCATCCGAACTGACACATACACCTGTATTGACTGAACATGCAGAATGTTGGGCGGGTAGTACACAGATTGTTTCAACACCATGACAAAGTCAGGTGATGTTTAAAGGGCCATATTCCGATATCTGACGTCTAGTAACCAAAGATTACCCCTTGAACCTTTTATAATAATAATGGGCCAGAGAACGCATTGTACACAGGCTGTTTTGTTTGTATCCACTTGGTGATAACGCGCGTGTGTGTGTGTGTGAAAGGGGGGGGGGGGGGGGGTAAAATAATCCAGACACATTCAACAATGCTATCTGGCGGCAAGTCGGATGAACGTTGCAACTTATCACATTTCAATTTGGCACATATATGTCACTATAACTGTGAACTGTTTGGAGATCTATACAAATAATTTATCTTCCAGTACCTTCATTGGCTGACATTGCGACGACAAATATCACTTTTTAAGTCGACACGTTAATAGCATTGATCATATAAAGATAGACTATAACTCGAGAAAATATTTAACATAGTATCCAGTTAATTTCACAGCCAACTAGGTGCATGTGCATGTAGGATGTTTGATATAGTAATTTCGTAATCAACTGGACAAGGAGTGACCCATAGGCTCAACGTTTCAGCGGAAGGGTGCACATTTTTACTTTATATTACTGTGGAAGTACCCAAATTTGGAAAGCGTTTTGTAATTTAGCACATCTGTGTTGTGCTGATGCCATAATTTTGCTAGAGTTGTTACCCGTTTCTGCTGGTCTGGTCGGACAAATAGCAACGACAGTTTAAGAAATATCAGAGAAATTTAATATTTTTCATATAACAATATTATTTATATATATTTCAGGTGCCAACACCGTGCTTATTCGAATGTGGAAAGAGAAAGTCGGTCCAATTCTTCAAACCATGTATTTATTCTTCATCGGAGGAAACATGATAGTTCCCCAGGTGGTAAGACCGTTTCTGGGTCAGGTTGCGATGGAAACAGAAGGTCAACTTCCGGCAAGGACGAACCAGACTGCATGGAACCCAAACTTGGAAATTAGGAACATGAAGAAAGTTCTGTACACTGTAGAAAATACGACACGAATTAAAAACAGCACCGAAGATTTATTTAAAATTAACAATGTTACTGACATGCCTTTCAAAACAAATGTTTACATTCCATTTACGATTGTTAGTGGGTTCATTATAATTATTTTAATATCATCATTTATAGCCTTTGCCTCAGAAAAGTTTCAAGTCACACTTCCACCAAAGCCAACTAACGTAAAACCGAGGGGCCCGAAGAGAGACAAACTGCATGTTATTCTTATAATTATAGTTTTCGGTCTTACTATATTTTTATGTGTCGGGCAAGATCTTGTCTATGGGTCTTTATTATTTTTATTTACGGTCAAATACCTTTCCTGGACTAAAGTACAGGGCACCGTCATTGTAACTGTATTTTACTGCGCCCAGATTGCGGGTCGTGCTATGGCCATACCTTTAGTTAAGTTCATTAAACCGCAGTGGTTCGCCTTGTCAAATATACTGATAGCTTTAACAGCGTCTGTGACAGGTACGTTGTTTGTTCACTCTCACGTAGCAGTTATTTGGGTGGTGACCGTGGTTTTTGGCGCGGGCGTTACGGCTTTCTTCCCGGCCATGCTGCAGTGGTTGAACAATATTGTTCCTGTCACGGGGTTCATTAACGGTTTAATATCAGTTGGACTTCCCCTTGGGTTCATGGTGTTTCCAGCATTAACTGGTTATTTATTTTCTTCCGTTCATGCAATGTGGTTTTGGTATATACAAATCATAGGTCTAACCAGTTCTCTAGCGTTATTTATTACTGCGTATGTTATGGTGCGCTTTAATCAGAAGAGAAGAAAGAAATTTACTAAAAAGCTCAGTTCATTGAACATTGAAAATATGAATGGTGAAGCAGAAACGATTCATCCGTTAAAATCTTGAAAGTAATACAAAATTTGTAGCTCTGCCAAAACATGACTTAAAAATAGTGGTTTCCGTTTCCCAAGAAAGTCAGACGTTTAGAGATGCATTTTGGGATTCTTTCATGTGTCCATTTCAGAATCTTCTGTATACTTATGTGTACAAATTATATTATTTTTTCTTCTTGTTCCTTCTGTTATCTTTGATGATTGTGTTTCGGGATGAAAACCTGATCGTGCTGATAATAAATTTTTCGAAAAAAAATAATGTTAACGTCAGGCTCTATGCCTGGGTATTTTCCGAGCATTCATTCAAAATCAGTCCGTCCATTCTCAATATAAAATAGTCTGCTTTTCATCCGTTCTTAATGCACCTTTTTATGATTTTAAGATTCGTGATACATTTACAATTGTCTGTATAGTCGTTACCCGGTTTTTAACCGCCCTATGGTGTGACTGATGGTACACCCTTTGGGATCAGTTGCTGAACATACAGAATTTTTTTCTATCAATAGATCGAGTCGCATTTCTCATTGTAGTGGTGATTAGCGGACTTCGGACTCGAAACCGCTCTCGAGTCTACTTTTATAAAGGACACCTATATATAATACCCGAACTTGCCCCCGGGGGTCCTGTGTTAAGGGTTAAGAAGTCAAGCAATGTGTAGCTCCGCTATCTTATATGCTTTTGGGTATACATAAGCGGATGTGGTGTAATGCTGTCATGATTAATTGTATTTTTTTATAATAGGATTTCTAATCTACATAAAACCGCCGTTTATATAAATAATATAATTTAAAATGTTTGAGAGGGCTAGGAAGGCTTAAACTTATTTTTTATAAGAATAAAATAAGTAATTCACTTTTACTCTGACTTCGACTCGGTTTTTAGCTCAGCTGACTGAAAGTCTTCTGAGCTATAGCGATCACTCTTTGTCCATCGTCCGTCCGGCCGTCTGTCCGTTTACAGGGCACAAATCGTAACCGCTGGACCAAGAATCTTCTTACTTGACATCCAGGAAGGTCCATGAAAATTCTCCTTGAAAACCTGGAATTAGGTCTCTGTTACTCATATTCTTTGAGCTATGGGGCTCCGAAGTACCCCCCAGAATAATGGAAAATATGATACAAAAGCTCAAGTATCTAAACAACGAATGAATTGATAACCATGATTGTTTGCATAGATATTGATCATGGAGTGTTTCATCAGTTTTTGCAGACTGGTGGCGCTACCTGTATTTTTTTCACGATTTTTTCCTCCATTTTTGAGACCTTAAAAGATGCGGTCATCTGTTAACAGGGCACAAATCATAACAACTGGACCTAGAAAATTTCTCTCTTAATATGCAGGGTGGTCCTTGAAAAGTCTCCCTGGAAACCTAAAATTAAATCTCTGTTACCCATATTCTTCGAGCTATAGGGCTCCGAAATACCCTAAAGAATAATGGAAAATTTGATACAAAAGCTCCAGTATCTGAACAACTAATGCAATGATCACCATGATTCTTTGCATGGACATTCATCATGGAGTGTTACATCAGTTTCTGCAGACTGGTGGCGCCACCTGTATTTTTTTTTACGATTTTTTTTCTCTATTTTTTGAGACCTTAAAAGATGCCATCACCTGTTAACAGGGCACAAATCGTAACCACTGGACCTGGAATCTTTTCACTTTGCATATAGAGAGGTACATGAACAGTCTCCCTGGAAACCTAAAATTAGTTCTCTGTTACCCATATTCTTCAAGCTATGGGGCTTATTAGTACCCCCCCCCCCCCTACCCCCCCCCCCCGTCATAATTTTAAAATTGACACCAAAGCAGGGCACAAATTATAAACATTGAACCTGGAATCTTCTAACCTAAAATCCAGGGAGGTCTATGAAAATCTGCTTGGAAACGTGTAATTAGGTCTCTTTTACCCATTTTTTCTGAGCTATGGGGCCTATAAGCACCCCTCAGAATAACTTAAATTTGATACCAAAGTAGGGCACAAATCATAATCTTTGGGCCCAGAATCTTCTAACTTGACATCCAGAAAGTTCCTCAAAAGTTCTCCTCAGAAACCTGAAATTGGGTCACAGTGAACTATATTCTCAGAGTTTTGGAGTATGTTTGAGCACCCTAGGGATAATGCAAAATACACACAAATTGCCAGATTTCTCATGTAAGGCCGGTTGGTTTGTCATCAGATTTGTTGTGCTTATGGGTCTTAATGAACTTAAGCTAATATGCATGAACAATGATGCCACCTACATTATCTTAATTAGTTGTCTGTGCAAGGACATATTGTCAACATGTATGTCGGCTGAGCGTCATGACCCACGGGTCACTTGTTAATATACTTGTTACTGAACATGAACATGACTGACCAGGACTAGAAGATAGTGGATTTGAACTCGACTGGCCTGGATTCGGACTTGCAGTCGAACTAGGAAAAGGTTGACTCGACTTCAACACTGCAAGAAAGTAACTGTCACTGGCCTTTATATCAAAGTGTACCAGCACATTGCCAATTATTGCTTTGGAACAGGTCAGTGCGAGATTTCCATTAGCTTAATTAGCACCTGGCCGGGTTTTCAATGGGCCTTCTAGATTCTTAATACACTGGCTTAGTTTCTAATAGTTGACTCTGTGATGCACCTTTCGCGCTAACATAACAAATTCTTCAGAATTTATTGCAAATTCTTTAGTATTTTTTGTTGGAAATGTAAAAATTTCAAGGCGTGGTCTTAAACTGTGCGCTGACCGGCCTCACACCCGGGAGGGGGGGGGGGGATGCTAGGCCGTCAGCGTTCAGTGCTTAACTATTCAAGGCGTGGCCATAGTGTCACAACCGTAAATTATAATTTAAATTAGTAGTTCTCGGATACAAAAGCGGATGCTACAGCTTTATCAGTCACCTGGTCAATGCAACAAGTGTTGATAATTATACCCGCAAGAGAGTAAAAGACCAAATTTTAAATAAGGTTAGAACCTTAGATGTCGCTTTAGATGTCGAACCCTAGATGTCGCATCTGCCAGATCATGTGTCGAACCCTAGATGTCGCATCTGCCAGATCTGGCCCCTGTTTATGAAACCTGAAACTGAAAAATTATTCTTAATCATATTTAACTATGTATCTTTGTTAAATAGATGTTGAAAAACAACTGGCCATGGGCCTATCCTTTATAAATGTTATACTTTCAACTAAGTTATTCGTAAAGTACATCCTGGTAAAATCAAACAATTTCATTCAACCAATATGCATGTGTACACTCGCCTGGCTCGACAACGTATTCTGAAAGTTAAAAATACAACTCATATATATTGTATCTGTCATGTGTAGTACATGTTTAAAATAACATGCCAGTAACGTATTACCGAGTTATTTATCTAGAAAAAGGTACTCTATACAGCCATTATAAACCTCTTCAGTTCTGGTATTCGTATATGGTATCCGTTGACAGCCAATGACAAACGTGAGGTACGTATGAATATACGTGCCTGTGAATTTGTTTGCTGGCCGTGATGTTTCTTTGCGGGCAACATTGGTATTTGTTTTCTTGATAACTAATTGTGTACAATTCAAAACTCAAATCTTTATTAGATGCAACCAGTTTCATTGGAACTACCGACACCTATCAGCAAAGGCTAGCACTAATGTGTTGATCGGGTGGACTTTGGAAACCGCAAACATTCGCGGTTGGTAATGAAAATAATCAAAATCCTTTTTAAAGACTTTACTCTTTCTTGAAGAAATTCCTAACAGAAAGTGTGGCTGATATAATCTGAACATGTTTTTTTTTTCTTTACCAATTGCCGCCCACCTTTAAAATTTGCCTGTGCAGGCCGCCAGGCAGTGAGGAGTATACAAACCAGGGTCTGGTAGATAAACGACAATGGATGTACGACATCAAACCGGTTTGTTCTGTTATAAGAAGCCCACTGAGTCATGATATTTAAAAATAGAAAATATTCCTGTTTAAAGAAGCACATGTCTCGTTTTTACCAAGTTAACCGCATTTCTGCATTATTTTGGTTAAATGGGAATTCTTTAATATCATAGAAGTTTTTTTGTTTTAAACTGTATAATCTTTAAGTGTGTTAAACAGGGCATTGAAACGTATGTTTGAGTGTGTTCAATAGATAAATCATTATTAAAATAATAATTATTATTATTTTTATTATTATTGATATTATTATTATTATTATTATTATTATTATTATTATCACGATACATATATCGAAAATGCGTTTACCTCAATCGTTGCCTGATACAGTTCCACAAGCCAGGCATTTGTAGTCGAGTTTGACTGTAGATAATTTTTTCATTTTAGATATTGCATAAACCTGTTTCCTGGCAGGAATTCAAAATCCATTTCCTGAAAGTAATTCATTTTACTATATATATAAATATTTATGCATATTTGTTTGAGTTCAAAATGTTTGAGTTATATTATTTGTTAATGACCTTATTATTTATGTTTGCCATTTAGTTTATATCACACTTTGTGAAAAGAGAACTTATGTATCTCAGTATTAGCTAGATTTCTTGGCTTTATTTTCGTAGCACCAGTTCTCATAAAAATTTTGACATGCTTTGTTAGATCTGATCGCGTATTTTTTTTAATAGAGTCATTGTCACAATTACACCAACATCTTCAGGTCCCTACCTCTTATTATCTCCTATATCTCCACGTCACAAACCACCGGAACATGCACGTGCAATACGTTTACTATAAAGCCCACCGCTGTTTCTGTATGTGTATGTTGTTACGGCCCTCGTTCACACGGCAAAGATCACCCAACGGACCGCAACACATAATTTCAGACACGTATCCTTATAGATAAACTCGAAGACAATATAGGTGCAATAATAATCACATTCATTACAATATATGCAATAACAGACAAAATGAGATAGAATGAACGCATAATAAAGCTAAACGAAGTCCCTGATAGGTGTTGCAACATAAAGGAAATACTTAACTGAAGTCCATAATGTTCATGGATTCCTTATAACACAATACTTGAAACAGTTGACGAAAGTTCACAACGGGTAAATCCATGGTAAATCGGCTGGCGAGCGTAAATAATATTACGGAGTCGGCATAATGTCCGTGAGGAGGAACCTACAAGTTACCAGTGTAGGCCACGGAACCAGGATCCTGAGTTGAATATGACAAGCCTCACACTAAAAAAAAAACCAAATTGGTTGAATCAACCAAAAAAATTAGTTGAATCCAACCAATTTAATTGGTCAAGATATGTCCAAACATTTTGTTTTGAACAACCAATTTATTTTGGTTGAAATCAAATGAAAGGTATTGGTCAAATCAACCAATATATTGGCCAGAGCAACCAACAGAGCTGATCATTTAAACCAACAAAATTGGTCAGTTTGACCAAAATAATTTGGTAATTCTTAACCAATGTGCTTTGGTTGAGGTGAACCAGGGCAGACTAGTGGACAAATTTATGTGTTCACTGCTACTTTCAGTCCCTTTTCAGTTGTTATATTCTCCATGTTGACTGGAAGTCTTCTTATAAGTCATTCTTCAGTTTCGGGTTGCTTTGGTGTAGGTTTCAAGGGGGAAACATATTCCGCCTGATCTTGGAATCGTACCTGTGACCGCTTGCAAACAAGTCAGACGTTTTGCCTACAGCCAGTAAAGCTTGCATCACTTGTAACTGATTTGGAGCCCCTTTGTGTCTTATGTTAAAACTGACCAATCGGTTTGGTCAGTGCTTGACCAAACAGTTGTTAAAGATAAAAAATATGTTGGTAAAATCAACAAATTTTCAACTCAACCAAGAAAACTTGTTTAATGTAAGATGAATAATATCTTGGTCAATACAACCAAAATTGGCTTAACCAATTAAATTATAACCAATTTGTTGTTGAGTGCAGGTGAATTCGCGAGTCAGTCCTATTTTATACAGACGTGCAGGGCTGTAAAAGTTATCTGGCGAGTTCTGTGTATTGTTTCTGCGTGTTTCGCGTTTTGTTTTGCGTGAAGTCGTTTTTGTTCCATGGCGAGTTTGCTTGTGCGTCGTTACTGGTGAACAACACTAAGAAGACCGAAGACCCGGGAAGAAGCTCAAACCACAGGGAGAGATCCACTTGGAGGACATCAGTGCTTCACTGGCCTCAGTGCCTCACAACAATGTATGTACATATATGTGTTAAAGTCAATGTGTAAAATCAGTCAATTTGTAAAATGCCTGAATTTTTCAGTCAATTTACAAATTGCCTGATTTACTCGGGCATTTTATAAAATGACCGAATTTTTTTCAGGCAATTTACAGATTGACTGGAAAATCAGTCAGTTTATATAACACATTGACTAAAATGTGAAAAGAATGAAATACGATTGTTATAAGGTTACAAAGACTTAAATGACATCTCATTTATTTCATATCCCTTACTCTTACAAAACATTAATAAGATATAGATAAGAAAAGATCTTATTTATTGCCAATACGGAATTTGGATGTCAAGCAACTGATATGTGGCACAACTAATAAAATAATAATATTAATAATAATAATAATAATAATAATAATACTGTGTAAAAAAGCATATGATTAACGGCTAGAAAACATATTAATGTTTTACATATGCTTATTGAACAAACGCACTGCACTGGACATTAATGAGTCGCTGAAACGATTTGTTTTGCACATGGATGGACTGTGTATACGTCTTCCAGATTTCCACCATCTGATTGTTCCGCTCAACGGACGCTGACTTCTCATCCTGGTTTTAAACTTACTCATTACCTTTAGACAATACATGCTTTCAACGTGTTCTATATGTCAACACCAAAAATACGTTCTGTAGTTTTCCTGGTTCTTTCCAATCTTTCTTTGTGAGTGACACTCAAATTATTCCACCAGCAGAAGGGTTACCACACTTTGTACAACAGATGTGTTATTATTTTCTTATCAATATGAAAGCATTTCAATTTCCTAAGAAAGTACATCCTTTGACTGCCTTTTTAACATAAGGCGTCAGTGTTATCTGGCCATTTAAGTTTATCGTTAATAACAGTACCAAGATATTTGTATCGAGGCACAATCTCTACAGCATTTCCATCAATGAAAACAGGATAGTAGCATGTGGGTCTATTTCTAGGTTCAATTACAAGTTCCTTGGTCTTGTTAACATCAATTAAAAGATTATGTTCATCACACCATGTGATAGCGTTTGCAATTTCTTAACGGTTTCGAGTTTCATCAAAATCAAAGATTCTGCTGAAAATGGCAGTGTCATCCGCGTATTTAAAAATATCACATCTTGCCTGGATAGACACAAAAGGAATTTGTGTACAGAATAAATAACACAGGTGATAGAACACACCCCTGTTGGGCACCCGTACTGATACATTTTACATCACATTATTGTGCAACTAAATAATTTATTTGATCAAAAGCGTCCATCTGGCTTAATTCTATTCCTTGCAGAAATAATTATGTAATCATATGGGCTGAAAATCTGATATATTCTCAGGGGCACAATCTCCTTTTGCACTTTGGGAGCAGGTGTTGGCTGGTTGACCCCATCCCTCAATGTAAAAAAAAAATTGTCACAAATTTCTTTTAACATTTAAGCAATTCTGAAGTAAATTTGGTGTAAAATGACAGGGAATAATTTCGCTTTAGAAACCAACAACATAATAATTTGTTTGCCTAAAATCACCCCCCCCCCCCCCCAACCCTCAACCCTTGGATCCGCAGCCGGCTATTTCAATATAAAACTTCAAGTTCTTGTTTAATTCTCGAAATCTGCATGGATCATTTAATTGCACTTTTAGCGTGGATAATTTAATAAATGGGTCCCATGCACAATGTCATGGAAAAGTGCGACTCGTGCCATACACTCATGCCGTCATTGTGTTAAGTTACTTATCAGATAATTCTGTGAGATAACACTCTTTTAATATTTGAGAAAACCGTTATACATTTTTTTCAATAACTATTTTTATTGCAAAAAAAATGACATTATT
Organism: Sipunculus nudus; assembly: GCA_026874595.1. Taxonomy (NCBI): domain Eukaryota; kingdom Metazoa; phylum Annelida; class Sipuncula; order Golfingiida; family Sipunculidae; genus Sipunculus; species Sipunculus nudus. Next base: position 74,929,320 of record CM049317.1, on the reverse strand, counting down.
TTATTTTTCAAAATGATGGGTTGGGGGCGGGGTAATATATTTGGACTTCTCAACACTACCAGCCATCACAGTTTGGCTTCAATCAAAGAATGTAGATGGCAAACTCATTAAAAGTATAACTCGTTAACAGTTGATATAATTGTTATTAAACCCTACCCTTTGTAACTAACTTAATCATATATTAATCATGTATTTGATATTACCAAACATGTAACTGTGGTTATCCTTCAACATTCTACACGCTGCATCACTCATTCCACATGTTATTACACATTTTAATGTTTTTAATGTTTTATTTAATCAAAACCTTGATTCCATTTGACTTATTTATCGTTCTTACATGAGTAAAGGTGTAGCCATATGAGTTACATATGTGAAACAACAGACTATTCCATATCGATTCAGTCAATGTGTCAAATAAACTGACTGATTTTTCAGTCAGTTTGTTAAATGCCTAAAAAATTCAGTCATTTTATAAAGTGCTTGAGTGAATTTAACATATTGACTGAAATATATATATATATATATATATATATATATATATATATTTATATATATATTGTTACGGAACCTAAAATCAACGGATCATGTAGTCGTAACGAACATAAATTTCGTAATGGAGATAAAAAAATCCGATTCTGTAACACTAGGCAGCGTGAAATATCTAGGGGAATGAACAAAGAAGTCAGTGTTTTTTTTTTTGTTAACAAATAATTATAATTTTATTATTAAAACAATCCTAACATAACAATACACTAAATCAATACAATTTCACAGTATAATAACAGTACAACAGCAAATCAATACAAGTATATAAATAAAGTGCACAGTACCTGGATACCACCACTGTCATAGCGATAACAAGTCCTGTATAATGTACAACCCAGATAAACAGTTCACATAAATCTTATCAGAGAATAACAGTCCAGTACATTCACAAAATCAATCCGTTGTAATCCCAAAGTGAAGTTTTTGTTATAATCCCGAAAGAAAACTGAAGACAATATAAAGTCCGTCATAAATTCCGAAGAAGACCTATAACTGCTGCATGTATCGGAAAAGGTTCCACAAACTGACACACACTCTTCCGTGCCCGCTGGAATATTTCTCTCATCTCTCCTGGCTCTAAAACACAGCCCCCTATTTATAACTTCTCACCCTAAGCCGAGAATTGTCCATTTCTCGAAAAATCCAAAGAACAATACATAAAAGTAACACACGCGTTACAGGAAACATCTAGAACAAGAACGCTGTCTCCACATGTCAGGGTTCACACGTGGGCTGTTCCGGCTCGGCCAGGCGAGAAAGCCCCAGACTAGCATGACCGCTGTTCACACGTGAGGCCCCACGCGTGAGCCGGGCTATGCCGTCATAGCAACAGAAGTAGAAATGATCTGCGGGTATTCAGTCTTTCCTCCGCGGTCACACAGCGCTCTACGTTTTGCAACAGAGCATGATATGCTAAGGTATGTGATGAATCTTGATCACGACCGTCGGTTTCGCCTCGTTGGCTCATCAGGTGACTGAAGTTCAACTAGTTGCGATATTGGTTTTTATAATTTCTTTTTAGCACGGTTTGGTATATAATATATATATATATATATATATATTTATATATATATATATATATATATATATATATATATAAACATGGGTTTAGCAAATATGGAGGTATATCATCTATACTTTACATTCGATTCTGCTAAATTGATTTATTCTGACAGGACATCAAATTCAAACAGCATAAATTTTATAGCTTAAAAAAACTGTTTAAAAATCCAATTCTACAAAATTTACCAAGGTATATGATGTGATTCACTTTCTTTATTCTTCTTTTCATCATTGACATCGGAGAGGAATAATATTATGTGAACTGTTTTAACTGAGAGAGAATTATATACGACGGAATATTAAGAAAAATTACAGTTTATGAACAGTGTTAAGTAAATACGTAAACGTTGTTTATTTCTCACATTGTGAAAAACTGTTGAATCAATATGAACACTCAGATCATGTGATCGTTACCCCTCCCCTCAAGAACACTGCCGCCTGGGTGCGCGTGACACCACGGGAAATACAAACACAACTATGAACACCCACTGCATGCATAACGTATAACGTTACGACAGACAACACTCCTTTGTTTTATTTGTTCTATCGGCCCGGTGTTCTATCTGCAATACCAGGGGCGTATTCATAGGGGGGCGCAAAGGGGCGCGCGCCCCCTAAAATTCTGCTAACACTTATACCAGTCAACTTCTTGCAAGTGTTATGTTTGTTAACTCAAATTTATTTTATGTTATTTCAATTGAGTATGCTCACACAAAGATATAAAATATGGCGTTTTAAGTAGAAAACATTATTTCATGTTTCTCTATGCGCGGTTATGGTAATGTTATTCCTATACAGAAAAGAAAGAAGAAAAACAAGAAAGATCTTGTCTGTAATGTAAATATATATATATATATATATATATATATATATATATATATATATCTTATATAATAATTTATATTTCTTATCAGTTCTTAAGGTTCCTATTGACCTAAAGAGACTCTAGTTTAGTTTTGTTGTATTTGTTGAAATTTTGTGAAGAAAGAACAAAAGCTTAGCAAGATATAGTTCGTAATGTAAATGTAAAGAGTTTCAGACTTTGAAAATTTCTAAAATAAATCTGAACAGTAGAGGGATTATATACTTACACATTTCTCTCATTTTTACCATCTCTCTTTTCTATTTTGTTTGTGTGCAGAAGTGAAGTCTCCCAACCCCCATTTGATTGTTCTGTTACATAATCGTGGATGGCCAAAAAATGTTAAACAATCCATGCAAGCTATTTGTACTTTCACTAGACGCTTGCTATGCCTCATTTTTAAAATTTACCCTGGAATACACCAAAAGACTATATGAAAGCTTCCGGTTTCTTGATTCTGGGGTAATTAAAATCACCTCTAAATACCAAGCTACTGTCTCTGGAGCTAGATGGCCAGGATTTATGTCAGAAAGCTGCATTTTGAATAGTAATATAAACCTGAAAATGGTATGCAAATAACAGTCAATGAGTATTTTTTCACTTCTAATATTTCTTGTGTTTATGTACTTTATTTACCTCAGGTCAGACTATCTTTATTTCTTTTTAACTCCAACTGGCTATAATTCGAACTTAATTTCTGCAAAAATAATTTATCTATGAAAACCTATATTATGGAATTCATTATCAGAAGCTCTACATGAAAAATAGATGTATTATCCTTTGACAGATACAGTGACATATAATAGTTAATCCATTTCAGTTTTTTTACATCATCTTCTACTTAAAAGTTACAAATAAGTTACAACACTACACTTATTGATGCATGTATTTTTCTGTTGTTCAAATAATGCATTATATATATATATATATACATATATATATATATAATTATATATATATATATAATTATATATATATATATAATTATATATATATATATATATATATATATATATATATATATAGATGAGGGTCCCACGGTTAACATAATAAACAACTTGAACTAGATACCTTACGAAATAACATAAATAATCATAATAATTATGCACGAAATAACAATATTTGACATGTTCAGTAGAAGATAATTTAACAGCCACGCAGTATGTTCAAACAAGTTTAAATATGCTGGCTTACTACTAATAGGGCTTTGTGGAATATCAATATAATTTAGACAAAATGTATATGTCCAAAAGACGCAGAACAGCCCCCTTTCCCGACTTTGGGGCTGCGCCCCCTCTATTTTCAAATCCTGGATACGCCACTGAATACTTAATGCAACACCATTACCGATACCCGATACGTATTGTCGATACGCTTAATTTTTCTTTGTGTGACATTTTCTTAGTTCTGTGCATGGTTAGATATTCGTAAAACCGAAGAAACAGTACTGTAGTACAAGGCGGATAATTCCAAATATCTGGGTATTGACCAAAGGCTATGTCATTATATTCATTTTAAATTATTGAAGGAAAATCTATTCTGCTATATGACTTAATTTCTCATTATGTAATACCCATACCTGACTTGGAATAAATGATCTGGGAGGCAACCGTGATTTATTCAACTGTTTAATAGAAAACGTGTGTTTGAATCAAGAATTTTTGACAACTTGCGTTCTTTTCAAACAAATCTTCACTAAATTTAACTTGTCATTTACCATTTTCGCCAAGGCAAAAGTTGTCATAAAACAAGGGTCCACTGGGTCACTGTGCTCAGCTGATGTTGATCGTGAAGGTAAAAATCTAAAATAATATCAAATGAAGATAAAGTCTAAGAGGAAAAGGTATTATAGGCCTTGGCTGGTTGACATGATTGTTTTGTATTGATGAGTAAGAAACTGTTGCAAATAATATTTTGTGACCAAACCATGCATTTCCTAATGTTAAAATTGAAGCATTGTGAACATAAGATGTATATTATTAACATGATCATTGGTTGGCTTTTTGATAAACTGTTTACAGTTTAGTAGTTTACACATTTGTTCAATTTGATCTATTTTTTTATAATATATATATATTATTAAATATATGTATTTTTTTATTTTATAAAATGTGTACAGTTGACATATAACTAATGTCCCCAGTCCACAGATGCAAGGACTTTGTGCATGTGTGGCGGTCATGGGGGGGGGGGATGTTAAATGATCGGAGCTACATGGTTGGTGGGATTAACTACACTTCTGCATATACATACAGGGCAAACAAAGCCTTATCGCCAATTCTGCTGAGGCAGGAAAATAATAAACAAATGTTTGTATCAGATCTTCATTTTTTATCACATCAATTTTTTTTTAATTTAAAGTTTATATTTCTATACCTTTCTAATATTACATATATATCTGAATATAAAAGTTGATTTATAATTCTAAATTGCATCATCATAAATCTCAATCTTGTCAGATATATATCACATCCCGCATACAAATGTATATCTATTTTTACCACAGAAATATATCTTTTAAATTTGCAAAACAATAAACATCTAAAATAAAATACTTGATTCAGATTTCACGATTGTTGCTTAATATTTAAGAAATTTATGCATACTGATGGGTTTATTTTTATTTTAATATGTTAATCAATCATTTAAAAGAAAATTGATTTCTTTAAATATGCTACATTAACACAACATTGCATCTTCCGGATTACTCCTTGAAATTCTTTTTCAAGGAAAGTTTTGTATATTGGAAACAGCATTACAATTAAGGAAATACAGTGCAAACAATATCAATTACTGCATAACACTTGATAGGTAGGGTGGGGGGTGGGACATGTGAATAACAGTACACCTGTCACAGCAGGGGATCTCCCCCAGTGACTGTAACAAATCAGGAACCCTGGCATAGCTGACTTCCAGTGACTAGGAGTGGGTTGCCTGCATCTGGAAAAAAGCAAGTGACTATAATACAGCCTCAAGAAAATTCAATAACTGGCCTAATTTTCAAGCTTTTATATTCAAATTTCAGATTTAAACAAACTAAATACTTAAGTTTACTTTCTGTGAAAATTAAATCGACACTTCTCACAGTAAAAAAATGTGCCATGGTCAATTGTTTTTTTTTTTTTTACTAACTCCATTATGTTCGGGCCCATAACTTAAAGAAATTACACTCAACGGACTTAATTTCTAACATGTATATAGGAAATATATAGGAAAATACTTCTTGCAGATATTAAGAAAAACAGGTAAGTAGATTTGATATTAGACAGCCCTAAAGTGTGATAATAGGTTTTTAATGGAAATTTGAGGTTTTTCCTAAATTTCTCAAAGGAACGAAGTCGCAGTGACCCAGTTTTCGGTTTGGTAGGAGATCTTGGGGACATCTAACAATTTGCCGAATTTTGGATTTGTAGGTCTTAAGCTGTGTTTCCATTCATCCGTAAATCTGGTACGTCTCGTACGCAAAAAATGGGATCCCTCTTTTTGAGATGAACTGTTTCCATATGTCCGTTTTAACGTGTTCCGCATGCGTATCCGCAAAAAAGAACAGCATCGAAACGGATCGGTGAGCGATTCATCCGTTTTACGGATGGCAAAAATGCCTACATTTTCCAACAGTGCCCCGGCGCCGGGTGTGATGAGACATATTGACCTTCTTCCCGCCTGTCGTCCTTGCAGTTTAAAAAGAGGCACGTTAAAGGGTATTCGCAAGAAATACGTACGTATACGTACTTATGGAAACAGTTTTTGCGGATTGCGCACTATAGAACGTCCGTAAGTCTTTTGCGTATACGTTTTTTGCGGATACATGGAAACACAGCTTTACGGTTCCAAACGTGCCAGTCTAACGGACAGACGGACAATAGACAATGAACCACGACTTTAGCTCAGACGACTTTTGGTCAGCTGAGCAAAAAATGAAAAGTAATGGACAAAACTCTAACTCGGTATAGATTGAATGTGAATGATTATTTTTCCATGGGATCATTGTATGGTGTGTTAGTTACATAATATAGGTAAAAGTGCGAGTAAATCAGATCTTGAAAAGTTCAATTAATCATCGGAGCAGTAAAGAATGACGCAACAAGTTTGATATGCATGTACAGATCTGTGGTGAATGTTTCTGACAAACAATGTACACATTATACCCGAGTCTGCTGACTACCCACTGAGCCTCAGATCAATACATAAACATAAGTCTTCAACAAAACCCATACATTTATGGACTGACCATTTTGCAAAATACTGCATACGTTTTCATACTATTTGTCTAAAACACTTGAGGCAAATAATGAAATAATGACTTCTAGACTGGAGTCAGTACGCGTACTGCCTAGAAAATTTTAGCGATATCGTGAGTAAATCATTTATTTTCGTAAAATGTCAGAGATGTATAGGCATTTCATGGAATCTATTATATATATATATATATATATATATATATATATATATATATATATATATATTATAAATAAATTAAATAATATATACTATATAAATTATGTGTTAAATACTCACTGATGATGGCAATATAGGTATATTGTGTACTAAGGTATGCAGTCATGTTATATGTGTTAGTGACATTATATATATATATATTAATTAATAATTAGACTGCTACTTTATGTTCTATTTATGCAATTATTTGATTGAATTATTGTTGACAAAAATTTGGAACTTTGGGCCTTAGGCCTTTTTCCTTAATAAACTTCTGTTCGGTATACATATATATTTAATGTAAATATATATATATATATATATATATATATATATATATATATATATATATATATCTTATACTTATAAAAGGCATTCGGTTCACGTTTGTTCGCAATGATCTCTCAAACCGCGTTGTGTACAATATTGTGCCATACATCATTTTAAAGGTTGTCTTCCCCGCAGTGACATAGGCAATTTGAGAATAAATAATGGTTGATAATTTATATATAATTTTGAGTTATTTTTCCGTTTTTAATGACTTTCACGGAGGTTAGACCGAGCACAGCCGAACTACCTTCGGCAATGACCGGAATGCGTGCATCGTGGTCACTCAGCCTCAAACACTATTAAGGACTATTGTTCATATGAATAACGCTTACTTTCAGTGAGGGATTTGAGCTTGTCTGGCATCACATTTGAACGAGGCTCTCAAGCATGTGCGTGGTCAGTAGAAGAAAAACACATGTTTCTCGCTTTATGAAATGGAGAGTTCAACCCAGGAGGATTAATGTCAAAATCTAATTCAAGGTCCCAGTTTCAGGAACAGGGAGTGGGTGGGGTGGGGTGGAGTGGTAGCGGGGGGTTCAGGCCTCAAAATTTGTCGGATACGATGAAAAGTTGCGGTGGCTGAAAATGTGATACGGACCCTCTGCATGCATGGAGTCACGTTGAGTCCGCTTCTGCTACTGACGAGGTATGCATATTTCTGTTTCTTTCTTTAGGAACAGTTTCCTTGCAACGTACATTTAATAAATTCTCATGTATTTCTCACATCAACCTAATCTATATACGTCCAACGATAGAATCCAGTCAAATATCATCGAAAACCTGAATGCCCCCGCGTCTCATTCCGGTTCGCAAGGTAAACATCATCACTGGCCAGGTTTTCAAGTTAAACATACCGGGGTATGAATTCTTGTCACAAGCACAGCGCATCAAAATAAACGCAGAAAATATTTATACAAATCTTATTGAGACAGTTTCCCACTGAAAACCTATATTTTCTGTTAACTTTTAGAATGAAAATGAGCCTACATTCCACATCTCTGTTAATATATATCTCCCCATCCACGGTAATGAGCCCGGTATACCGGGTTTATCAGTTAGTGCATATATATATATATATATATATATATATATATATATATATATATACAGTAAAACCTCGTTGTGTCCAAGTCGAAGGGACTGGTTAATTACCTCGACACATCCGGAGTTCGAGACGGCCGATATATATTATATTAAACCTTCTCTAGCCTTAAAAATTATCGATAAATACTGCACATGTATAAGGCCTTTATTATATAGTTCTCACAAATCTTTGCGTGAAAGAACAACACAAACTTTTGTTACAGGTGCTCTTTTTATTGTGTGACACGGGCGTAACTCGTGTTGTTGTTACATTTTATGTTTAATCCGTACTGGTTGAACTCTCGTTGTCATGTGAGCCTTGAGTTTTCACGCCTGGTCGTGGGTCACGTGATGAGCCTGATGTGTGGAGATACACAGTGGTGTTCTTTCTAGAGAATTCCTGAAACGCGTGTTTACTGTTGAGTAGGGTCCTTATAGACTATTCGAGAAGTGGAAAATTCCGGCTTGGGGTGTGAAGGTATATAAAGGGTCTGTTTTCTAGAACCAGAGAGCAGAGCAGATACCAGCGGACGCAGAAGCGTGTGTCAGGACCTTATCCGACGAATGTGGCAATTATAGATTTTCAAGAACACTCTCCTGGATTTTATACATTTGGACTTCAGTTTACTTTCTGTGTTGTTGCAAGAACTTTCCACTGGGCTGTCATTCTCCCAGAGAGTTTACATTCAAAGGACTTATCGTTGTGATGGTGTTGGTATCGAGGTACTGTACCATTATATTTCTGTGTGATTATATTTACTTGTTGCTATAACGCTGTTTTACTGTATAATTGTATTGATTTAGTGTATTGTATTGTTAGGGTTGTTTTATGAATTAATTATAGTTATTTGTTAACTTATTTGTTATTCATTCCCCTAGACATTCCCCGCTGCCTAGTGTTACAGAATCTGATTTTGTTTTTATCTCCGTTACAGAATTTGTGTTCATCACGCATACGTGATCTGTTTATATTAGGTTCCGTAATATAAATTGGGGGCTCTCGTCGGGATGCTTAATGGTTTTCAAATTTATTAGGCCTTGACCTGGACATTGTTTTATCATACATTGTTTACAAGATTACATATTGTTTACAGTACATTGTTTACAGGACTTATCTCAGTGGTTTTTTGTTATTGTTTTGACATCTTAACATGGCAGATTTCAAACCTGAGACATTTGTTGACGATCCGGACCCTGATCAACTTGAACAGTTATCAAAAGACCAGTTGTTGCGTTTGGGACAACACTTAGGGCTAAGTGTGAAAAAAGCTTTGAGAAAGTCTGATATCATTGCTAAAATCATCAAAAGATCTTATAAGCAAAGGTTTAATTGAAGAGACTGAAGTTGAAACATAAAAAAATGATAGCCTTGCTATGCAATTAGAATTTAAAAAGTTGGAAATGCAACATGAGCTAGTATTAAAAGAGAGAAAGAACGGTTAGAAAGAGAAAGACTAGAAAAAGAAAAGAAATTGAGTTAAAACGACTGGAGTTAGAAAGACTTAAACTAGAACATAGTCTACGTGCTGCCCCAACTTATAGTTTTGATGTTGCTAAACACATTAGACTTGTCCCACCTTTTCAAGAAAAAGAGTTTGATAAATATTTCTTACACTTTGAGAAGGTAGCTGAAAAGTTAAAAAGGCCTTAGGAAAATTAGACTTTGCTGTTACAAAGTGTATTGACTGGCAAGGCCAGAGAAATTTATACAGAGCTTTCATTAGAAGCTGCTGCTGACTATGACCTGGTAAAACGGTTAATCCTAAAAGGTTATGAGTTAGTTCCAGAGGCTTACCGCCAGAAAATTAGAAATTGGGAAAAGCGCAAAAACAGACCTACGTAGAATTTGCTAGGACAAAAGAGCAGTTGTTTGATCGCTGGTGTAGTTCTAAAAATGTAATGAAAGATTATGACAATTTGCGCCAGTTGATTTTGAAGAATTTAAGCGCTGCATTAACGCAGATGTTAAAACTTTTCTCGATGAGAAAAGTCCTGAAACACTTGACATTGCTGCTCAATTAGCTGATGATTATTCATTAACACACAAAATGTCCTTTACTAGCAAATCAAACCAGTCATTCACAAACAAGAATGTAACTCAGTATGGTCAAAAGAAGTTTAAAGCGCAGTCACCCAGTACAAGTAGTCCTGATAGTTCAGCAAAGCCCATAGCTACCTCTCAGTCCACGTCCACTGTGTCTAAGTCCAACAAAGACCAGTCATTTTCAAAGAAAATATGTAATTACTGCAAGAAAGAAGGTCATCTGATATCTGACTGCTGGAAACTTGCGAAAAAAACCAAATAGCAAATCTTCTGGTTTTGTTTCAAAATCTATGCATAGCATAGTACAAGAGTCAGGCTCTTTTCATGTAAATAAGAGGTACAACTCCTGTGTTGACTCAAATAAAAAGTTTGATGCTACGGAGGCCCAAGTGCCGTCTGAATCCAAAGAAGAATCCGTAGCTTGCGGGGTAAAAACCTCAGTTGATTCCTGCGAGGAATTAAACAAGGCTAGGTCCTTTCAAGACTCCTGCGAGGAGTGTTCTCTAAATGAGGCTAAGTCATTTTATGACTCTTGCGATAGTATTTCAAATGAGGCCAGGTCCTCTTATGACAAACAAACGTTTGTTTCTGCAGAGGAAAATTCCTCTGTTGACTCCCATGAGGAGTTTGGTAAGGATGTAGATTCCTTAGATGACTCTGAAACAGAGTTTATGACTGACACTGTCAATGTCAGTTCTTTGTTTGATGAGGTTGAGGTAGAAGATTCCTCTCTTGACTCTGAAATGGAGTTATTTGAGCCATTCATACATGATGGTTTTGTATCACTTTCAAGTGATTTTTCAGATTCTACCTCTATTATAATTTTGAGGGACACTGGTTCAGGCCAGACTCTCATGTTAGCAAACACTTTGCCATTTTCTAATAGGTCCTTTACTGGTGCACATGCACTTGTAAATGGTGTGTTTTCAGACAGGCACACTTCAGTTCCGCTTCACAGTATCCATTTAAAGTCAGATTTGATTTCTGGGAATATTACTGTGGGCATAAGAACTACACCTTTACGGGAATTCAGTTGCTACTAGGCAATGATATTGCAGGTGATAAAGTACAGCCTGAACCAATAGTGACAGAAAAACCGTCACTTGATCAGGACACTGATCCGGAAAGTCAGGAACTTCCTGTTTTGTATCCTTCATGTGTTGTAACTAGATCTATGGCCAAGAAAAACACACATGAGGATAATGGTCCAGATAATAACACTAGTGACTCGTCTAACGACTCGCCCGTACAGGATGCAGCATTCTCAAGGTCAGAACTTATCGCGGAACAGCATAAGGACCCTGATATTTCATGTTTGTTTCCCAGGGCAGTTTCTAAAGATGAGCTGTCACAGAACCCAGTTTGTTTCTATGTCAAAAATGGAGTGCTTATGCGTAAATGGCGACCACCTGATGTATGCGCTGATGATGAGTGGGCCATCAAATATCAAATAGTAATGGCCAAAAGCTTTCGTAATGAAATTCTAAGCATGGCACATGAGGCTCCTTTGTCTGGCCATTTAGGTATAAATAAAACTTATCAGAAAGTTAGTACACACTTCTATTGGCCTAACCTCAGGAAAGATGTTGTACAATATTGTAAATCATGTCATACATGCCAGATGGTAGGCAAGCCCAATCAGAATCCTCCTAAGACCCCACTGAGGCCTATACCTGCTTTTGATGTACCATATAGTAGGATTATTGTTGATTGTGTTGGACCACTGCCCAAAACAAAATCTGAACATGAATACTTGCTGACAATTATGTGCGCATCTACCAGGTTCCCTGAGGCAATACCATTGCGCAAAATTAATGCCAACAGTGTTGTCAAAGCTCTGACCAAGTTTTTTACAACTCTTGGATTACCAAAATCCGCCCAGTCTGACCAAGGGTCTAATTTTATGCCTGGCTTATTCCAACAAGTTATACTTGAGCTACGTATAAAACAGTACAGCTCTTCGCCATACCATCCAGAAAGTCAGGGCGCCCTCGAGCGTTTTCACCAGACATTAAAAAACATGATCAGGACTTATTGCTATGACACACAGAACGACTGGGACGAAGGAATCCACCTATTGTTGTTTGCTGTCAGAGAATCCTTTTAAGAGTCCTTGGGTTTCAGTCCCTTTGAACTAGTTTTTGGACACTCCGTTCGCGGACCATTGAAACTGCTTAAAGAAAAACTCTTGTGTGAAAATCCTGATTCTCTTAGTTTACCGCAGTATGTCTCAGACCTTCGCACTAAACTACACAATGCTTGTGAAATTGCAAAGTCAAATCTAAAATCTGCACAAAGTAAAATAAAAACAGATTATTACAAGTACACTGTAAGTAGGACGTCTGAGCCTGGTGAAAAGGTCCTTGCCTTACTTCCCATCCCTGGCAGACCTCTGCAAGCTAGGTATTTTGGTCCTTACATTGTTGACAAGAAAGTCAGTGATTTAAATTACATATTGTTGACACCAGATAGACGTAAGAAGAAACAACTGTGCCATGTTAACATATTGAAACCATATTAAGACAGAAATAGCACATAAGATGTTGTACAAAATGTTACTGCTGTTAATTGTGTAAACACTGACCCTGACCCAGTTAAAGTAGATACTGATTGTAAGTGTAATGTAAACAATACCATTAAAAAACTCAGACGTGCTTTAAAACCTGGATGCCAAACTGTCACACCTTACCGCACAACAACAAGACCTCAGGAACCTGCTGCGGAATTATGAACATTTGTGTAGTGACATTCCAACGCGAACTAACATGTTGTGCCATAAGGTCGATGTTGGCGAGGCAAGCGCAGTCAAGCAATATCCATATAGACTGAATCCAGAAAAGCAAACGTATCTACAGGATGAGATACAGTATTTGCTGGAAAATGATTTTATTTAACCTAGTAACAGTAACTGGAGGTCACCATGTATTCTTGTGCCAAAACCTGATGGAAGTTACCGTATGTGCACAGATTACCGAAAACTGAACTCTGTCATCAAGACTGACACGTTCCCGATTCCGAGGAACGATGATTGTATTGATAGAGTCGGTAGCTCTAAGGATTCTGGCAAGATCCGCTGACAGAACGAGCGAAAGAAGTGTCCGCATTTGTGACGCCGCAAGGACTGTACCAGTATAAAGTTATGCCGTTTGGCATGAAGAACTCACCAGCCACGATCCAGTGCCTCATCCATATGGTTGTCAAGGACATTCAGGGCTACGACATGTAATGATGACCTTATCGTGTACAGCGACACTTGGGAGAAACATTTGCAAATTGTGCGCGACCTCTTCGAAAGACTCAGTGAAGCACGTCTGACCGTCAACTTAGTAAAATCTAAGTTTTGTCATGTACAGGTAACATTTTTGGGTTATATTGTAGGGCAGGGTCAGGTTAAACCTGTTGATGCTAAAATAAGTGCTATTTCTGCATTTCCTAGACCAGAGAACAAAAAGCAAAAAATGCGTTTTCTTGGTATGGTTGGATACTAAAGGAAGTTTTGTCCAAATTTTTCTGCTGTAGCTGAACCTTTGACTAATTTGTTAAAGAAGAAACAAAAGTTTGTATGGAGTATTCAGTGTGAAAATGCATTTCAGAATTTGAAAGCCATTCTGTAAAGTTCACCAGTTTTAGCAGCTCCAGACTTTTCTGTACCTTTTAAGTTAGCTGTTGATGCTAGTGATACTGCTGCTGGTGCTGTGTTGTTTCAAGAAGGCAATGATGGCGTAGATCATCCAATTTGTTATTTCTCAAGAAAGTTTAATGCAAACCAGAATAACTACTCCACTATTGAAAAAGAATGGCTGGCTATGATTTTGGCGTTGCAACATTTTGCAGTTTATGTTAATTCATCAGTCAGGCCTATCATTGTCTTCAGTAATCACAATCCCCTCACGTTCATGAACAAGTTGAAGTGTAAAAATCAAAGATTGTTGAGATGGAGTTTGTTCTTACAGGATTACAATCTTGATATTGTACACATTATAAGGAAAGACAATGTACTTGCTGATTGCTTATCGAGATGTTTATTAAATGTTGTAAACAGGATGATTATGTAATGTTGTAAATGGGATGATTTTTGGGATGTTGTAAAATTTTAGTGATTGTGATCGCAAAAAGAAAGTTTTCTGAGAAAACTTTCTTTTTTTCTCACAGGAGGGGGTGTAACAGGTGCTCTTTTTATTGTGTGACATGGGCGTAACTCGTGTTGTTGTTACATTTTATGTTTAATCCGTACTGGTTGAACTCTCGTTGTCATGTGAGCCTTGAGTTTTCACGCCTAGTCGTGGGTCACGTGATGAGCCTGGTGTGTGGAGATACACAGCGCTGTTCTTTCTAGAGAATTCCTGAAACGCGTGTTTACTGTTGAGTAGGGTCCTTATAGACTATTCGAGAAGTGTAAAATTCCGGCTTGGGGTGTGAAGGTATATAAAGGGTCTGTTTTCTAGAACCAGAGAGCAGAGCAGATACCAGCGGACGCAGGAGCGTGTGTCAGGACCTTATCCGACGAATGTGGCAATTATAGATTTTCAAGAACTTTCTCCTGGATTTTATACATTTGGACTTCAGTTTACTTTCTGTGTTGTTGCAAGAACTTTCCACTGGGCTGTCATTCTCCAAGAGAGTTTACATTCAAAGGACTTATCGTTGTGATTGTGCTGGTATCGAGGTACTGTACCATTATCTTTCTGTGTGATTATATTAATTTGTTGCTATAACGCTGTTTTACTGTATAATTGTATTGATTTAGTGTATTGTATTGTTAGGGTTGTTTTAAGAATAAATTATAGATATTTGTTAACAAAAAAACACTGACTTCTTTATTCATTCCCCTAGACATTCCCCGCTGCCTAGTGTTACAGAATCTGATTTTTTTTATCTCCGTTACAGAATTTGTGTTCATCACGCATACGTGATCTGTTTATATTAGGTTCCGTAACACTTTATAATAAATTTATTTATTAATAATAAAAAAGCACATAAGTACCACGAAAAATAGGATAAGCTGAATCAAGAAAGTGAAGTTAAAAGCACACACATGTATTAAAGCACATAAATCATCAAATGATTGGCTCAGATCATTTTCAGTTCAACACATCAGTAACAGTACTTTGCTTAACAAGAGAACGCTCCTGATCAGCTACAAAGTTCTCAATTCCTGACATGAATTTGAAGCAGTCATCCGCGCCCTCTGACGACTGTAGCAGCTGCCGCAGCTTGCGGTACATATCACTGGCCTCTCTAATGGATTACATTATGTTTAGTTTATTAATAACTTCTCTTTCGAATTAATGTTTTGTCAGCGAGAGAGGAAAGGCGTGATCATAAGTGAAAATTGGAAAAACAGGTAAACAACGGACCAGGTGTGTAAACCATGGCGCTTGATGAGAAAGATCCTTGCCGGTATTAATTATGTGGTTTATTTATTATGTATTAATAATGTAACTGGTTGAATGGTCAACACGACGGTAGGTATGTTTGATGGAGCGTGCAAAGCTGTAATACAAACATTAAAGCGGCACGACCTCGAGTCGACCAACAAAGCCATCGCGGTTGATGAGTAAGAGCCTTGCCTGTATAATAACGTATATAACATGTCCTAATCACAACTGACGGGCAGTTAACAACTGTTATCTAAACCTTCAAGCTATATGACTTCGAGTTAAGCGATAGAAATACTAGTTGGGGACCAACAAAACACCTCGACACATTAGGTTTTTCGACAATTCCGAGTTCGACACAAAAGGAGTTAAATTATTAAGGTTTTAAATGTTTTTTGTTGCACGGACTCGACTTCGACACATGCCGGAATTTGACTTAACCGAGTTCGAGACAACGAGGTTTCACTGTATATGTATATATATATATATATATATATATATATATATTATATATATATATATATACGTGTGTGTTCTTATAGTTGCAATGAATCAGCGACATATGATATGGGGCTTCAAAACCGTGAGCCTGCATTCATAATGAAGGGCACTTCTAATGTTACACACAATGCATGCATATACAGTCTGACAGCTGTAACCATTATCAGGGAAGTTTCACTTGGATGCAGTTGCCATGGCACAGGATTGCGATAATAATAAGGAAACGGATGCGAGGATGTCAGTGTCGATGAGAAAACGGATCTTCACGACTTTCCTGACCACGGCAGGGGTATTTGCAGTCGTAAGATCACTATTCCTTATATTTGTTTATATGAGTAAAAAGAGATTTGAGCTTCATAAGCCAATCATAAAACCCGAATTGAAAGTCCGAAAGTAACATATATATATATATATATATATATATATATATATATATATATATATATATATATATATATATATATATATATATATACATTCACCAGTAGAGATCATAATTTCTACCTAGAGAGATGATCATTTTAATTTCTACAAATAAATTTCAACTACTACCGGTGATCACAATTTTCAGAGGAGACGGAAGGGTTGTTGGCATTTCAAGTCTTGATCAGATTTTTCAGATATGATATTGTGTTATGAGGTTCATTATTGATTGTCGACCAAAACAAATTGTAATGTAGGCCTACTGTTCAAACTGTACGTAATGCTAGTACCTAGGTGGCAGACCGGCAAATACTGTAAATGTTAATAGGTTTAACTTAATGATTCATGATATCATTATGACACGCATTAATGACCCTAAAATTGTGAGAATTTAATTTCACAATAAATCCATGTTGTCATTAATATGTCCATGTTCCTCTCTTTGACTTTCCTGCTGGAATAAATTGAAAAGGAACCATGAGAATATTATCTTCATTTTCCCATTTAGTAGAATGACGCTTTGGACAAAAGTTGTGTTGCGATACAATCAAAGGTAACATGAGATGTACCTGGAAAACTATATGTTATACAATGTTGTTAAATGTAATACTTTCCTGGGACACGAATTATTTTTTTGCCAATGAATTGAAAATCTTGTTAATATATTATATTGTAAATATAATTTAGTTTTGCCAAAGATTTGCATTTCTACTGATAGAAATCAATATCTAATCTCTAGCTATGGGATTTCGAATTCTAGCAGATTTTAATCTCTACCATGAAATATATATGTATGTAAACTAGTAGTATATGAATGCTAAACGAATGCAACAGTGCACTAAGAGCTAATACACAGAATATATTACAAAAATAGACAGTTTACCTTTTTCGTAATATATTTTGTATGTATGTATATTACTTATTGCTGTTGCTTTTATTTGTTAAAGGGACTGTGTTTCGGTGTCTGGGGCCCGGCATTGTTAGATTTTCAACACCTGGTGAACACATCACAAGAGAAAATCTCTCTAATTTTCACAGCCAGATCAGTCGGGTCCTTCCTCGTCATGGTTGCTGTATCTCCTTTATACGACAAACTGAACAGTTTCCTGCTCAACCTGCTGTCCTTTGTCTTCGTTATTGTTGCCATGCTCGTTGCCCCCTGGAGTGTCAATCTCATGATGCTGGCCGCTGTTGCGGCCGTACTGGGAGGATCATTAGGTGCAGTATTTGGGGGTGAGTATACATATACATCAAGTTAGCATTATCACAACCAGAAGGTATATAGCAATGGAACAATGCCTGGATGCCTGCCTGCATAAGCGTTTGCTTACAGTCTTACAAGGAATAAAGTGGCCCACGAGCGCTAATGATAGCACACACATTTAAGACATGACACACAAAAGCTGCGGAATAAAGACACACTCGGTTATTTTTTATTTGGAAATAGCGTTATACACATACAAGGTTTTGGTATCATAAGCTGCACAGGTAACACCTACTTAGGTGGGTATTGTAGCAACCGTACCGAGTCGTATACATTATAAGCTTTGGGTACTAATTTTGTCTATTGTGTACAGACAAATGGGCAAACAGACAGACAAACATGAAGACAGTTAATGAAAGGAACCTTCGTGCAACTGAATTGGCCGAGATAACGAATATAATTAATAACCGGTAATTAAAATAAGCACATGCTGGTAACGTTATCCAACCATTACAATTACTCCTTAAACAACGAATAAATGTCATTAAACAATGAATAAATTAAACATCCTAAATTTAACGTTCTTCTTTGGTGTTGATCTGAACTTAAAGGTTTTCGATTGTGCAGTGCAATTAGTCCTTAACAGGTCACAACTGAAAATGTTCTAAAGAATTCCACTCCTTTTTTTCCGCGTATCGGTCTTTAATGTTCATCTTTATACTATCAATATTCCTTCTTTGCAGTGCAAGTTGTCCCTAAAAGGCTTCACAAAAAACAATGTACTACAGAGTTCCCGCTCCTTTTTTCTCGGATCGATTTGTCAGTTTATTTGAGAATCTTCAAAACTGTTGATGCTCTTTCCTTTCCCTCTTTAAATAGTTAATAAATACCATGAACTTAACTTAATCGTGTACGTTTTATGCATTTTTTCTGGAATTGATATTAATACAATTGTCTTAAGTTTGCTAAATTAAACGTATTTTGTCCCGACTGATAAACTGAGGAACTGCCCTCTAGCTCCTAGTATTTTGGTCTCAGAATTCTAAGAATAATTTATATTTAGTGTGGACATGGTTAATAGTCTGGTAAATAAAAAAAATGTGAACTGTGAAATTTCCTAGAGAAGAGTGAAAATTCTGTTTGTCCAAGTATTTTTTTTTCAAGAATTATTGTGATGGAATAAATTTCAAAAGCAAGAGATGTCAAAGCTCCTGTTTTTTTCAGGATCCTACTGAGAATTAGTGAGAGTTTTAAGTTAACACATTTTCAAATATATGAGTTAAACGTCGCTCACATGAGGAGCGTTTTATACAGGAACAAGGATAAAACACCACTTACGGGCATAACTGTTCTTCCACTTCATCAGAGAGCTAACGAAGTAATCTATAACATAACGAGCAACACTAATTCCAATCTTACAAACACAATAAACCAAAATTTTTGCACAGCTGCCAGCTGGAATCAGTAGCAAAGACGTAATCATCGGGGTGTCCAAATGGACCGTCCAATCTGCACCCGTGAATAAAATCAACGATTCACTCACATACATTAAAACCCTGCTGCAATGCGAAAATCTCATAGTTCACCAACTCGTTTGCTTGAGCGCAGTTGTAACTGCACCAAGGTTTCGTTTACAATTATTATTCCGGCATGTGCATGTGGAACTCTGGATTATTCCACTAATCATAACTGATCTTCTTTCAGGTGCCAACACCGTAGTCATTCGTCTATGGAAAGAGAAGACCGGCCCAATTCTCCAGGCCATGTTTTTATTCTTTATCTGCGGAAGCATGATATCTCCGCAGTTGGTGCGGCCGTTTCTCGGTCAGGTTGTAATGGAAACGCATGATGTGCTTTTTGCAAGGATTAATGACACCTCTCTGACCTCAAGCTTGGAACCTTGGAACGCGACGGAAGCTCTGTACACTTTGGAAAATGCAAGGGGCAATAAATACCGTACCGGAGGGTTATTTAAATCTAACAATGTCTCCTCAGAATCTGTTCAGTCAAATATCTACATTCCGTTCACATTGATTGCTGGGTACGTTCTCATTTTGTTCATAATATCATTTTTTGCCTTTGCTTCAGAAAGGTTTCAGGTTTGGCTTCCATCCACAACTGCTAATGTGTTACCAAGGGAACGACCGAAGGGAGACAAGCTACATACATTTCTTATAATCATAGTTTTTACTCTTATGGTATTTCTTTGTGTCGGGCTAGATTATGCATATGCGTCTTTAATATTTTTATTCACAGTCAAACACCTGGCCTGGACTAAAGCAGAGGGCACCATCATGGTGACTGTGTTTTACTGCGCGCAAATTACTGGTCGCGCCATTGCTATACCTATGGCCAAGTTCGTGAAGCCCCAGTGGTTAGCCTTGTCAAATATAGTGATTGCTTTAACAGCTTCTCTGATAGGAACGTTATTAGTTCACTCTCATGTAGCAGTTATTTGGGTGGCGACTGTATTTTATGGATCGAGCATTACGGCTTTCTACCCGGCCATGGTGCAGTGGTTGAACACTATTGTCCCGATCACGGGGTTCATTAACGGTTTAATAACAGCCGGCATTCCCCTGGGGTTCATGGTGTTTCCAGCATTAACTGGCTTTTTATTTACTTCTTTTCATGCAATGTGGTTTTGGTATTTGCAAATCATAGGTCTGACCACTGCTTTGGCATTGTTTATCACTGCTTATATCATTGTGCGGTTAAATCAGATCAGAAGGAAGAAATTCAGAAAAAAGCTGAGTTTGGAGAACTTGGAAAACATGAACGGTGACGCGGAAATGGCTCGTCCCTTAAATCCATAAAGGCTGTGTTCGAATTACGTCTGGATATGTTAAGCCTAGTTTCTTTGGATGTATGGCTTCTTTAAAAATAAAACCAATATTTCGCGTGCTTCCTGTGTAGTTCAGCATTAATTTAAGATGTTGTTCTATCTTATTTAGTAAAACTATGTTCATCATATAATTATGAGTACATGATTGGGTGATATTATAGTCCGGCAGCCGATAGTAAACATTCCTGCTAACCTCGTTTTATGGGTTTACGTTTATTTTATCTACGGAATTTCTTTGCCCACATATCGGGTGTATAAATTATTTTGATTGACCTCGGGCAATTTGAGCTAATTAACATAAAACATAATGGCGCGGAAAATAATACCTCAAATACCAAAATTCACATATAAATTGAATACATGCATTCTGGAGTATTATAACTATGAAACTTTTTTGCTGGAATTTTCGTATCCATAATATGTTTTTTTTAATTGCTGCTCTGCAATAAAAAACATATGCCTATCTCCACTGTTCACTGACCATTTGGTATTACGTGGATTCCAGAATATTCCTTAGATCTATTTCTTCATTGTTTGGTATTAAAATGGCAAATAAAACACTTGAGTATAGATCTGGATGACCCAACCCTCTCAACAACAATGGTTATACAGTATATGTGTATATTATACCTGTAGCCTGTAAAATAAACAAATAAGCGCAAAATGTGTCTAAAACTGCCGACAGTCACCACTTTTGATATTCACACTTGCACCTCGTTATGGCTGTATAAATATTTACGAATTAAGTGAATTTTTTTTTTTTGGGGGGGGGGGGGAGGAGGGTCGTTAGGGTGATGGATAGGTATCATTTCATTTTTAATGTGTTTGCACACATTAGGTAAAGTATATACCACATATCTCAGGAAGATCAATATGAAACAAGGGACCCATGGGTCACGGTGCTCAGCTGATTGTGATTGGATCATAAATGATTCTCCATTGTGATACTATATCGAGTCCATAAAGCTTATGAATATTATGGACATGTTGGGCTATTATAAAGGAATGTAATGTAATATGTGAGTAAATAATAAATGAAATAACATGACTGATGGATTATTAGAGTAAAATATAGTGGTTTATTTTTTATTTATTTAGGAGGGGTGGAAAATTCCGATATATCTGAGCAAATATGAATGCAATGACAGCAGTAATAAGCAGTAGAAGAATGATGAACAGGCTATTTGTTGAAGGATCTATAGTGTATGGAAGTCTGCAAGATTTCAATTTGACAGATATGATGTAATGATTTACTATGCTGATAAGGGGATTTATGAATTTGTTACTGTATGACACAATATCTCTTCAGTCTTGACAATGTACATTATTTTGATGCCCACTATGTCTACATATTACACAATATTGACATAATTTCTGGCATGTACATAGGTACCTATGGACGAATAGTTATACAAAATATTTAAGTATGAATATATCTGATTCATCTTGTTCTTGTTTACTGAGGCCGACATTGGGATGGGGCTCAGAGAAGAGAACAGTGAGGGCAGCTATGAGGTGGATGTAGAGAGAAAAGGAGAGAGAGAGAGAGAGAAAGAGATAAAGAGAGACAGAGAGAGGGGATGGAGCATTCAACAGTACTTAAACACCTGGAAGGTTAAAATCTAAAATATTATGAAAAGCAGATAAAGTCTGAGAGGAAAAGGTAATCTTGGCCATGGTTGGTTGATATGATTGAAGAAATTGTTGCAAATAATATTTTCAGATCTGACCATGTGTGTCCATTGGTTACCTTTTTGATAAGCTGTTGACAGTTCAACAGTTTACAGATTTGTTAAATGAGATCCAATTATTTTAATAAACCTATTTTCTATTTTATCATATGTATACAGTAGCCATAAAGTCCCCACTTAACAGGTGGAAGGATTGACGGGGGTAGGGGGTTATGATGGGAGTTAAAACGCCTCAGTCTTTCTGTATTTATTATCTTTAATTATTAAATTTTATGGAAAAGCAGTAGAACTATTGTTCACAGTGCCAAAGAGCAAGGACTCTATGGGGTGGGGGAAGGCGATGGTGGGAGTTACAGCACCCTTGCATATTACTACAGGATATTAAATTGAATTCAAGTGCTTACAGAGAAAAATGTTTATTCATAATTATTAAATATTTAAGCAGGCAGAAAGGTGGAGAAACAAAGCAAATCATTTTTATTCCCATTCTACTGAGCCAGGAAAAATTAACAATATTTGCCTTTATTCCTTTTTTTCAATACATCATTTTTCCAGGTTTAAAAATGTAACTACACATTTACAGTATAATATATATATATATATATATATATATATATATATATATATATATATATATGAATATTTCAGTTGATTCACATTTCTAAATTGCTTCAACATTCATAGCTAATTAATCTGGTTTATAGTACCTGTCAACAGAATGGGGTGCAGGGAGAATGGGAGGCTTAGGGGTGAGAGAGAATGGGAGAGAGAGAAAGAGAGAGTGAGCTAGACTGTCATGGAGAGAGAGAGAGAGAGAGAGAGAGATAGACTGCCAGAGAGAGAGAGAGAGGCTCTCTGGTAATTACTGCCTGACCCAGCCTGACCCAGACAATCACAGAGGCAGTGGCTAGGTCAGAAGTTGAACGTTATGTAATACTGCCCAAGCACACATTTCACTGACTAGATGAAAACAATCAAGGCATGGTGCTTGAAAACCTGAATGACATCTACCGTTTTTGATCAATTGGTTTCAAATTTCAGATTTTAACAGATGAAATGCTTATGTGTACATGCTGTGAAAATTAAATCCACAGCAATTACACTAGTAACAGGAAATAAATGTCCACTGTAAGTCATGTTAATTATCATGCATGCTTTTTACAAAGGAGTAAACTGTTATTCAACAATTTCAGGTAGCCCATAGCCAAAAGTACCACTAGCACAAATGATATAAGAATTAATTGGAATTATTGGCAAAATATAATTTTAATTAAAAAATATTAAGAGTAACATTTGAAAAGATTTCTTTTAATAATATAATTGAAATAAATGATTAAAATAAAATTATAAAATATATTCATGAACGCATCAATGAAAACATTTTGAAAGTATTTGCACTCAAATTCTTTCTTTTTACCTGTGTTAGTATTTGTATAAATTTACATTATTGAACTATTGAATTTTTTTAATCATATTTGAATACAATTATTAAGTATTAACTCAAGGTCTCATATTTAAACAGTTTCAGTCGAACAAAACTGTTGAGAATACAGAATATAAAAATTTCACAAATTTAAATAATGATTGTAAATACCTTTTTTAATGGCTTTAATGTTAAAAAAAAAATATTATATTCACTTTCGAATACTTTCACATCACTGTCAAGACACTTATGACAATTATTAACATTATAGACATCATGATGAGAACTTGTCTTTAAGACCTGATTTTTTTATCAGATTTTAAAAATTTTATTTTTTTTTAATTTGTATCAGAAAAAAAGGAGATAATCTCTACTATGAAACTAATAGATGTGTTAAAAATGACCCAAGGATCAAAACAAACCAATATATTATACAAGGAGCAAACTGGAGTTGGGAATGTTTAATTTTATTAACTGAAATAAAGTTATCAGAAATATAAATTTTGATTATTTACCCAGTATCATGTAACAGCTGATACAGCCATGAGTCTGAATGTTATTATTCAAACATATTGACATCTTTAATGAGCACTTGTCTGAGTAATTTTTTTAATTTTTGACATATTTCATTTTTTTTTTAATTTTGTAATAAAAAAACCCAACAAATTAAACACCTGGAAAAGACCTGGAAATTTAGAATATTTAATATGATCAAATGCAGCCTTGTCTATCATTAACTTGCTTCACATAATCCCTTACAGTAAACAACAATTTATTTAATTATTTATTTTTTATTTTTATGATTGAAATTAAAAAATACCCTATGGTGACTGCATGGTGTCATTTGAAATATATTTTCAGCAATCCATGAAAGATCCATAAAACATCAGTAATTGCAAGGTCCCTGTTACTCATTAACCATAAAATTCCTTTTCCATTAACTTTTCTTAAAGTTGTTATTTTTTAAACCAATTTTTTAAATTATTGTTTATTGTTATATTTTTGGCCAAACAATTACAAGAGGAGGGGGTTGAATAGCTATATACAGCTGAAGCCACCCAAGAGCTGGCTTGCCTCACTTCAAGCATGAAAGGTCAATATGGGGACATATAGAGGGGCTTCAGTACAGCCAAGGTGTGACATGGTCTCATAAAAAAAGTAATAAAAGCTACAGTTTTTGGTCAATTCCTTTCAAATTTCAGAATTTAGAAGCTGAAATCCTTGTGTGTGCATGATATGTAAAATTAAACCAACAGTACTTACAGGGAAAAAACGTGCCATGCCCAAATTTGGACAAAATTTTAGGTACTGATTTCATATTTATGCGAATAATTATAAAATTTGAAAAATTCAGATATAATTTTTGGTATACAATTGAATCTTGATTAAATGGAGTTATATCCCTGAAAAGAAGTCTCTAGCTTCAGCCATTCTTATGTTAAGTGAGTTAATATATTTCCTGATTTTTTTATGAGGTGCATTATGTTCCGGCCCATAACTTCAACAAATTACGCAATACTGACCTAATTTTTGGTATGTGCATAGAAAATGTATGGAAGAATATGCATATTCACTATGATCAAAATCAGATCAGTGGTTTTGATATTAGGCAGTCTTATGGTGTAACAATGTTTTTTTATGGAAAATGGAGGTTTTTCCTTAATATTTCGAAGGAACGAAGTCCTAATGACCCAATTTTCGGTATGGTAGGAGATTTTGGGGACATCTAACTGTATGCAGAATTTCGGATTCGTAGGTCTAACGGTTTCAAAACGTGCCAGTTTAACGGACGGACGGACGGACAAAGGACCAGGACTATAGCTCAGATAGACTTATAGTCAGCTGAGCGAAAAACTGGCACTTTAGTGTTCAAATGATCTTGAATGATCTCATGCCCACAGTGAATAATAAATACTGAACCAGACGCCAGCAGTTTAGTTGAATTATTATAACAAATTATTGTACAGTTATCTCCCTACTGGGTCTCACTTAGCACATGGTGTGTCACCTCGTAAGTTAAACTATTCACGGGATGGTAACATGATCACAACCTTCCTAGCAGTCTCCGTGTGGAGAAACTATACCCTGGGTTCAAAGGATATAACCTCTGTGGTTATTTTATAGGGCATGATTCAAGACCTGCTACCGGGTGAGTTTTAACCAAGGAAGAAGAAGAACAACAAAAATGGTTGGTACGCATACACAACTTATGGCCAGGAGGGGGTGGAGGTAAATTAAAAAAATTATTTGAGAATATTAAAGTGCCAAATCGACTGTATCACAATACATTAGCTCCAAGGCACTGTACATAATAAGATATATCAAGAAAAATAAAAAAATGAGAATCAGATCACACGCTATAAAATGAAGAAAACATTGCCTACAGGCCTAATGCGAACCTGTGCAAATGGATATACCTGGTATAACGCTTCAATGCTGAACCACTACTTTTCATATATAAGAACAATGCAAGTACTAAACATTTTGAACAAGAAACAATACACAAACATCACTGCTGAAATTCTGGCATGGGTGCACACAACACAAAAATTATTGTAGGTGGCACCACCAGTCTTGTATACGACAAAGCTATTTGACATGTATAAATATGCCCAATTTCAGGCTGATATATCAAATTCCTCCATAGAATTAAGCAGGAACATACACTTTGCAAAAGTCATTGTAGATGGCGACACCTGTCTTGTGAATGAGAATGCCATTAAAGACACATAGACAGGTCAGAATATCAGGCCTTGAGTCTGATGCACCGGGCTGACCAGGCTTTGGTGAGAAAGTCTGTTGCCCCGAGTGTACTGTGACAAATTACTGGCTCAGGCTACTGCACTGAGTGAACTCTTGACCTGCACCTGGCTAGACTGAGTGAACTTTTGACCTGTACTTGGCTGCACTGAATGAACATGAGGTGATCACATGATACTCATGAGGTGATCACATGCTACCAATGAAATGATCACATGCTGCCCATGAGGTGATCACATGCCTTGTGCTTTGCTGCACTGATTGAACTCTTGGCCTAAATCTGGCTGCACTGAATGAACTCTTGATCTGTTGCCAAATCTGAAACAGTTGGCAGTTTCTCAACCTATTCAAGAAACATACACAATCTTGGCCTGTTATGTAACTCTGCTAAAATTTATCCATCACAAACCATTTGAACAAACTTGAGAAGGCTCGCCTCTGGGATCATTTCTGTAAAATATTGAACAATTTGGCTGGACTCTTTACAAGAAGAAGAGGTTTTTATCAGCTTTTTCCCTGTAAAATCTAAGTAAATGCAGATAGCAAAAATAAGCTGTATCCATCAACATTTGATATGTGACTGATAATTGCATAAAATTTGGGGATGGTAGCTCCTGCTATTCCCGAGAAATTATGAATAATGTACAGATGATATGTAATATCATAAATCTACATTTTTTAAAAGCTTTTAAAAAACATTCTTGTCAATATTTTCCATAGATATTCTAAAATCTAAATGTCTAGAGGCATGATGTAATGGATGCTGATAAACTGGTGCTAGGCTAGATGTATCTGCTTCACACAGCTAACATATATGGTAAAATGACTCAAATCAGTCTTTATAATTCAGCCAAAATTCATTTTTTGGAACCATAAAAGACAATTATTATTAGAATGATTCAGGGAATTATTCTTGCAAAATATTAAACAAACTGGCCTCAGTATCATCAGTCGAAAAACGTTTTGTAGGTTTATAATTCATATGGGAAAATACAGCAAAATGGCAAAGTTCAGCTTCCCATAACTCAGCCAAAAATCATTGAACCAAAACCATTTGAACAAACTTGAATTATCAACTTCTTAGGATAATTAATGTGTGAGATTTAAGAATTTGGTCCAGAGGTTTTTGAGAAGAAGATTTTTGTAGCCACTTAGCTAACATGGGCTGTCATGGCATATGACTAAATTAAGCTTCCCATAACTCAGCCAAAAGTCACTGAACTGAGACCATTTGAACAAACTTGAATTATCAACATCTAAGGATAATTAATGTGTGAGATTTAAGAATTTGGACCAGTGGTTTTTGAGAAGAAGATTTTTGTAGCCACTTCGCTTACACGGGCTGTTATGGCACATGACTAAATTAAGCTTCCCATAACTCAGCCAAAAGTCACTGAACTGAGACCATTTGAACAAACTTGAATTATCAACATCTAAGGATAATTAATGTGTGAGATTTAAGAATTTGGCCTAGTGGTTTTTGAGAAGAAGATTTTTGTAGCCACTTAGCTAAAATGGGCTGTTATGGCATATGACTTAATTCAGCTTCCCATAACTTAGCCAAAAGTCACTGAACTGAGACCATTTGAACAATCTTCAGAAAGCACTACCCTAGGATCATTTCTGTGCGATATTAAACAATTAGGCCATTTCGTTTCAGAGAGGAAGTTATTTGTAGCTGCCGGTATGATGCCAGTAATGACCCCCGTACAAAAAAGGCCGATGCAGGTGGCGCCACCAATACCTCAATTTCAGATATGACTCATGTGACCAACATTGGCATAAAATTTGGTGATGATAGCTCAAGCCATTTCTGATATTGTAATTTTAGTATGCTTTTTTGGACAGATGACAAAGTTTAACTTCCTGTAACTCGGCCAAAAATCACCAAACTTAAACCATTCGAATAAACTTGAAAGAGATTGTTCCAGGGATCATTTCTGTTAAATATTGGACAATTTGGCTGAACAGTTTTGGAGAAAAAGATTTTTAAAGGTTTTTTAGCTTTTTCCCTATAAAATCTAAGAAAATGCAGTTAGCCAAAAAATAAGCAAAATCCGATAGTTTTTCAGACTAATATTTTGCATAAAATTTCGTTATGCTAATTCTTGCCATTTTCAAGATAGTATGGGTTAACGTACAGACGACGGACGACGGCCGACGGACGACGCCACACCATCGCATTAGCTCACAGGTTCGCTAAAAAACAGATTTTCAGCAGACCAGATAATTGATAATTCAAATTGGTGGACATCACAGTAGACTAGTAATATGCCAACTGGAAAAGGTGTTTTCAGCAGTCTTTTAAAACATTGCACAGTTGAAGCACCCTTAATATGCTGAGGGAGATTGTTCCATGCAGAGGACAATACTTGTATCTGAATGATTTCTTTCCATATACTGTGTCCGGACCCTGGGCACCTCAATGACAGGGTCATACCTTTTGCTTATATTGGCTTCCGGGGCAGCTGAGCTAAAAACAAAGACACCTGAAACAAAATAGGGTTCAGATTCTTTTATTTGAAAGACCGTAACATGATGAAGACTTCGGCTGCACCTGGAGATCATAAGAGGGACGAGGAATACTTTTTAAGTTTACAAATATTTCTTTTCTTCTACGTACGGCAGCATGAAATAAATTGCAACAGACATATGCTCAAAGTTACAATAACTGATTTATCAGAAACGGGGGGGAAAATCAACAAGTCCACTCTTTAACTAATACTTTTATCTGACTTTTTTCGTGCCTCTCGGTCATGCTTCTCATATTTTAGAAAGACTCAACTTTCATTTAGCACCGGAATTGTTTACATTGATTCACTTTTAAAATTTATGAAAGAGAGCAAGTTCTATAGCTAAAAAGATGAAATATATTCATGTTCTCTTTAAAAGAGGACGTCTTAAAGCTACCTGTCCACTTGTACCGGGCTGGTGCGCTTCAAGTATACGCATGCTGAGGCGGACACATTTTTGTGCGTTTCTATATACGTGTGTGTGTGTGTGTGTAAATGCAATGTTTGGTCTTTCATCCCTTTGAAATCACACCCAGAGCGTTATCGGCCAAAAATGTCCAAATGTATCTTCAGCCGTCCGCCGAAGCACAAATGGACGCCTCTTTTTATGTCGTCGTGTAGGCTTTCAGCTGCATCAGCACAAGTGGACACGTGGCTTTAACCGGCAAAACCGAACTGTGGTCTATACTGTATCGACCTTTCAGGCTTAAATCATTAAGCTCATATCGATAAACAAAGGTAAACCCAAGCTTCTCTTGTGCTCTAATAAGCGTGCTTTGTTATGGATTTACTGGCTTCTTAAAGACAAGGCTTTGTGCTAAATATAACTTGACAGCCCCACTTCTCCAGTAGCTGAAGCATCTAAACTTTGTAGGATAACAAGTGCAACCACATAGGCGAACCCAACCAGATACCTCCGTTTCCAATTGTCCGGACACGGATGTATGGATGGTACTAAATATGAAACGGACAGTATCTACTTGCAGGGAATCGGCGCCGTATGCGGTGGGAACATAAGTCGATTTCAGAACTCTTCCAATACGGTTCCCCCATCCAGCGCTTTATATGACGTATTACGCCCAGTTAAAATTGGGGAAACTCCAAAAGTACGACTTTATCCTTAGTGTGACGTTTAACATATATGTGGTAACACATTGAATGTGTCTGTACCAGTGTACTTATCCGTGTCCGGACTGCATAAACTGGGAATAAACCTTAATGACTGGCAAAACAGAAACAATAAATAATTTGGTACAATGTATTTATGCGTGAGTGTGTTGTGCCCGTACGTTTAAAATATAGGGTTCACGTGACCCGTGTATAGTACAACCTGTGTGTTTCTGGTTAATCTTTAAAATATAGTGTTTGCGTAGTAAAGCGTATACATAAACATATGAAAATAAATAAACATTTGTGATAAATTTAAAACGGTTGATACAGTAAATAAGAAATATGACCAGTCATCTCATTTTATATCTTAACAACAATTGGGCTGTCCGACAGACTGTCTAGAAAGCGTCCATTCCCTGCATGAACTCTATCTGAACCGCTTTTTGGTGTAAGATGCTCCCCTCATGGGCTTTGATAGTTCCAAGTCGAAATGAACGGTTTCCTGTAGTGAACGTACTCTCAAGTTTGTATCTTATACATACCTTGCAGTACATGGCATTCTTGTCATCATCGTATATCAACCATGGGTGGGATTTGCACCAATGAGATTGAAATGACCTGCTGCGCTTTAGCTTATCATACTCTTTTAAAATGTTTGAATCTTTTCCGATTGTCTGGGAGGGGCCTGCAATGCTACCTGAAATCGCAGTTGGCGACGCAAGCTGAGGGGATATTACGTAAGTAGGCTCCCCAGGATCTGATTTAGGTTCACCTGATACCGTTTCAGTAGAGAAAGTGTTCTTAGTTGTTTGGTTTGTGGGTGAGTCCAAGTGTGAATGAGTGGTCATGACAACTTTTGACACATCCCTATCATCCACAGCCAGATTCTTCGGCCCATCTCCGATGAGAGTACACATTTTGGTACCATATTGAGGAACAGCTCTTACAGCAGGGGTAGAGTGAGACGGTTTGGCAAGACCTGGGGATAGATCTGAGTTGGTTACAGGCACCGGTACAGCCGCTGGTCCTGGTGGTGCGTAACCAACAGTAACAGGCACATTTTTCCCTGTAGGCACGCAGGCTACAGTTGGATCCGTCATCCCTGATTGACGTAAAGTTACAGGAGTGACTGCTTCTGTTTGACCATCTCCGACATCAGCCTGCCCGTGCAGGGGTTGTGTTCCCATCAGCATTTGCGGCCCTTGCATTTGCGGAACCTGTCTTGAAGCTGGGTAGTTCATGGGTGAAACTCCAGGTGGTAACATCTGTGGCATCACTGGTAACATTGTTGCCAAGCTGCTCACTGGCTGGGCTGACATGGATGATAAAATAGATGCTGCTGCCACATCCACCAATGAAGAAGAAGATATTATATGTGTAGGCCCCCTGCCAGTATCCAACAGAGTATTATGCACTGCTGTTTCGGCCTTGCATGAAACATTAGGACTGGCTGTATATGGCCCATACAGTCTGTTTGCCAAAGGGGATACCGCAGGGGCAGTGTTTGTTGGTGTGCCATGAGGCACAGGTGAGTTCCTATTTAAACCATGAGGACTATCACGCCCAAATGTGCTTGCAATACTTGGGAGACGTCCAGGTCTAGCATAAAACTCTGGGGTCAGGTTTGGTGGCTCTGAGGACAAAGCAACTTGGCGGGTTAAATCCTGTTCTCTTGGTTTTCCATCATAAGCCCTTGGGCCTGAAAGTGGTTTAATTACAGATTTCACAGAATTCTCAAGTGTTGATGGATGAGGCATTCTCGGCAGATCAAGCGATACTTGATAAGGGGTCTTCAACACAGGAGATTCACTGGCCTGTTGGTGAACCTGGTGAACATGTTCTGTAATAGACTCAGACATGAAAGATGTCGGCATTGGTAAAGTCTGTGTTGGGATGTTTAATGGGACACTAGTTGTGACACTACTGGGTCCCTGGACTGGTGGTGAATACTCCGTCGTGGATGCCGGGTACACGGCTGGTCTTGGCATTGCTGCAGTGGTTGGTGTAGTGGTCAAAAGGCCAGTGCTGGCCAGAAGCTGGGACATGCTTGGAGTTTCTTGTGACACTTGCATGGATGCCTGCGGTGAATGTTCTGATTGCTTGGCTGGTCTCCCAGTGGAGCTTTGACAAGCAGAAGGAATCTGGCTGTCTGGTTTGGGTTGTGTGGCAGCTGTGACTGGGCTTTTGGTTCCAGCCTGAACTTCCGTTGTTTCTCCAGCGTTTTGTCTAAAGTGAAATTTTATAGAAATGTATTTCCCTTGTGCAAAATAAATATCAATAGACAATATAAAACTGTCGCATTACAAGGACCAACTTCGTATAAAACAAAAATGTTATTTATTTCTTAAAAGGGGATATCAAAATCCACATACACGAGATCTCGACTGATTTAAGTTTTACATTCATAATACATTTTCAATCCGTAACACTCGAGAGAACTAATAAAGTTGCTTAAAATAACTATCATTTCAGGAAGTTTCTGTAGGTAAATGTTAAAACTGGTTATGCCCACTTTACGGGACAAAATCATCCTGACTGTAATAAGACGGAATATTTATCATGTTCATAAACCGTATTTCCTTAATCAGGCCCCAGGCCTTATACAGTCGTCTGCCTTATTTAGTCGCCGGGGCAAATTAATGTCTCAGAAAAATAAACGCCGGCCTTAAATAGACCATGGTCTTGTTCAGAGGCCTGATGTCAGAGTGGTTTTCATGTTTGCCACCAGAAGTATTTTATCATCA
This sequence comes from Sipunculus nudus, assembly GCA_026874595.1. Lineage (NCBI taxonomy): Eukaryota > Metazoa > Annelida > Sipuncula > Golfingiida > Sipunculidae > Sipunculus > Sipunculus nudus. Next base: position 74,896,361 of record CM049317.1, on the reverse strand, counting down.
CTAAAATCGGTGCATTTACCTGTCAAATAGACCGGTGATTGTTGTTTGAATTTCGGTTTGTGTTTGTATTGATAATATGTTTAATTCCTCTATAAATCTTCCTTTTTTCTTACGTGCATGCCTGTTTCCATGAGTGAAATCATATTTTCCCCAATTCGTCCATTTTGATTAAAGCCGATCACCGATTCTAATAAACGCTACACAAATACGTCAGCAGTGAAAAGGCTAACACGATATTATGCTGTTAAGTATGGTAAAAATAGTACCGCTTGACACAAGCGGTACAGCTTGATACGGTGTGTGTCAACCTTACGGGTGGTTTACAGAACTGTTTAAATACGTTTAGGCACATATTTCTTGTGCAGCATGAAAAAATCAAATATTGGTGTCAAACGGTACAATTTGTGGCTACTGTCAAGCCAAATTACACTCAATGCTTTCATTTTTGAATCGCTGTTAAGTGCGTCCCCAATGTTACAAAAACCACTCTTCTGAGATAATCTTAAAGACAACAAGTATTTACTCTGGTCAACAACTATACATTCAGTGGAATATTTCCGGCAGTTAATATCACATACCAGTATATACCAGGTCAAAAACGCTTAAATACGCTGAAAAAGCTGATTCAGTTAAAAGTTGGAAGGAAAGTGTCATGGAAACGAATCACGCAGTGCCGTTATACAAACCAACCCCCGTATTTCGATGTAACCAAGATTATCAGTTGAATCAAGGAGATTACAGACTGGAGTAACCACTGTCAGAAGCCCTGCCAGGTCGCGAGTGTCAGTCGTGCGCTTATTGCAATTATGACATGATAAGCCCATTAACTCTTTTATGCGCCTATTGTACTGCGATGTCAGGCGCAGCGGCGGCACGGCCTTTGATATAGCGAGCCTGCTAGATGTTTCTTCTGCGGTCCGCTGTAGCTCGCTGAAATAACATTGACCGGAATTATGATTGCGCAAATTGTTTGTTTTGTCAAAAATTATGCGCAACAAATATATCTAGAGGTGTCTCGTATTGAGGCATCACTTGATCGATTTTGGGATAGATGCGGTCACTCTACATCAACTTCTGCGGTGATTCATGACGGACGACTGGTAAGTGTAAACCTTACTATCCCTGAATAACTTCGGAATTATAAAATATTCCATCAGTTTCCATACTTCTGACTTATATTAAAAATTAGCCATGTATTATAGTATTCCGTCGATAAAAAAAATGTTGACGCTTATGAACGGATGACCTTCATTTAAATGGATAACAGTGAGCCATCACCCGCTCTGTCACTGACGGCGTTGTTCTCGTATTATCGCCCATATTTACCGCAGCCAAGCTATAGCTCGGACGTCATTAGCAACGACAGCTTCACACACGTTTCCCACACATGAAAATATGGTGTTCAAACTTATGATTGTTTAAAAATTTATATTAAATACTATCGGAGATAAATTTTGGGAGAAACTTACTCATCCTTGTTACAATATTTATAAAAATTTAGTTCACACTGGGGTTTCCTGGAACTAACGAGATGTTCTGAAGTCACGCCGAAGGGGGGTCTCTGGCGCTGTATCAATTAGCGTCGGGCTTATCAGCGGCATCTCTGTGTGCCATTGAGCAGCGAGTTTTATGACCCCCGTCAGCAACATTTGACCCGGCAGACTCTCACTCGATACTCCAGTCTGTAATCTCCTTGGTTGAATGCGTAGCACAACTAGATGTGGTCGGACAATGGTCCTCAGAGAGCCCCGCGTTACTGCTAGTGCTGGACTAGTTTACATATGGGTGAAAAATTAAGTTCAATTTGAAAAATATCACAAACAGAAACAGGTTTTAATCAATATGCATGAGGGAAAAATCATACTGGATTAAAGAAGATATGTCTGAAATAATGTGTGCAATAGAAAATCACCGAATGTAGTCTGTTAGCCATATTTGATTTTGAGCAAGTCTGTAATTCAATAGGTCTGGAGCCGTCATAGGTACCAACCATCCCTGTGAATTTTGGAAAGCTGCAGTATATTGTTGTTGAGTTATTACGTGCTAAAGAAAATCAGCGATTGGGCTGTGGCGGCCATTTTTTAATTCCGATAAGTCTGTAATTGGATATGTCTGGAGCCCTCATAGGTGCCAATTGTCCCTGTGAATTTGGGGAAGCTGCAGAATGTTGTTGTTGAGTTATCACGTGCGAAAGAAAATCAGCGATTGGGTTGTGGAGGCCATATTAGAATTCCGACAAGTCTGTAATTCGATAGGTCTGGAGTCCTCATAGGTACCAATCATCCCTGTGAATTTGGGAAAGCTGCAGTATGTTGTTGTTGAGTTATCGCGTGCGAAAGAAAATGTCACTGACGGAAGGACGGAAGTAGGGATGGATGGACTGACACGGTGATCACTATAGGGCACCGCTTGTCAAGCGGGGCCCTAATTAAGAGAAGAGCCAAAACGTGTTCAGCATATATCAGGTCGGAAACGCTTGAATACACTGTTTCATGCTAAACCAATTAAAAGACGAGAGGAAAGCGTAATGAAAATGAATAACGCTGTGCTGTTATTTGTCCCAACTCTTGGTAATTTGATGGAACCAATGTTACCAGTTGTACGTGGTGCACAGTAAATGGAAGAGCCAGCCCGTGTTCAGAGGGAAACAATGTTACCAACTGCACACATTGTTTAAATAAATGGAACAGCCATATAAAACACCGGGATACCAGGTTTCCAGAGACCCGCCAGACAGATACTTGTGGACAATGGCAATCCCTCGCTGTGATTCCCGTTAAATTCTTATTGTTGTGCGTGATTGTGTAGATTGCGCGTCCCATATCCCTATGGCAACAAAGAAAATTGAATAAACATAAACCGTGTCCCGGCGATGTTTTCGATGGTGTCCCCAAATAGTGACCAGTGAGTTTACTGTTTAGACGCGTTCTAATTTTTTTGACGAGCCTGAATATGTATTTTTAATCAATGCAGACCTTAAATAGAAGCTTGTCTTGTCAAGACGCCGGGTCAAAGTAGGGTCTGAAAAAAATAAACGCCCGGGCGTCTGATCAAGGAAATACTGTACGTTTCAATCTTATACAATTCCATTTGGGTTCTAAGCCTTACACCTACCTGTCAGTCGTTGGACTCTGTGGGGGACTGATGTCTTCTATGGCACATGCGGCACTTCTAGTCCATGTTTCACTTGGTTTGTTATACTCTTGAGATAACTGTTCGTTCTTTTCTGCCACTACATGCATCTTTAGCTTTGCGTGAGCTAACAAAGCTGGACGTTGAAACAGACGACAACCTTTATAGAAACTGTTTTTCTTTTGGTGCTTAACACACAGCTTGCATACCATGACGTTTGTGTTTTCATTATAGTCCAACCATGAAAATTCTTGCAGCCAACTGAATTTGAATTTCCCCATTGTTGGCAATAACCTGTACTTAAATTTCGGTATATCTCTTTTCTCTTTAGGGATATCCAGCTTAGACAGTTTCATTCCACTGGCTACCGCATTGCCCGATTCTTCCGTTTCCATCTCATTATCACCATCTGCTATATCTTCATTTTCAGTGCAAACAAGTTCTGAAGCTACAACCCAGGGGTTGATATCATGAACCCTCATTGTTTGAACTTTTGTCAGTTTCTGAGTCAATTTCATTGTGCTTCCATTATCTTCTGCCCCCACGACATACTTGTGTAGGTGACCTTTAGCTTGAACTTTCTGGTAGGTTTCTTGCATAATATTACACAAGGCTGACATTAGATCATTTGGGTTTTGATTTGCAGGAATTTTTGATTTGCTTGGCGTAGTACGTTGAGAAGCCCTTCTTGTAACGGGACTAGTCTCTGTCGAGACAGGCCTCAACTTTTTGGGTTTGTTAGACTTTCTCTTGCCGCTTGGAACCCAGTCAGCATCTGTCTCTGTATTATCTTCTGTATTGTCCTCACAATCCTCTATCAGACTATCAGTATCTGGCGAGGGTTGCCTATTTGATGCATCTACATTGGGAATAACTGAGGGTTGCCTATTTGATGCATCTACATTGGGAATAACTGATATATCGTCTTCAAACTCTACTGTGCCACGGTCAAAAGATGGTCCCCAGCTACTTATTTCAATATCCTCCGCGTCTCGATGCTGTTTCGAATCTCTGTGACCAAGAACTTCATCGTGATGGAAACTGGCATCTAATTTAATTCTTGGGGGTGCATCCAAGTGTTGATCGCACAGTTTGCACGACAGTGTAGTTCCATCATCACTGTACCTTAGCCAAGAGAAAAAATGTAAAAGTTTACGAAGTATAAATTTTTGTCTTTTACCCATTGTAGCACAACGGTTTTCTCCACAACCACAATGGCGGGTTGTATTATGTAGTTCCATAGCTGTCTGGTGTTCTTTACTCTCATTATGTGACCTGAGAGCAACTATTTTGAAACTGTTGTTACCTTTTATGAAAGATGTAGCCTTTGAGTGTGCTCTGTGTTTCATGCACACTTGACAAAACATTAGATTTTTATCACTGTCATATATTAGCCACGGAAACTGCTTCACCCAGTGCAGCTGAAATTTACGTTCCCTCCGTTGGGTTGCAGCCTGACGAGTTACCCTTCTCATCAAAGGTGACTCGGGGCTCTCTGGGAAAGTATCTAAAGCTCCTGTAGTGTCCCCCAATGTGTTAGGGAGGACTGTCTGTTCATCAGCACCGTAATCACCACCAGGGGTCGTGTTTTTCTCCTCATCTGCCACTTCAACCTTTATTTTGGTGAACAATGGGCCAGGTTTGTTCCCACACTGTACTTTTCTCCTTGGTCTCCCTTTTCTGTTGGTTTTTCTGCTCTTCGCTATTTTAATCACACAAAGGTCCTGTTCTTGGACGTCTTCTGTCCCATCCTCTGCACGTTCAACATCCATAAATACACCAGGTGTCTCTTCTGTTTGGATTTCCTCTCTTAGATCATCTTCCCTTTGAATGTCTTCATTGGTGGATTTGGCATCCTTAGTTTCACTTGCAATATTTTCTACATCACCTTCAAGATCTGCAGCGTTCTTGTTTGTACTGCAAACACTAATGCTGTCTTGTGAATCAGTCACTTTAACTGATGAAAGAAGGGTTCCATTGTTTTCACTGTCCGGCTGACTGCTAGAATAACATGATCCTTTCTTTTCACGATACATATATTTCCGAGGAGGAAAGGAAAAGTCTGAACTTTGTTTTCCCAGAAAGTTCTGGACTACAGAAGTCCCAAAACTACATACAGCCCCTCGTGTTTGTGGAAGACTCGTCTCATAATGTGGCATCTGATGCTCAGATTCAAACATGGAAGAACTGGTAACACTTGTATTTTCTTGGGCCTCATCTGTGGTCTTATCTTGACTCACTTTGGTGATTAAAGTTGCATGGTATTTTGAAGTATCCATTGGTGTCTGAACAGTGCTTGTCTGTACATTTTTCTCTCTACCATTCTCTTCTTCAATAACTCCCTCAGACCTTTCACCGCATTCCTTTTCATCTGTTTCAAAACTTCTATTTCTCTCAAGAGTCTGCATTTTGGCATCATGACTGTTATCCACTGCACTAATTGTCTGTCCTACAAGAGACCTGTCACTGGGCCTTCGTAAGTTGGCAGCATCTAAATGCTCATGGGCTGTATATGGTGTTTTGAGTTTAGGTTTTAAAACGTGAGATGCACTATTCTCAGGAGAATTAGCACTGTTACCTTCAGAATCGTCTAGAGGATGTTCAGTGACTGTGTCCATGTTAGGCGGTTTGGCCCCTGATGCTGATTCACTCTTCACACTACGTGAATGCACATTTGTTGAAGAAGATCCAGAACTTTCAGTTTCACCTCCCGCCTTACTACAGGCCGGAAGGCTTTGATTTGATTGCTGTTTATTAGTTTGTGTGTTCTCTTGTGATGCTGCTGTGTTTACATTTGTAGGGATGATTGCAACAGTCCTATCTCCGGGTCTTCCTGATTGCCTACTTTGCACAGTCTCCGTGATCGGAGGGGTCTCCATTTCAGATTCAAATTCACTTTGCAATGAATGTCCATCTTTGGTGGTCATGTTTTCATTTGGTTTACGGTTGTCACATATTGTTTCTGTGGAACTATCAAGATCTGTCTCAGTTTTTAAACCAGGTTTCTGATATTCACACTCCTTTGAGGGAATAGGATTGTTATCTGTCCAGACGGTAGCACTCTGACTGCTCTCATTCGTGGGAAGTGGGATATTCTTCATCTCGTTGCTGACCTTGACTGGCAAAACCGGTGGTACCATGTGATCACCACAAAGATGCTGTCCAGAAGGTGTAACAAGAGGCCTTGTCTCAGGTGCGGGTGCCACCTGGTTGGATTTGGTACCCTCATCCTCCATGTTTTTTTCTGCAATTAATGAGAAAGCAATCCACATAAATCAGTACCGATTTTCAAACATTCGTTAAAAAGTTAAAAGGTTTGTTTACTCTTGAAAGTCCCATTGAAAAGTCCCCTTGAACAAACACATTGAAAATATTATTAAAAGTTCTCTGACCCTCAATATTTATTTGACCTTTCTAGAACATAATTCTGACTGCTCTTACACTGTTAATAGCGGGCAATTAATCATGTTATTTAGAGTGCAGTACAGCACACAGAATGCTTAAGTCCCAATATTTATAACAGTGATATGAAGGCCGTGTATGTAGCCCATGGGTCACCACCTCGGAGGAAAATTTGTAATCATAGAAGCAAATATTTGTTTGAAGCTGGATTGACTTAACATAGAGGGGAGATGGCTATGTTTTGGTTAAGCCAGCCAAAACAAGAATAAAGACATTTAACAGAACAGGTTGTTCTGTACATCTTTTCTACTGCATTGTTAGGTTATAGACAGCTGCAGTAACCACACATTTATATTTAGTATTTATACCAACATTCTGATAAAAAAAACTTAAACTAGGGACCCAGGGGTCTCAACGCTCAGCTGTATTTGTCTATAAGGATATTTTGAAGGAATTTTCAAGAATGGCGGTCTTGTGATCTTCAACTTTGACCTCTGGACCCTTTAAAATAAAAATGTTTCTTACTTATATAGTGGGTCATTAATAGATTAACTGAAGCCAATATGTCTAGCCAAAGCAGAATTATATCATCCATAAAACCAATTTGTGAATTGATGGGTCCTGTGACCTTCCCCTCTGACCCTTTGATCCCAAATCAAAAAGAATCTTCCCCTATCGGGAAGTGAGTAATATCTTGAAGATAGAAGGTTTGTGATGAAAAGTTTGGCTTGAAAAGCATACACATTCCTTTTAAAGAAATGGGTCCTGTGAGCTTGACCTTTGGACACCAAAATTGACAGGGTTCTTACTTTGGTTGTGAGCCATATATAAATTAAGTTTGATACCAATATGTCAAACTAAACTGGAGTTATCATCTGGAAAACTAATTTGTGAACAGATTGCCCCTTTGACCTTGACCTTTGACTTTGTGACCCCAAATTCATTTATGCTCTCCCCATACTGGCAAGTCACCTAAATGTGCAAGATGAAAAGTTTGGGATGAAAAGCTTGGCTTAAAATGCAGCCATAATCTTTTCAAATAAGGGAGCCTTGTGACCTTGACCTTTGACCCAAAAATCATACAGATTCTTTCATAAGTGGTGGGCCATTTGTAAGTCGTGTTTGAAATCCATATGTCAATCCAACCTGAAGTTATCATCTTGAAACAAATTTGTGTGGATAAACAGATGGACAGACAGAGAGGGTGATTACTATAGGGCATCCACTAGAATCCAATAAACACACCAGGTTTTGGGACACTAGATGGAATCACAGCTGAGAAACTGACATGATTGTTGTTATTTTATAACAAGAAAAACAGAAAAATATTTGTAAAAATATGAAAAAATACAGGTGGCATCACCACTTTTTGGGAACTGACAAAACTAGTCATGGTCAATATTCAAGGCAAGCTTCATGACAATCTATGAATTAATTATCAAGATATTGGAGTTTTTTATCAATTTTTTTATTATTTTGGGGGGTACTTACAAGCCCCATAGCTCGGAGGATATAGGTCGCAGTGACCTTATTTCAGGTTTCCACAGAGATTTTTTATTGATATCCTTGGATCTTCACTTAGATATTTCTAGGACCAGTAGTTATGATTTGTGCCCTGCTAACGGACAACAGGACAGCTGGACAGACAACAGACAAAGCACCATTCCTGTACCTCAGTTGACTTACAGTCAGCTGAGCTAATAAACCTGACAGAATGAGACAGGAAGATATTCCTGGGGAAACAGTGAACATTATTATTTTCAATCAAACTATGTACCCTTTGTTTGAGTTAATTGATAATATTAAAATTAAAACTATGAATCTCATTTATTAAGCTATGAACTAAGAATAACAATAAATGCATGCTAGTACCACTACACTTAGGACTTTTGCAGAAAGCGTAACAAATCTTGTGGTGTCACAATAGAAAGATATATTGTAATTAAGCAAGAAACATGAATATAAGCTTATTGCATTTGGACTGGAAGCCTACAATAATGGATGAATTCCCACTGGAATACACAAGCCATAGATCTTCAAAAGTCGTAAATATTAACTGCTGGATGCCATTATGCTGTTTCATAAACCTGGGGTCAATCCTCATTATTTTCTTGTACACCTGGAATTTTTTTCACAGATAACAAATATAATTAATGAAGTTTTGCTTTTTCTCCTGATACATATTTTACCTCTTTTACATTCTATTTAAATACTTAAACAGAGAATAAAGCTTCCATGGAAAATGAATACACCAGTCTCTGGGGTCAGGAACACTGCATAATGTATAGTAAGAAACAAAAATGAAAAGTTTTCCATATATTTAAGCAATATTATTATTTTAACAAATGACAATAATCCCTTTTTGTAAAATATTTATAAAGCCAAAACTGTCAGTAAGGTATAATAATACATAAATATTCATATAGTCGCTTGAGAAAATCCAACTTCTCCTGCAAATTATCTGCAAAAATATATATAGCACATGCTGCCACAGGCAGTTATTCCAGTTGAGGCAAGAGAAAGCCATATTAAAGGAAATTTTATTTTTAAATATCTCATAACAGATAAACAAGATAAAGTTTTCATAATTCTAGTTGCCATTTCATCATCTTTAAAACCCAGTTGTTTACTTTTAAAATAAGCAGAAAATTATCAATACCCGGTACCAGTAATCCAAAAATATATATTGTCAAAAGAAGAGTACATGCTGCGGTTTAACACGTCTACATTTAATGATTTGTTCAATTTTTAACAAAAAAAAATTGCCTGTTATTAAAATTGAACTAAGAAATGTCAATGCATTGTAATATTTTTATTATAAGGTTATCTGAGTATGAGATGATGCAAGTTAGTTGTTGATATTTTATAGTAATTTGCATTTTCTCTATTATCGAAGGGTAGAGGGCCCAGAAGTCATTAATTTTTCAACCCCTGGCGAGTGTTCAGTGAGGCATGTCGGGAGCCAGCGTGCCGTGTGACTCGTTATGTCTTAGTGCGTTGAGACGATCTTCAGATCTGTATTTGAACCCCTGGGAGGAAAACATACAATCGGGGTTGCGTACCAGCTGATTTAATAATTTAGTGACCGACTCGGGTTACTATTAGACTAATGTATTTCTCTCTGACAACAGGACTGACGACGCGTATATGCTGTCAATGCTAAGATACGAATTCGAAATCGGTGCCAATCGGCCGGACGGTCCGTGCCCCAGATCGCAAGGAAGCAACATGCCCGCCTGGCCTGGCCTCCTTTTGACAAAACTATCGTCTGACATTCCGGAAGTAATGACATGCGCAGTGACACTCCAAATGACATCCTCCAGTCTACTACCTATTACTTCTAGGATAGAAACATTTGTAAATATTTTGAATATGCTGTTATCTACCTGTGATTTAGCTGTCAAGAGAGTCTATGTTAATTTCAGCCCCTAGATTTTGCATTCAAAGGGCAGCCATGTTACCCTTGGTCATACATCATCACTAGTTATGAGAACACGTATGTGTCTTTTAAATCTACATTAAAGTTACATTTTTATTGATTGATAATTAATATACCTCTGAGTAAATTTGAAATATAAATAAATTGACTGTACGAAACGCTTAATCAGAAAAAAATATAAAAAATGAAAAATTTTAACTCTAAAGTATTTTGGGTTGGAACTGACGATTGATTACTGCGCTGACTTACTGAGGGGGCGTGTCCCCTTTTTTAAATTCAGGCTTGAGAGTTTACTATTAAATATATCACTACAGTCACGTGACACTTTTTAAAACAATAAAGTCGCTTATATTTGTACTCCGATGTACTCCAAATACTAATTGTAATGTATTTGTTTACAAACATTTAAAAATATATACCTGCACGATTCGAAGTAGAAAAAGCTAGAATACAATCATGATTTCGAGCACAAATAAAACAATAATTCAAAACTTCACAAATTTAAACATAAAAAAAAGTCCAGGTATATGGATATAAGTTATAGCTGACGGATATATATATATATATATATATATATATATATATATATATATGCATATTTATATTGTTTACGATCTTAAGGCCACCATGCAGGAAACGTTATATTTACATTTTAATCTTCCATGTAAAATTCACAAAGTAACAGGAATTCTATATTAATTTATAATATAATGTACATGTACTATAGTACCACAGGTAGAAAATATATTTCAATTAATATGAAATTGATAGTTGTTATTCAAAATATTTAGTTTTTATTTTAGATATTAATATTACATATAAAATGTTGATGCTTTATTAATCTATAAAAATTATATATTTTCATATCTTTAATCATATGTTAAAATACATTGCCACATCGCGATATATAAGATTTTATATATCAAAGGTTTATACATGTATGTGTATATACCGCGTTCACAAAACAAAATAAAGTACATGTGTTTCAAAATGTAATGAAATTATATATACATGTACGACAGGCCTATATATATATACATATATATATATATATATATATATATATATATATATATATATATATATATATATATTAATTAATTCATAGTATATATATATACGTATATAACCGTGTATTGCACTGTTTTAAATAAAACAATTATTGTTGTTACTTTGCTTAAAGTAATATAATAATATCATGTTTTTTTCTCAGTTAGATAACCAAAGAAATTATATAATCACATTTTGGCACACAGAAAATATTTATTTTGCCAGTGTACACAGGCCCATTCCTCCTTTTTTTAGTTGAATTCTTTATGTTTCTTTTTTTAAGATCATGGAGAAAACAATTGTAAATAATTCAATTACATGCCATATCTAATATGTTATGCGTTTCCAATCATATTTCAACAAAATAAAAGCATACAAATTAAAATGACCTTGAAATATAGACCTATGTATAATTTTGGTTTGTGCCGGAGGACTCTGTACCTAGCATCTGTTGGTGGAAGTGACGTCAGATGTAAACTTACGTGGCAACATGGCAGTCATGGGGAGCACGTTGTTTCTGACAGCGGCTTGTTTTCTTGTGAGTGTTTACCATTTTTACGCTATTAAACTCCCTATGTATCCTCTACCTTTTATTTAAATTAGAAATTGGTCTCGTTTGTTCATGTACACATGTTAGAAACGTATATATATTAACAGAACCTGATCTTGTAGTTCCAGGATCTTCGACCAGGGTGCCGGTATTTTATTTGCAAGTGTCGTTTTATTCAAAAATATATTCAGTAATTTTTCAAAGTATGTTCAGTTTGAACATTGAGAAAAGTTTGATACCATGTAAATAATGAATGTATTTTGATATATAATTCTGTCAGCTAAAAAACTATTGTTTTTTATTTATTATTAATAATCATAAATATTATCATTATAATTATAAATATTTATTACTGTGTTAGGTTAAAAACAAGTAATACCTAATTAGGATAATTAATACTTCAGGGTGTAGCCAGGGGGGCTGCCGCAGAGGGCCATGCTACCTTCATCACAATTTTGCATGCAGCATCAATCACAAAGGTTTCTCTGAATCAGTAATTCCCTGAATTCCTAATATCTGACTTTGAATATCTACTGATGATAGAATCTTAGCTTGAAAGTAATTTTCATAACAGGAAAAAATTAACCCTGTTTGAAAATTACTTAAAGTTTAATTATTGTATTATTTTATTCACAAATATTCACAGCAAGTTTCAAATATAAAGAGAGCTGTTCCCAGTTTGCCTGTGTATTTTGAGGGGATTTGAAACCATTGTAAACAAACAGGCAACCACAGTAATTGAACTGACCATGAACTTTATGTAACCTAAATAGCATATTCATTTAATGAATAATCATGAGAATAACTGTTCATGTAGCCAATCAGGTTGCCAATATCACTGTAAATCGTGAGTTGCCTTACCATAACATAATCTGCTTAATTTGGGAGACCTCTCCCAAACAGAACACGTGTAGTCTGTACCAGTACCCTTGCTGGCATGTTTTCCTGGATATTTTTTTATACAAATTTGACAGTATAAAAAGTTCTTGGCAAAAGGTTGCAGTGGCCATTCCTCCGACTACCGCGTGAATAACAGTGTCTTTGTCTTACCTGCATAGTACGTAATCCGTATGAGACAAATAATCCAAAATGTTTCAAGACGGTTCACAATGACTGCAAGATATTCGTCAGTGCAGGGATTTCAGTGGATGACGTCAGCCAATGCGACACCTAAGTCATCCACCTTTGTGACATCATTACTGCCTTGTTCAAAGCTGTCTCAAGGAAGACCTTCTGTGTAGGAGCATTTAGGGGCATATTATAATAATAAGGTCAAAAGGGTAGGGCACAAGGGCTCTGGTGGTGAGGTCAATTACCGTAAAGTTCTCAACAGAACATGCTGCCTCATTAGAACAAGCACCCTGCTTTTGCCCAGAATGTTAAGTCACTGATGCACACATACTATTTCTGCTCAGTCCCTAACAGAATACGCACACAAATTTAGCTCAAACCTGCCCCCAACTCCTACCTTATATGATAGAATTCATCCTAAAATCTTAGGTTACAATGTTTCCTGTCACCCTGCACATGACTGGAAAGCTTCAATGCCTGCCCGGCAGTATTTTTAAGCCATGAAAAAAATGTGTGTGTGTACATATATATTTTGCAGTTTTTTACCTGTATTGCTATTCATGGCCCCTCACTGAATATTTCTGAATTGTGTGTGTGCCTGGCTTGAAGACATCCAGTGTGACCCAAACAAATATTTAATATGAGGTACTCTTTCACAATGTGCTGTATTTAGTTAATGCTACTGAATAAATTTTTCTACCGAAAGTAGTTAATGTAGCTGCCAGAGTAGCACCACTTGGTGTCTGTTAAAAGACTAACACTGATGTTCTTACTGGAATCATATGATACGCCAAGCAGTATGTGATTGGCAAGTGATGATAAGATGATCATATATATTTTATAACTCTTCCACTTGCAACACTGTTAAAGTAATTTAAAAATATATTTAAGCCTTTTATATAGAAATCAGAATATTTGAAAGTAAATACTGTAAATATCAGAGTGCAAACAACTTACCATAAATGCCCATATAATCACTCACTCTTGGTGGTTTTCTCGCCGCTCAACATCAGATTAATGGCGATGTCCCAAATAAAGGATGCAGGTAGAGTTTGTACAAAAATCCCAAATTTTTTATGACATTATCCTAATATAATACACATATTCTATTGAGATTTTTATGGTAATCACCCTTGGTAGCCACTTAAATATGGGACCCTGTTTAGTTTCACATTTATTTATATCAAAATATGTCTGAGGACCAAATTAGAATAATGTACTTGAATAAATGTAACCATAAGTACAGACCCTTGAAATCATTATTAATTTCAAGTGCCTATTTCAAACCTACCTAAAAGTTCTATTTATGAAATAGTTACCTATATTATAGAGTTTGACAAGGGAAAGGATATCTCTATGAGTATGCTCATTTGGAAGTTAGGAGATTTTGCCATTTGACTATATAGATGCACGTTCCCTGGAAATCAACGGTCACTCACTTGATCTTGCTTACAAGTTCCATAGTCATAACTATCAGTATTCTCAAGGTGAGAAACTCTATTTGAACGATTCTGGGTTACATATTTTTCACATAGTTTTCAGCCAAATTCAAGACTTTTTGTCAGTATTTGTAGCAAAAAAAAATGTATGGAAAATATAGTTTACACATTTTCTTACATGTGGATCAAGGAGATCTTTAGCAGGTCTGATCAAGTTTGAAACCAGTTATGCCCTGTTCTCATTGGTCAGATTATATGTATTTGGCCCTGTGCCAAACCACCCAACTTCCTTAGAGGGACACCCAGCAAACTGTGCCATAGACAGCATTGGTTAAGTGGAACGGATCTGACATGACCACTGTATAAAGAATGTAACACCTGGTGTGTTAACATGTTGTAGGTAATGTTTAGAGTAGTTTTCATGATCATAATCAATCTTCAACAGCATGTCAGCAACTGATGATCAATTATTAGTCACATTTGAATAGTGCTGGGAATCGGTTGTTATTTGTATCACCAGAAATAATTGGTTAACCTCGGGGAGTATGAAATTTCTGACCAAATACTGTGGTTGCCTTTTTGTTCGCGAGGGTTTTAATTTCGCGATATTCGCGAATGGAAAATAATCGCGAAAATGAAGCCCTCGGGAATAATTGGCTAATTGAGTGTGTCTTTCATATTTAGTGTAGCCAATACTTGTATGGGAATAGGTTATAACAGTAAGAAATTTTATAATAAGTTACATCCATACAGGTATAGGGAAAACGTTACCTTAAATTTGAACTAAACTACCTGTGCTGTGTGTACGGGCCCATCGTTATATGAGAAGAATATCATAAACTCATGACTTATTTTCATTTTATAATACACACAGGTATGGATTTACCAAAGATTTGATATAGGTTCTGGTTAGATCGCGAAAATGAAACCCTCGCAAAACATTTAAAATGGAGAAATCGCGAAATTTCTGCCTCGCGAATATGAAGCCAACCACAGTATAGACCTGTAGGTCCTGTACAACATCTCAGCTGATATTTAGACCTACACATAGGCTTATATCTGTCTGATATCTATCACTAGCATTTATACACTGTTTACAATATCTTTCTGAAGGCTCTTCATTAATTCATTCATTATGATATACTGATCTTACTACTGTCCACCGAGTCCATATATGGAGAGAAAAATCATGAATTCAGCAGTCACAGCAGTAACTTTTAATTACTTATTTAATGAAGTACATGAGTTTTGCAGGTACATGTGATTACTGAATTTATTGTCTTATACTCATTCATTTTTTTTTTTGTTTTGTTTTTTTTTTAAGATTCTCCAGTTATTATAAATGGATGAATAAATAATGAATGATACTGTTAACAATTCCTGTTGGGCTTCACGCAGAAAATGTGCCAGTTTTATTAATTGTTTAAACTGTGTTTTATTTGAGTCAGTATCAGTTATGCCTGCGAGGCAGCGTCATCTTCATCAATTCTGTATTTGGTCATTTAATATTTCCTAGTTTCAGCTAGAGTATTTGTCTTTTTATAATTACCATTTTGTGTCTGCACCATTTTTGTATGCACTCTTTTGGTATTTACCAAAATGAAAAATATGGGCAGCCAGATGGAATTTTGTGACTTAAAAAGCTTTTGGGTCTTGGTATTTAAACTTGTACCAGTTGGCAACACCACAGAGTGTAGGGCAGTTCAGACATTTGCAGATTGCTTTACCTGAGAGTCATTCATACACGCAGAAACATTAATGTATTCAAGGTGTACAGGGCAGTGTATATTCAGAAGACACTGCTGTTTACTCAAGAAGGTGGGTGTCACCAGGCACAGGTATTCTCAGGTACTCATTATTAGTTTTCTAAGGCACTTCATAGCCCTGTAAGTGCTCATACAACCAGGCATAGTACTACCATACCATAGGAGGTAATCAATGCGTACACTCCTTCAAGCTGTTATAAAACCTTTATTTGATTAGATATACCACAAGAATACTAATTGAAGTACATAGCAGCCAGGCTGTGGTGCTTACTGTTCAGATAATGATTTTTGGTGCCTTTTAAATGCATTCAAAACTAACGCTAAGTATTCATGTTAGTTGACTTGTAAAGTGACTGTCTTGTGCAAATGGAACCTAAAAATGATCCACATATGATATTTAACTGATGTTTGTATACATTTTAAGTGCAGTCAACTGTGCATTTATGGAGTTTTCTTCAACCACCTTAAGGAACTAATGGGCCTCAGCACTGTGTTCTTCATTTGTCAGTACAAAATGTTATGGAGGTTATATATTTTCACTTGTGATGGTCAGTTGTTTTGTTTGCTTGTCTCTTTTTCTGCTAAATGCTTACTTGTAAGATTTTTTCAGAAAGTAGATTTATTGTTTTATATAAAAATGAGTATATATAAATGGCTGATTAGGTAAGAGAGAGTAAGTTTGAAGTTGATCCAGATTACATTATTGCAGAATCATTTTACCTGCTTGTACATCTTGTACAAGCTTAAGTTTTGTTGGTGACTGATTAAATCATATTGGTTCATTATTGGCTAAGGTTTATGCTGTCTTAAATCTATATTGATAATGGTATTTTCATTAACTATGCAAATTTATGTTTAATCTTAGTATACCAAGTGTATGAAACTATGATTGGTTCCTCCAATTTTTTATTGACAGCATACATTTAAAGTGGTTACCAGTTCAAACTTTCTATGAAATTCTCACAATTAAACCACTGCATGGCCAGAGATATTTATACAGTACAAATCTTAGAAATCTAGATGTGTGACCAAGTGAGATAATGCCATTATTTTATTCACCTCTGCATTAGCAGAATCAGGGTTGGGTTTTAGGCTGCCCAAAACCTGTTTTTGGCAGGGCAGAGCCTAAAACCTGCCTTTAACTGCCTAAAATAGGTTATAACCTGCCTAAAACTGCCTTTAACTGCCTAAAACCTTACTTACCCTAATGTATGACTTGCAGTTCAACTATGTTTTATTGTTACACAGCTAAATGCATTAACGGATATGCTCAACAGATTAAAAGTGAGGAACACTTTATTCAAACTAAACAAATTAAACCATAATACAAAATAACAACATATGAATACAACACTACATCAGGTTTTCTATATGAACACAGTTCTCTGACAGTTTTAGCTTGTATCCCTAAATCATGTTCTGAGGTCAGAGCTCCCACCTCCATTACTGCCATTACTGCTAATTTATAAAAAATTGCTCATACTGTAAGCTTATAACCAGATACTTTAATTGGCTTTATGATCACAAGGGATTAAATTTTGTGATATTTGTGAAAGAAGTTTTCAGGAATTTAAAAAGTTGTTCCATTTCCACTGATGAATAGTCCTTCATACTGTAGTCTCACTAACATATCATGTATGTTTCGTATGCCTGTAGATTCAAATGACAAAAAGCAAAAGATTGATTTTATAAATTAGGACGGATCTTTTATGCTAGCCACAAACTAAAAATATGATTTCTTTATCATTATCTGATAATGAACAAGAATTTCCACAAGTTGTTTATTTCCTTAGCTAGGTCATCCCTTGTCAAATTTTAAGATTTTGTGCATATACTTATTGTCTATATAATGATCAAATGCTCTGTTAACTGTATGATGAGAATGTGAAAATGGAACCCTCATGAAACACTAATGAGAATAAAACTGTAAGAAAAGTGAAAATACATTACAGTGGATATGTTGCACACCACAAAATATTCATAATCACTTTTGGGCCGTTTTCAACCTAAAGGCCTCAGAAACCCACATGTCATGGTCAGGGGCCCTGTCTGCATCACTCAGTAAAAAGTTTGACTCAAGAATAGTTTTCAGGGCAAGGGCTTTGTCAGCATCATCCTAGTAATGTATGAAAATTCATATGAACATCTGCTATGACACAGCAGTAGGACTTATGACCCCATCACCCTGATAAATAGTAATTAACTGGTCTAATCAAGCATGGCCTCCCCCTCTGATACCCTGCCTTACTAGAGCCATACTGGAGGCTTGATTACATCATTCCAGGTAGCAGGGCACTCATCAGGAAACCCAAAGTGTCCTGATAATGACATTACATTGGCCAATGAAACTATGTTCCACACAACACATGGTCTCATGCTCAAGAAACCTATACAGGCTCTTTGAAGACTGCATGAGTGCCATGATGAGAGCCAACAGGAAATCATGCATTACTATATAATACCTGAAACCTTCCAGAAGTCCAGCAAAGCCTTTTAACTGCATCACCCTAACCAGTTTGGTAGTTTTAGACATTTAAGTCAATAATTTAAACATATATAGGTTTAAGGCACTTTTGGTGCCTAAAACCTGATAGGCGGGGCAGTTTTAACCAGGTTATAACCTATGGTTAAAACCTTTTGCCTAAAACCTGCCTAAAACCTGTTTTAGGTGGGGCAGTTTTAACCAGGTTATAACCTATGGTTAAAACCTTCCTGCCTAAAACTTGCGAACCCTGAGCAGAATTTAGTATACTTGATTATGTTCAGCAAAGTTAGGTATGCTGAGTGGAATTCACTTTCACCTTTAATCAGCTCAGTCACTTGATAAAAGTGTAGAAAAGCTGCTTTATTGACATATATAATAATGCTTTATCCTGTTCTGTTTATTATAAACCATATAAGATCAGTATATATGTTTGACCCTCAATTTTAGTTTTTTTTCTGCATATATTTGTTTTAACATGTACTAAAATTTCAACAGTGAACTATTACAGTATTAGTAATTTCATATTGTATAATAGTTCCTTTGTTCAGTCTCCCAGAGTTAATTACATCCCAGTTAAGGGGATAATAAAACCATCATAACAAATTACGTCTATCTACATGTGAAGTGAATCTAGTTACACATATCATGCATGTGGTTTGTGGTATCATTCATGCACTCATTGAAAAACAATTTAAGGACAGGCTCTCACTGTTATCATTATCAACCCACATGTAAGCTCACAAGGAAATATAATACATATATGTGGTTTGTATATGGTGCCACTACTAGTGGTTTGGTATTTAGGAAGAATTGTCAATTTTATGTAATCACAGTTTCTTTGGGCGAACAATATAACAATTTACACAATATAACATCACAATATAAAGTCAGATATTGTATCAGTATCAGTATGTCCTTGTAATAATATTTGTTGATTTTTTATCATCAAATTGAAGCCTATGTCCAACATGTAAATAGGCTCACAACTTCATATATGGCATCTCAAGATGAAATGATAAGAAACATGCTTACTGACATCTGATAGGCTAATTCTTGAGAATTTAATTTTATTTGTGGATCGGAATTAGCTGTAGCTGTTATTAGAGTATAAAGCTTATATACAAATTATGTGCACAGGAAGATCTGGCCTGTTATCTAAATCATAATATATCATATATGATAGATGTGTCCTATTGATGTATTGTATTATGAGCAAAGTATTGCAACAAGCATTGTACCATGAGTAATTGTACTGTTACATCTCTTAGTGAACAAATGTTCCATATTACCTTTTCAAACAGTAGAATTTGAACAAAAGGCTATCTGAACAAACCCTAAAATCATAAAGAATAACTAAAAAGCAGTCGGAGACCACATATTTACCCCCACAAGGATCCTGATCAAACTTAGAGCTCTAAGTAAGTGAAAGAAATACATGAATGCAAGCCCTGAGAAATGTATTTCACAAATCCAAAAAGTTGATGGTTGCATCAGAGGTCAGCACTGCATACTAGATCAAAGGCTAACCCTGATACTGGTGAAGGACAGTTGCCCTCAGATGGGATAAACAAATTGATCTATCTGACAATGGTTGAGATTTCTTTAAACAGAAATATATCATGGTGATCCAGATTACAGGTAACTTTCCTTAGGTGTTACCCTGAAAATCCATCTTTTACTTTTTGAGTTAGGTAGCTAACAGGAAAGCCAACCAAACAAATAACCAGTCAAGACAAAACTTAATATCTAGTGGCAAAGGTTTAAAAGTTTATCCAAGTGAATACTTTTTCCTCTTTTATTAAAATTACATGCTCAAATGATGTCAAAATAACACACGTCTAAAAATTAGTATAAAAAATAGGAAACTTGGCAGAGGCCACAATATTGCCATGATCCTTATTATCAGACTACACAGCAACACAGGAAATGTAAGTCACAGTTCAACAACTCCATTCACTGTTCAGCTCTATAACATTAAGAATGGCTTAGGGTCTTGACAGTTTCAAAATAAATAGCCATATGTCACAATGCAAAGGGAGCTTACGAATAAAAATAAAAACATGATGTGGTCCAGATTACTTTCCAGTTTTATGGATTTCCATAGGTGTTACCATAAGCCTTCACATAATTAAAAAAAAAATCTGTTTAGAACTTTTTGCGTAAAGCTGCACAGATACAAACCGAATTACTAAGGGTATAATATAATACCTCACCACCTGGTAGAGGGTATAATTAGCACCACCCTGCTTTTTGTAACATGTGACACCCTGTTGCCCTCTTTGAGCTGTCAAATTTGATAAAACATGCTGCAGGTATTAGACTATTTATTGTGTATGATCACTGGATTTAGTTTCAAAATTTACCAGTGGACCTCTCTACAAGGATATACAAATAGCAGCAATAAACATAGGCAATTCTACATAGTTCCTTTGCTTTGCTAAAACTGATTCACTACATAGCCATAAAAAAAATATTTCATATAAGAGAAAGCTTAACATTTACTACTTAAGTAATATTTGAAAAGAGGATTGAATCAGAGGTTAAGAATCAATCATCAAATAGATTTGAAAGTCCCTGCACAATTCACAGTCCTTTCATTGTCACCAACAAATTTCATTTTACATCTATATTGTCAGGGGTTTCTGCTGCAAACATGAAGAGCGAATATGTTAAGCTTAAATAAAGGAACAAATATCTTCAGATATCATGCACAGATACATCAAATCAGGCTAAGATAATGTAAAAAATAATACTGGGATGAGCATATTGATCCATGAATCTCTCTATATTTGCAGGTGTTGATAGGCCCAAACCATGTAAACGGTGTGAGGAAGCAGACAGGAGCTGATCTGATACAGAGGGTTAATGATCTCAAGGATTACAAGAAACTACTCAAAGTTAAAACTAATGTACTCTTGGTATTTGCAAAAAATGGTGAGTATTACATAAAAAGTTCATTAAATTGTTTGAATTCCTCTCAGTTAAAATGTGACTGCAGGGTTAAAAAATGTTGACCATATTAGTGCTTGGGTTTGTGCCCAGGAGAAGTGATCATATTGTTTGCTCAGTAAAGCCTCAAAACTACGACCACAATCAGATCCCAGACAAAGTGGTCACATTATCAAGGTTTTTGTCTGAGCGAGGTCTTATATAAAGAGTGAAAAAGAATCGAGACCTGTTTAAAGTGGATGTTGACTTAAGGTGTTCGCTACACCGAGATGGTTGTTAGGGGAGTTTTTACTGTATACATATGGCATGTTTGCTCAGATCTGTAATATAGATATAAGCAAAGTACTTAAATTTTATTGAAAGAAATTTTAAACAACATGTAAATAACCCTGTCAATTTCAGAATACATGAATATGTAAATTTTCCTGTATCGGTGGCAGCGGTGCATGTTACCCCTTTACCACTTGATTAACATTAGTGCACTGGGTCAGCCCGTGCAACTGACTCAAGAGAAGTTTGATGTATCAACCTGAAATTTTGGCCTTTCATTGCATCTGTGATTGCTTTCTTGTACACAAGACTGATGTTGCCACCAACCATGACTTTTGCAGTGTGTGTCCCTGCTTATATCTCAGCAGGGATTTGATACCAATATATCAGCCTGAAATTCAGCATATGTATACATCTCAGATAGCTTTGTCATATACAAGACTAGTGGCACCCTCTGCAATATACAATACTATTTACAATATTTTCTACAATGTTTTATTTGTTTGTATGTCCCTGTCTGTTTCTCAGGAGTGATTCGACAAATCAGCCTGGAATTTTGCTTTTTGTTGTGTACAAGACTTGAAGTACTACCTACAATTTTTTTTAGTTGTATACAGCAATGCCAGTATTTCAGGAGTGACATTTTTGTTATTGGTGCTTATACTCAGGTTCAAAATGTTTAGTACTTGCATTGTACATATACTTGTCTGTCACACATTAACACATGTACTTGAAGCATTACACCTGATGTATATCTCATTGCACAGGTTTGCATTAAGCCTGTAGGCCTTGTTATGGTATATGTGGGAAGGGCACAATCCTGTGAACAGACAAATAAAATTCTGCTTCTTTTTATGATCATTTTAGAAAGATCCTTCACCAGTCAGAAGAAGCTGTTTACTGAGGTAGCAGAGACTATGAAGGGTCTGGCTACCCTTGCGTGGGTTGACTGTGGGTAAGAGAGAATCTTCAGCAGTTTACATACATTTTTCTCCCATTTTTCTGGTTTTATCGGGTTATCATTTAATTTATGATTACCTGACATTTCTCACCTTTGAATTATTGCATATCATCGGAATGGTTTTATTTCATGAATGAATATAGCTATTGAGAAGGGCAGTAGGTATAAACTTCCATTTTCAATAACTTTACTATAGAAATCAATGCAGAAAAAAATTAAGATATTTTAATTTGAAGAATTTCAACAAATTTAGCAAAACACATGTTACTTGATTTATTTCCAACTACAGAAAAAATTTAGCTTTACATTTTGTGTTTTAACAGTGATATGTTAATTCATGATTGATATCACGTGTAAAAGATATCACTTATAAATGTATAATACATTTTCTGACATACTGTAATGCTGTGATACATAAATTTGTTGCATTTAAAAGTGTGTCTTGTGTAAAGAATTTCTCAAGGGGTTTAATTATTTTTTTCTAGTTTAATCTACTACATATCCTTAAAATACTTATTATATTACAATTTAGAACATTTTGACAACAGTAAGGGCTACCATATTATAGTCGCAGGGCCATGCATGATAACAGAGCATTTAGTTCTCTGTGTATACATGTTGAATATTATGCATGCTTTCAATCATAGTGCTTTAATGTCCATCAAAAGTGTTATTATAAAATTTATACATTCTCATTTCAGGGATAAGTAAGTACCTTGTCATTTATGTGTACTAATTACCTGCCACCTCTGTCCCTTATAATTGTATAACAAAAATGTATAATTTGCATGATTGTCCCCAGCTTAACTGTGCTGTAATCTAGTCACAGCTTATGTAGATCTACATGTTTTACATCTTGCTGTTGCCATGGGGTTTATCCTACAATCAGCGGGATTCAGTATGGCCGCTGAGGTTGCACCACAAACATTTAGACATGAATTGACCTCTGTAGTAACCACATCTGCTAGTAATGATCTGGTCTATGGGCTTGACCACAGTCATTGGTACATGAGCAGATCTTCCTGGATTCATCACAGTCAGAGTAGCCTGACCTGATATCTAGCATTTAACCAACAGTCACAAGTCCTGATCAGGCATTTCAGTGCCTGACCTTACATTTGGGCCTTGCCTAACATATGGGGTTTAACTAACAGTCAGTTGGGCAGCTTGGGCCCAACCTCTTATCAGGGATTTCAGAAGTCTGTGAGGCCTGACATAATTTCTAGAGTTGTCACCACAGGCTTCAGCTCATCATATGGGTTTCACTACAGTTCATTGAGCCTGACCTGTTACTTGGGTTTTTATTACAAGTCACTGAAACCTGATCTAATCTCTTGGGTTTTACCACAGTCACTGTGGCCTGATCTAATCTCTTTGATTTTACTACAGTTGGTAGGACCTGTCCTAAGCTATGGTGTTTCACCAAAATCAAAAGGACACCACCTGATCTATTGGGGTACAAAACCATCAATGTGACCTGACCTGACCTAACCAAGCTAACAGGATCTTAATGGAAGCTTAAATTAGACAGAATTTATTGTATAAACTGTCTGAACAAATCTGCGCATTTAATAATGTTAACTGATTTCAGAAAATGAAATTTCTAAAAATTAATATATATAGCATATTCCTAAATACGATATTGGCTTACAAGGCAAACATTAAATGTACACACAAATATATTACAGACATGTGGTATTAAAATGAAATATATGTACTACTAGCTGATAAACCAGGTATACCGGGCTTATTACCGGGGTTTGGTAGATATATTAACTGAGATGTGGAATGCTGGCTCATTTTTAGCTCAGCTGACTGAAAGTCATCTGAGCTATAGCGATCACTCTTTGTCCGTCGCCCGTCTGTCCGTCCGTTAACCAGGCACAAATCGTAACCGCTGGACCTAGAACCTTGTAACTTGGGATTCTGAGAGGTCCATAAAAAATCTCCTTGGAAACCAGAAATTAGGTCTCTGTTACCCATATCCTTCGAGCTATGTGGCCCCAAAGTACCCCCCAGAAAAGTCAAAAATTTCATACAAAAACTTCAATATCTCATTAACTACTTGACTGATAGTCATGATTTTTGGCATACATATTGATCATGAGATGTTACATCACTTCCTGCAGACTGGTGGCGCCACCTGTATTTTTCGATTTTTTACGAATTTTTTTCTCTATTTTTGAGACCTTTAAAAATGTGAACATCTGTTAAAGACTGGACTTAGAATCTTAATTCTTGACACACTGAGAGGTCCATGAAAAATCTCCTTGGAAACCAGAAATTAGGTCTCTGTTACCCATATCCTTTGAGCAATGGGGCCCCAAAGTACCCCCCAGAATAGTAAAAAATTTCATACAAAAACTTCAATATCTCAATAACTACATCACTGATGGTCTTCATTTTTGGCATACATATTGATCATGAGATGTTCGATCAGTTCCTGCAGACTGGTGGCGCCACCTGTACTGTTTGATTTTTTACGATTTTTTCCTCTATTTTTGAGACCTTTGAGGATGCTGTCATTTGTTAGCGTGGCACAAATCGTAACGACTGGACCTAGAATCTTCATTTTCGACACACTGAGAGACCTATGAAAAGTCTCCATGGAAACCAGAAATTAGGTCTCTGTTACCCATATTCTTCGAGCTATGGGGCCCAAAATTACCCCCCAGAATAGTCAAAAATTTCATACAAAAACTCCAATATCTCATTAACTACATCACTGATGGTCATGATTTTCGACATACATATTGATCATGAGATGTTTCATCAGTTTGTGCAGACTGGTGGCGCCACCTGTATTTTTCAATGTTCACGAATTGTTTTCTCCATTTTTGAGACCTTTAAGGATGTAGTTATCTGTCAACAGGGTACAAATCGTAACGACTGGACCTAGAATCTTCGTTCTTGACACACAGGGAGACCCATGATAAGTCTCCATGGAAACCTGAAATTTGGTCTCTGTTACCCATATCCTTTGAGCTATGGCACTCCAAAGTACAGCTCAGAATAATGGAAAATTTGATACAAAAGCTAAAGTATCTGAACAACTAATGCAGAGATAACCATAATTGTTTGCATGGATATTGATCATGGAGTGTTTCATAAGTTTCTGCAGACTGGTGGCACCACCTGTATTTGTTCGTTTTTTTTTACGAAATTATTCTGTATTTTTGAGACCTTTAAAGATATGAACATCTGTTAACAGGGCACAAATCATAAAAACTGGACCAAGAATCTTCATTCTTGACACACAGGGAGACCCATGAAAAGTCTCCATGGAAACTTGAAATTAGGTCTCTGTTACCCATATTCTTTAAGCTGTATGGGTCCAAAATACCCCCCCCCCCCCCAGAATAATGGAAAATTTGATACAAAAACTGCAGTATTTCAATAACTACAACACTGATGGTCATGATTTTCGGCATACATATTGATCATGAGCTGTTCCATCAGTTTCTGCAGACTGGGTGTGCCACCTCTATTTTTTTTTCAAATTTTTACGAATTTTTTTCTTTTTTTTGAGACCTTTAAAGATGTGGTTATCTGTCAACAGGGTACAAATCGCAACAACTGGACCTAGAATCTTCATTCTTGTCATGCAAGGAGGCCCATGAAAGGTGCCTGTGGAAACTTGAAATTAGGTCTCTGTTACCCATATCCTTCAAGCCATAGGACTCCGAAGTATCCCTCAGAATAATGGACAATTTGATACAAAAACTGAAGTATCTGAACAACTAATGATCACCATGATTTTTTGCATGGATATTGACCATTAAGTTTTTTTATTAGTTTCTGCAGACTGGTGGAGCCACCTGTATTTTTGTATCCGCCAAAACGAAGTTTTGCAGATACTATGTTTTTGACCGAGTTCCTCCGCCGCGGCGGCGTTCGTTTCCAGAGAGCTCCTCGTAGATTAATGGACCGATTTTTCCCAAACTTACACCTATTATCGGTTCACATGTGAACTGGTGCCTAACCAATTTGCATTGACCTCTGACCTTTCCTCTCTATCCAGTGTCCATTTGTGGGTCTGTTTCCACTCATAAACCCTCATATCTCGGGAACCGTTTGATCGATCAGGAAATAAAATTGATACAAATGTAGCCCTTGGATTGCTTTATAACATACACAAAAAATGGTGGCGCCACCTGTAACCATGTTTGCACAGTGTCCATCTGTTCATCTGCCTTGGGTTAAAATCACTCATATCTCTGCAGTGAATTGACTAATTCACCTGAAATTCGTCATGTGTATACATCCAGGATAGCTTTCTTGATTTTATGACAGGTGGCGCCACCTACGTTCACGTTCACGCTGATGACATCCAAGCTTATATCTCGGGAACCGTTTGACCGATCAGGAAATAAAATTTATACAAATGTAGCCCTTTGATAGCTCTGTAACATACACAAGAAATGGTGGCGCCACCTGTAACAATGTTTGCACAGCGTCTGTCTGTTAGTCTGCCGTGGCCTAAAATTACTCATTTCTCTGTAGTGGTTCGACATAACTGCCTAAAATTTTGCAGGTATATACATCGTGGACAGCTTTCTTGATTTTATGACAGGTGGCGCCACCTACATTCTAGTTAACGCTGGACACATCCAAGCTCATATCTCAGGAACCATTTGTCCGATTGGGCCAAAATTGTGCATGTGTTTAGATCTCACATAGGTCTTTATCATACACAAAACTGGAGGGGTTACCTGCAAAGATTTTTGCACAGTGTTTGTCTGTTTGTCTGCCATGGGCAAAAATCGCTCATATACATGTAGTGGTTTGACTTTTCTGCCTAAAATTTTGCAGGTGTATACAACTTGGACAGCTTTCTGGATTTGTGGTAGGTGGCACAACCTACATACACATTTAGGCTGCAGACATCCATGCTAATATGCAACATACCTCACTCTATATCCCCTTGCCACTCAATCCATGCCTCACTATCTGATTTTGGCAGATACATGTAGTCACTTGTCGGTTACCCGTATTCTAGTTTTAAAAGTTTACACATTTTTCTCTATTTTTGAGATATATAAATACAGACTAAATCTTGGCCTGTTGGTTAATCTGTTTGATGCTTCAGTTGAATGGGTATATACTACCATTCTGATGATAAAATTTCCTTTTGCGAATCTCTTCCCAGTCAGCTGAGCGTCATGACCCATGGGTCACTTGTTCATTCTAAAAGTTAACGAAAATATAGGTTTTCAGTGGGAAACTGTCTCGATAAGATATCTTAATTAATTTTACATTTATTTTGTTGCGCTGTGCTCATGGTAAAAAATTCATACCCCGGTATGTTTACCTTGAAGACCTGGTCAGTGATGATGTTTACATTGCAAAACGGAATGATCGAGACGGGGGGGGGGGGGGGCATTTCGGTTTTCGATGATATTTGACTGGATTCTGTTGTTGGACGTATAAATTACTGTTCCTGTAGAAAGAAACAGAAATATGCATACATTGTAAGTAGCAGAAGCGGACCCAACGGGACTCCATGCATACAGAGGGTCTGTATCCAATTTTCAGCCACCGCAACCTTTTTCTTCATTAATCAGACACATTTTTAGGCCTTAAACCCCCGCCATCCCTACCCAACACTGTTCCTAAAATTGGGACCTTGAATTAGGTCATTAATCCTCCTGGGTTCAACTCTCCATTTCATAAAGCGAGAAACATGTGTTTTTTAGCTCAGCTGACTATAAGTCATCTGAGCTATAGTCGTGGTCCATTGTCCGTCGTCCGTCCGTCTGTCCGTCCGTCCGTCCGTCCGTCCGTCCGTCCGTCCGTCCGTAGATGTGGCACGTTTTGAAACCGTAAGACCTAGGAATCCAAAATCCGGCATAATGTTAGATGTCCCCAAGATCTCCTACCAAGCCGAAAACTGGGTCTTTTCGACTTCGTTCCTTTGAGAAATTAAGGAAA
This sequence comes from Sipunculus nudus, assembly GCA_026874595.1. Lineage (NCBI taxonomy): Eukaryota > Metazoa > Annelida > Sipuncula > Golfingiida > Sipunculidae > Sipunculus > Sipunculus nudus. The sequence continues at coordinate 74,867,916 of CM049317.1, read as the reverse complement.
AACCTCAATTTTTCATTAAAAACCTATTTTCACACTTCAGGACTGCCTAATATCAAAACCACTCATCTGTTTTTCCTCATATTTACCATAAATATTCCTCTATATAGTTCCTATGTACATTCAAGAAACTATGTCTGTATTATATAATTTAAAAAAGTTATGGACCCAAACATAATGCATTTTGTAAAAAATCAGGAAAGATATTTGATCACTTAACACAAAACATGTTAAAGCTATGGACCTTTTTTCCAGTAATATAACTTTAATTAATCAAAATTAAATTGTATACCCAAAATTAGATGAAAATCTTATAAATTTTTTAAAATATTAATAAAAATAAAAAATTGGTACCTTAAATTTTGCCCAAATTTGACCATGGCACGTTTTTTTCCTGTAAGTACTGTGGATTTAATTTTCACAGCATGTTTTTGTTACCTTTTCAACTGTTAACACCAAAAATTTGAAACCAGTTGATCAAAAACTGTAGATTTTATTCAAGTTTTCAAGCACCATGTAACATATTGTATACATCAAGCTAGTGTTATGCAGTTTGCAAGAGCTCAGCTCCCCAGCTTCAGCTCTTAGTTCCTTAAATTCGGCATACAGCTAGATGTCTCCAAAATCCCCTACCATGCCAACAATTTGGTCACTAGGACTTAATACCTTCAAGATATTAATGAAAAACCTCATTTTTCCATTAAAAACCCATTGTTACACTTCAAGACTGCCTAATATCAAAACCACTGATCTGACTTTAATCATAAATAATATACATATTTTTCATTCTCTATGCACATGCCAGAATGATGTCAGTATTGCGTAATTGTTTTAAGTTATGGGCCCAAACATAATGCACTTTGTAAAAAATCAAGAAATATATTTACTCCCTTAACAAGGGGATTGCTGAAGCTAGAGATTTTTTGTCAGGGATGTAACATTATTTAATCAAGATTCAATTGAATACCCAAAATTAGTTATGAATTTTTTAAATTTTATAAGTTATTAGTATAAATGTAAAATTAGTAACTTAAATTTTGCCCAACTTTGACCATGGCACGTTTGTTTCCTGTGAGCACTGTTGATATAATTTTCATATCATGCACACATAAGGATTTCAGCTTTTAAGTTTAGAAAGCTGAAAGAAATTGGCCAAAAATTGTAGCTTTTATTAATGTTTTTATGAGACCCTGTCAGACTTTGGCTCTCTCCAGCCCCTCTTGAGTCTCCCCTGTATGTTGACCTTGTTGAACTTTCAGCAAATTATGCATGCTTGAGGCGAGGCATACAGGGAATCCAGGCAGCTTATGGCCAGCCACAGTTGATCCAGGTGTCCAACCCAACTCATCTAGTAGTTTTAACCAACTACATACAATAAACAATAAATTAATAAATTTTTATTGGTTTTTAATAAAAATTTAATGAAAAATAGAAAAGGAATTTGTTAGTTTATTATAACAGGAAATTAACTTGCAGTTACTGATGATATAAGAATCTTGTATCGATGGATAGAATGTCACGTATTCCAAATAACACCATGCAGTCACCTATGGTATTTTTCAGTTCAATTTTAATGATAAAGAAGTAAATCATATCATTCATTACTAATCATTAGGGATCATATGATGAAAATTAATGATAGACAAAGATGCAGTTGATAATATTAATCTAGATTCCTACTGTGTCTAGTGTGTACATTGATGTGAAATTAGTCCAAAATGAATTTATTACAGTTATTTTTTAATATAAATAAAAGCCATAAAACCAGGTACTTATGATTGTTATTTAAATGTGTGAATTTTGTATATTCTGGATTCTCAACATCATTGTTTGGTGAAAACTGAATAAATACCAGACATGGTGCGAATACTTTGTAATTGTATTTAAATAAGAATATGATTATGTACTCTATTATAAAATTTCTTGCATAAAGAATGGGAATTCAGGTAAAAATGAAAGTATATGAATACCAGTGCAAATACTTTCAAAATGTATTCATGAATGCATTCATGAATAAATTCTTTAATATTATTTAAATAATCATTTCAGTTATATTTCATTTTAAAAAATCATATGATTCTCTTATTATTTTTAATAAAAATTATATTTGGGACAATATTTGTAATTTTTTTTAATTAATAGTTTAACCCTTATATATTCTGCTTATAAGTTATATTGCCAAGTCAAAATCTGTGTGACAATAGTACTCCATTTGTTAATAAAATAAATGAAATCAATCCTCTTCCCTGTCTCCAAAAGTACTATCAAAATCATACATAAGATAAACAACAACAACTCATATTACAGCTTATATTTATTACCACACAAAACCAGCATGTGCCTCATTTCTAAATAATATTTTTTTATCATATATAACAGCTGAGCGTCGTGACCCATAGGTCCCTTGTTTTTATTTTACTGACCATGCCCGTGGGTGAGAGCCTCGTACAAATGTAATGCCCCACATGCACAAATCCCTCACTGAAAGCAAGCGTTATTCATTTGAACAATAATCTGAGGTTGAGTGACCACGCTTTCCGGTCATTGCCGAAGGAAGTTCAGCTGTGCTCGGTCTTACCTCAGTGCAAGTCAGTAAAAACGGAAAAATCAATCAAAATTATATGAAGGCGGACATTAAAAATTATTTTTTCTCATATCGCCTATATCACTGCGGGGATAATAACCTTTAAAATTATGTATTGCACAGTATTGTACACAACGCGGTTTTAGAGAACATTGCGAACAAACGTTAGCCGAATTCCTTTTATATGTATTAGATATATAACTACCTAAGATTAAATCTTAATCATTTGGATTATAATATTGTGGAATCTGTACCCATAAATTTATGAAAGTTAACATTTCTGCTTGGAAAGCGTTGGAAAGTGGTGAAGGTGTAATAAAATGCACGCATTGGTTCTCGGGTGTTGGCTTTTATTTATTTTAGTTAAAGCTTACATTTTATATTGTTTTACAGGACAATGGTATAGTGAACATATACGCCCATGTTGTAGGCAGGCACGTTGACATGGTGTCTTGTCAGAATAGGATTATCCGCAAAATCTCCACATATTCAATGAGGTCAGAGGTCACAGTACTCTTGAAGAGAGCATTATGCACTCCCTGTTTTTTTCTTTTTGAGAAGTGAAACTGTACAAATCAAAGAAATTAATAATGCTGGCACACTGATTTTGAAAACAAAACAAATTTATTGAATTAACAGTATATTATATTCATGGTAAAATCATGTGAACCACCATGCCACATAGACCACCAAAAAAGGTCATTCAGCGGTTCTCCTGACTGATCGTCCAATAGGAATGTATTATACAGTTAACATCCTATTTCTTTTTCCTTCCTTCTCTTACTCATACTCTCTGTAATTCATTTATCTTGCTGTTTAGGGAGCCTATCAAAAGAGGATAATACCAATATCTGGGCTTTTAGGCATCATATCTTATATTTTATTCTTTGATAATTTGATAAAACACAGGAGGTGGAGTAATGGAGAAATAATGAGCCAGTTTGCTATATTTTCATAGAATCTCCATATCAGTGCATGTTTTAATAAAACTACTTTCTTCAGTGTTGTATAATATAAACTGTAGCTAAACTAATGCATGCTCAATAATTGACTCATGCAAGTATGTATTGTTCTTATTGTGCATGGTAATGTAATTGTGTGTATATATATATATATATATATATATATATATATATATATATATATATATATATATATATATATTTTATGTATATAAGATTTTAATTAGTTCATATGCTGCCAGAGAGCATGCCATTATACAACAGAGGATTTTAAATACAAATATACTTTGATTAAAAATTCACATTGTTTAACCTGAATTTAAAAATTCTACAGCATTTTTGCATAATTAATGAGGAAAAGAAAATGAAACCAAGCAAATTTATCTTCCCGAATTTTTTTTATTGCTGTATTGTATTGTGCATTTGATGCATTCTTATATTTGAATGAGTCATGTTTATTTTGCAATGGATTGATGGATTGTAAAGCCCTCATGTTTACATTATTTTCAGGTTCAATTCCATTTACTGTTTTGCTTAAGGGAGCATACATACATATTGATAACTGAAATTCAGTCAAATATTCATATCATGACTGATGTATTTATTTTACTTTGATACATAAAGTTATTCATAAATCTGTATTAGTATCAGTAGTTTGCAGTTATTAGGTTAATTTTGTATCAATGTAAAATGAAATCTTCATGGTGGGTATAATTTGATTTTTCCATCAAAGGTGCTAAAATGCAAGCATAAATGAAAATATAATAAGGCTATACTAATTTCAACATAAAATATGTTACAGTTTATGATTGGTGTCTTTTAGATAGTGCTCATTTGAAGAACACATAGTGCAGGATGAGCAGCTATTTTAGAGGGTTTGAACATTTTGTGGGCTGTAGATGGTTGATCTGTCTGTATGGTACGGAACAATCATTATGTCAGAATGATTAGTTAGAACACATTGTCACTCCAATATAAATTATGATCTCAAATACCTAGGCATACTACCACACCAGAATTCTGTTAAAACATTTAAGTGCTTGAAAAATAAGAATATATTAAAATTTATTAAAAAAAAAAATAATATTGAATAATAAAATGTTTTTTTTTTTTTGCATTTCAGGGAAGCCAAAAAGACATGTAAAAAACTGAAAACATCTCCATCATCTATAGATATTAAACATTTTCAGTAAGTAGTATTTTATTTGTTTTTAAAAATGATCTATTCAAAGTCCTGTTAAATTACAGATGGACAGGTAGAAGTTTATAATCTGATATGTAAACTATATGTTTTTTATAAATAAATGTCATCATTATTATTATCACTGTATTTTCACTCTGCATAATTTTAATGATTAAAAATAACATAAAACATCTGTTTAGTAATATGGCTGCATAATTTATCTTGTTTTAATGAAGATTTTTGTGAGTATTGGAGAACAAAGGTTAGGACTTCATGTAATGTAGGTAAATCCTTGTAAGATTCTTAACATAGAATGCTAAGTGGCTCCTCTAAATAAAAAGTGTATTCTGTTATGCAGTAATGGTGAATTCAACAAGGATTATGACAGGCTAATGACTGCCAAGGTGAGTCAGATTCAATAAAAAAATTGATATTCTCTTAAACTGTAGATAGGTGGCAGCACATGCTATAGCGTGAGTACTTCAACAGGAAAAACACAGCTTTCATTTTGGCACAGTTACATCTTGTTCATCATAATCGCCTCCTGTGACATATCCACATATATGGTGGGATCTCGCCCTTCCTAACATAACTTGAGATCCAAGTACTTTCTAAGAACAAAATCTTTCACATAACAACTAAGTCTGTGTTAATATATTTTCATAAAGTATTGCAAATAGTCTAACAGATGTCTAATAAGGTGGTATTAGCCAAAGTCAATAGAAGTGCTTTCATTAAGTTCTCTTTAGCTCAGCTGACTGAAAGTCAACTGAGATATAGGAATGGCACTTTGTCCGTCATCTGTCCGGCCCTCCAGATGTCCGTTAGCATGGCACAATTCGTAACCTTTGGTCATAGAAACTTTAATGAAATGCCAGGGAGGTCAATAAAAATTCTCCATGGAAACCTGAAATAAGGTCAGTGCGACCTATATCCTACTAGCTATGGGGCTTTTAAGTACCCCCAAGAATAATTAAAAATTTGAAACAAAACCTCCCCTATCTTGATATTTTATGCATGGATTGCCACAAATCTTGGCTGGATCAGTTGTTCTTGAAATCAGTTAAGGCTGAAGGCTGGTGGTGCCACTTACATTTTTAGCTCAGCTGACTATAAGTCATCTGAGCTATAGTCGTGGTCCTTTGTCCATTGTCCGTCGGGCCGTCCGGCAGTCCTTCCATTAACAGGGCACGTTTTAAAACCGTTGGACCTATGATTCCAAAATTTTGCATACCATTAGATGTCCCAAAAATCTCCTACCATACCAAAAAAAGGGGCATTAGGACTTTGTTCCTTCGAGATTTTAAGGAAAAACCTCCGTTTTCCATGAAAAAGCCATTTTTACACTTCAAGGCTGCCTAATATCAAAACCACTGATCTGTTTTTGATCATATTTAGTATTCATATTCTTCCATACATTTCCTATGAAAATACAAAAAGTAGGTTAGTGTTGGGTCTTAATTTGAAGTTATGGGCCAAAATATAATGCAATTTTTAAAAAATCAGGAAATATATTTACTCATCTAACATGAGAATTTGCTGAAGCTAGAGACTTTTTTTCACGAATATAACTTTATTTAATCAAGATTCAATTGTTTAACCAAAATTAGATCTGAATCTTGCAAATTTTTCAAGTTATTAGCATAAATAAAAAATCAGTACCTTAAATTTTGTCCAACTTTGGCAATGGCGCATTTTTTCCCTGTAAGCACTGTTGATTTAATATTTCACAGCATATATATATATATAAGGATTTAATCTTTTAAAACCTGAAATTTCAAAGGGATTGATTGAAAAGGGTAGCTTTTATTCATGTTTTCATACACCATGTCAAGTGTTGTTTACATCTAGCCCACCTAGTAGTACAGCCTTCACTTGCACTATGTAACCCACCCCAGCTTGGCCACTACCAGCAGGCTTCCCCTCTGCCCTCCCCCCCCCCACCAGGTGGTGCATAAACAAGATGATTATTGTTAATATGTTTTTATTTTCTGTATTTGATTCATTCTTATTCTAGGCTATGCTACATTTTAAATTTTGTATTGTACCACCAGGGTTACAATGATTAAAGTGCACATTTACTTGTGTGGACAGTGTCCACAAGTGGTGTATTGCTATGATAGTGTGGATGTTCATCAGATAAGTAATTCCTTACTTCAGAAGAGTAAAAACTTCACCATGTGTGAAATTGACTATTAATTCCAGTAATAAATTAAAGCTGAGATAGTAATTAGCACAATGATATTGTTTGTCCCTCATTCAACCAACAGTGTGTATACTTTATTTGAAAAGATGTTTTATTTTATCAAATTTACTGAATCTTTTGTTTTATTTCAGTGAATAAAATTAAGCATGTACTGAAAACTCCAATGTGCAAAACTTTTTAATAGTGATTCAAGGAATAATCTTGTAGATGCCAATTTTGTGGCATTCTTTTCTTTTAAATTCTGTTTAAACCTTTCTGATTTAAAAATAATAAAATATATGTGTATGCATAATATGACCCAATATAAAATAATAGACACATGACTAAAAGAAAGTCAAGACAGATATAGTATTAGTTATTATCGTTGGTAACTGCATTATGATTATCTTTTTCAGTCCATGTGTAACTTTTTACGAGATCCAAAAGGAGACATTCCCTGGGATGAGGATTCTACTGCTGATGATGTGGTTCACCTGGAGACAAAACAGGTAAGGTCATCCAGTACAAGCTTAGGAAACAAGCTGAAAATTTTTCAAATAGGAGCTTGGTGATGTAATAGGTATGATTCTGGATTTGTAAACTGCAAGAATTTTGTTTATAAAAACTGAGGCCCCTGGACAAAGCCTTAACCACAAAGGTTTGCCCTATACACACAGAACTGAGATGAATGTTTACCAGTCAAGAGTGCAAGTGAATGATTAATCTTATTTTATAGCTGCTTTGTTTACTAGAATGTACTAGAATATTGCCTGTTATTGTATTTGACAGGCCCACACAGCCTACAAGTTGGATTTCCCATGGAACATGTCTACCTGCTAGCTACATGTGCATACATTCTGAAAGATGGCATTGCAATAGATGTTTTGTCAAATTTAACAAATAATGTTATATTCTTCAGGGTTTCTCGGAAAATCTGGAAATGGTTTCCCCTCAGGATATACTTGACATAATTGACAACACTTGACATTATTGACAGCACTTGACATCGTTGACAACACTTGACATCATTGACATTACTTCAGGACAAAAAGATTTTTTTTCCAAGATGTAACCCAGAGGACTTGCATTTCAGTAATTCAGTGCCACTATCTATTATAATAAAGAAGTTCTCCTTGGAGCTGAGAAAAACCACAAAAATGAACCTGGCTAAATGACAGGGAAGGACAAATGAAAAGTCACATGACTCATTATTATTTATATTAGACAATATATACCCATCAGTACCAAAGGGCTGATATGTCCACTGGATTTAAGTCCACATGAAAATGTTCAGGCACAATAAGGAATAGAGCATTCTATAATCCAGATAGGATATCAGGACAACAATCACATGCATGCAGGGCCACAAAGACTTGGAGCATTTTTAGTTATAATTGATAAGGAGCCTACAAGGAAGTTTATAAGATGTTTTGTCAGGACACGATGAGTGATCCTTAAGTGTTTTTTTAAATTTGCACAGTTTAATCACAAACAGGAAACATTCAGAGATGAGTAGTATCACATGCCACAAAGTGTTATGGTTGAAGTGCAAATCCTTATAAAAAAAATGTGTAAATATATTTACTAAGCGTAATCATAATGTGTAAACCACAGTTCTTTCTGAGATATGTAGCCAAGTTAAATCTCATAAAACAAAGGAAATCCATACATGATGTATAAAAATATAAACATTAATTTCATATAAGAAATTTTCATGTAATAGATAATCTGATATTAAAGATAAATGTATAATCGACTTTAGACATTGTTGCTGTCAACTTACCATGCAGATAAATTTGTGTGTTATTTTTAATGAGACATTCTTCTTGCTTTCTTGTTTACAGGGATTAAATAAGCTGCTGAAACAGGAAAAGAAACCGATACTGGCCATGTTTTATGCACCTTGTGAGTGAGTATTTGCTGTTCTGTGAAGTGAGCAGAGTAAGGCAGGGTTGGACGTGACCTAGTGAATAAGCACTGCACTTCACAGTTGACAGTTAAAATCAAAATAATAAAATCTCAATGAACTCTCAGGGTTTTCCAGTTGTCTGAACACAAGTTTTGTAGTTAGGAATATTCCCAGACCTGTGATATAGATATTATTGTTTATAATTGTTTACATTTAATTTTGTTCAACAGACATTGCCACCAGCAGGCCCATGGGCTGGTCCTTTAAAAATTTGATGAGTTGAAACGTGGGTTCTGGATCTTTGAAAAGAAATGTATTTCTTAATGATTTTCATTTTGAATAAAATATTTATAACAGAGGAAGAGTTGCATCAATACATGCACAGCTTTATTTCTTGTTAAATGTTGCTCTGCTCTTAATAACTCATAAATAAAGTATGGTTTAAAATATTTACTCAACAGATCATATCAGTAGTTTAATGCTAACCTTTATAACTGATAAGCAAACCAGCTGAGACAAAAATATGCTCTGTGGTGGGGATACACTCCTTACACAGCTGTTATACGCTTCATTTAGATTGTAATCAGACCAATGAGAGTGGTATTTCTTTGTGCATCCAACTCCCAAAATTTTATATCCATGACACCACGCCCCCATTGCTCTGATTCTTTGCCCTGTGTCATCCCGGATATTGGAACCTGGAAAAACTTATTCAACAAAGCAGTGGTTTAAAGCAAAGGGATAAAATATATAAATGATGTTGTGATAATAGAATGTTACATATGAGGGATTGTCTTCATTATAGAGTCTTTGCAGAGTGAGAATGGCTGATGATTACAGTGAGGTATCTTCTGTTTTGTAGGGTGCGGGTTTTGTAAAAGGATAAAGCCAGATTTTGCTGCTGCAGCTACAGAACTGAAAGGAGAAGCAGTAAGTCCATCCCTTCATCTTCATGTTCATCTGTAGCAGAGTCTCCTCTTCTGTCAGTCTGATAGGTCAAAGGTCATCTCATGATGCAGCTGTTGTATCTTCACATTTATTTATTTATTTTGTGGAGTAATGTATTGCACCAGTGACACGCATGTTGTCAAAGATAAGTCTCAAAATGACTGACATGCGCCAATAGAAGCCTTGTGAGTCATTATCATGGCACTACAGATATTATCCCTAACATTTATACACAATCATCACATAGAGTGCATCAATTTTTTCCACACTGAAGCAGACAATTGACATTTTTTCTTACTATATTTTATACTTATTTCATAATATCAAGTAAAAGCACTGGGTCTGGTGGCAGTGACATCAAGGTAACCACACCGAGTATGAGTCATTAAGACTTATATATCTTCTTGTTTTACAGGTGTTAGCAGGTATGGATGTGGACAAGCCAGAACTGACTGAAGTTAGAACAGAGTACAACATCACAGGGTTTCCCACTCTTTACTATTTTGAGTAAGTGACATCTTTTTTCTTTCTTGTGTTGTTCTATTTTGACTGAATCACATATTCATTTACTTGTTTATATTTAATTTTTATTGTATGACGATATATTTTAGACTGAACACTGCAATACAAAATAACCCAAGTGTACTTGAGTATTCTGATAACTAGTGGATAATAATGTTAAGATAAATTAACTTTTACACTGGCTGTATGATAGTACGTTATTAGGGCCTTACTTTAATTGAGTGATCTTGAATAGCATTATTTATAATAATTGATATATAAACTATACTTATATTTATTTTAACTTCTATAATTAATTTTTATACATCATAAATTTTTTTCGGGTTAGGCCCTGTTAAGTTTCTTGAAATACCTGTACGTCCCCACAATATGATTTTTTAGAGGAACTATTTCAATCTTTTATCAAACAAAACACACAATAATTTGAAAAGTTTAAATAATAAGTATGACAATTGTTGGAATTTAATAATTATTGTCAAAAGGGAAAGTCTTTCATGATAAATCAGCTGAGAGAAAGATCAAAGTATATGTTTTGTGAGAGTACCTTTGCATGCATCAGTTTTCAACACAGATAATATTGTCTTCAAATCGTCAACAGGAATCATGTAAATACCTGATAAATCATAAACTAAGTATTGTCAACAGTGATTATATTCCTCAAGAGATGTTGTTTCAGTTGTCCCTACCTTCCTTATGTTTCTGACAGAAATAAAATTTTTCAAAGATTTTTCACTGTTTTGCTTATGCATACATAATCATTTGTGATTGATTCCACAGAACTGCAGTAAGATAATTGATAATAAGAAAAACAACCAATCATAGATATAATGCATAAATCAGCATAAAAAATTATAACCATAATGTTTATCATTTACAGACAAGGTAAGAAGTTGTACCAGTATGGAGGAGAGAACAACAAGGATGGCATCATCAGCTGGATGAAGAAGTGAGCTGTTTATACTTCTCTTTCACAACAAAACTGTGGTATTTTAATGTCAAATCATTCCCTATGCTCAGAACAAGTTTGTCATTATCAAGTAGTTGTTAGCTCAGTTGACTGAAAGTCAACTGAGGTAGAGGAATGGCGCTCCGTCTGTAGTCAGTCCGGCCATCTGGTCATCCTTTAGCAGGGCACAAATTGTAACTGCTGATACAAGGGATTTCTAATCAAGGGGGGTCAATAAAAAATCTTTATGGAAACCTGAAAGTAGGTCATTGCGACCTATATCCTACTAGTTATGGGGCTTGTAAGTACCCCCCAGAATTATTAAGAATTGATACAAAATCTCCAGTATCTTGATAATTTATGCATAGATTGCCATATTTCTTGCCTTGAATATTGACCATGACTAGTTTTGTCAGTTCCAGAAAACTGGTGGCACCACCTATATTTTTTTCTGGTTTAACCATTTTTTTTTCTGTTTTTTTCTGTTTAAGAGACCGTCAAATGACATTAATCATTTTCTCAGCTGTGGTTTCACCTGGTGTCCCGAAGCTGGTATCTGTATTGATCATGACGAGTCCCTTCAGTACCAGAAGACTGGTGGCACCACCCATATTTTTTTCTCATCAAATTACAGCAATCCCATCCGTTTTCAGTTGATTTTATCCAGTTTTCCAAAACCTGATGCATTTATTGAGCATTATTTGTTTCTTCAGTTTCTAAAGACTGGTGGTGCCACCTGTATTTTTTCTGTTTTTTTGCCCTATTTGCCTTAATCTTGACACAGCTAAATTACATTGATACTGTCAGATTCTCGACAACAGTTTCATATGGTGTCTTGAAACCTTGTGTGTTTATTTCATCTCCAACTCTCAAGTTAGACTGGATCAATTGTTCTTGAAATCAGGTATTACCTGCTTAAGACTGGTGGTGCCACTTACATTTTTTCTAATTTTTACGCATTTTCTTTATATGTTAAAGACTGTAAAATTACAGCAATCATACTCTTAATGCAGCCATGTGAAATCCAACTGAGGTATATTTGTCTGTCCGTCAGCAGATCACTATACATATTATCATTTTGATAAATTCCAATTACCAAATATCCAGTAATATAAAGGCATCTTTAACTCACAATTCTTGAAGTCCCACCTGATCACATTTTGGAAAAGCTATTTAAAATATCCTTATAGAAAAATTCAGCTGAGCGTTGAGACCCATGGGTCCCTAGTTAAAATGTAAAATAATATCCTGTTCAGTGGAAGAATTCTGATGTAGAACTACTCTAGAAGTATTTATTTGGTTTCAAATAGCAAGTATATTTGTAATCATTAAATGGTTATTTTGGCTAGTCTGCTGCCAAAATGTAAGTGGCCTGCTGCACTTGCGATTATAAAAGTTTAACATGTACATTGTTTGGTTAACATGTCATCAGGATTTGTTTGGAATATGCTATAAATAAGTGGTTGACATATCAAAATGTATTTAGAATTTACAGTGTGTTTTTATGCATCATAAAACATTTACACACTTTAAATCATCAAATATCATCTCTTTTGAATGAGATACTCCAATTAAAACACCAGTATTTATGTAGTGTTTGTAGTTTTTGTTTAACCTGACAATATTTATTTGGTATAAACAGCCCTGAACCACCCAAGGAGAAGGAAAAGGAAGCGGAGTGGGCCGATTCGGAGAACGATGTGGTTCACCTGACAGATGATAACTTTGATGAATACATGTCCACGCACAACTCTGTACTCATCATGTTTTATGCTCCATGTAAGTAAATTAATAATTAACTGCCCTTTGTCTTTAATGAGACAATTGTTCTCCTTGTTATGCTTCCCTGAGCAAAACTTTCTATGTTTTATTAGTAATTTCCTTTCCATATGGTAACCAATTAGTTAAGTTCCTAAACATTTTCATTTTATATGACTTTTTTTTACCTAAAATATAAAATGCTGTCACAATTTCAGGAATCTTTTAAGTTGGTGTTGGATCGGAATCCTTTCATATTTCACAAGGATTTCATTATAAGGATTATTATCATTATTATTACCACATCCATTTTGTAATTAATACAGTTATAATACATGGACTAAATACATTCAAAATAAAAATAAAAACAAAAATAACATGATGAAACTCAAACTGAAAAATATCCTAGGTTTATTTTATATGTGAATTCTTTGATGAACCTGTAAAATATAATGTGATGATGAATATCCCCAGCTCCCCTCATGTGTGTTATGTAGTTAACACTGATGTTATGACCGCACAGGGTGTGGACACTGTAAGAAGATGAAACCAGAGTATGAAGAAGCCGCCACTAAGATGAGGGAGGAGGGGGTAAGAAATATCTCTTGTTAAGTCTTATATCAGGGAAACTATTTTCCCTAAGTGTGTTTATGACATCCAGTATTTGTGCAGCTCATTAAAAAATGGAAATTTGATAATCCTAATTAAATATTTGTAAATAAACTTTTTGTTTGATGAGTCATCTGATATTTTGTAGATATTGAATCCTCGTGATGAGGCTTTATACTTGTACTCACCTACTATGGTTGATTCAATTCAATACCCAGAAGTCATAAAATTAAAATTGAAATTAAAAAAGTGTCCGATATGGGGACACAAACCATGCACAGAAGATAGCGGTCCAAGCTGGTACCATGGAATGTTAATTAAACCAGTGATATTCCTGGGAACTTTTCAAAGGAAAATATTTTGGGAAACACCCTAGACATCGTGGTTTTGCTGTCCTTGACTATAAAACATAACGAACAAACCCCCCCCCCCCCCCCTCAATGCATGTTGGTTGAGACCTTTCTGGGAAACTGCACGTGGAATGACGTTATTGTTCTCATGTAATTTGTAATATCATGACTTGCACTCCAAAGATGGCCATATCATCACATGCTACAATCTAGTGAAAACATAAAATGTGTATATAATCCCATAAAACACCCATTCCAGGGTTTTTTACACTTGGATTTACACAAAAATTGAACTTTGTGAACACATTCACAATACCAATCTATATGATAAATTTCAATAACTTCAGTCACTAGATATCCCACAAACTTACATACACACACACAGAATCTAATGAAACCTATAACCCTTGCTTCACACAGGGTTAATAAAGTTGAGCCATATTTAGTTTTTTTCCTGAATTTGGTATCCTTTTTCAGAAATACAGATTAAAAAATTTCCACACATCAGGTGGAATTTTTTCTGCACTCTGACGAAACAACTTGAAAACGCAATTTAATAAAGATTACACTGGGACTCACAGTGAGTATATAACATTTTTCAGATTGATGGCATATTGGCAGCAGTTGATGCCACAAAGGAGAAGAAAGTTGGAGATAAGTTCAAAATCAAGGGCTTCCCAACAGGTGAGAATGTCAATGAATATCACAAACTTAAATGTGAATGGTGTAAACTTGCAGGTAGAAAAGGGCTTAATCTCCTATGTACATTTGATTGTTGTGTTTACAGTGTCCCCTATTTTCTCAAAAAATGCATTTGGTGTATTTACAGTTCATTCAAGATGGATTTAACTTTTGTAAATAAAGCAGCGTTCATGATGCAGTCACCATGGTCTGGATATTCAATATAAACTTTCAAATTATTTAAACCAAGTTCTCATTGATTAACCACTCAAAATTCACATATTAGCACACATTCTCTTTGGTGTTACTTGCTATATCATCACTTGTGAGATGATAAATGCTGCTAGTTTCAATCATTATACAAGTTTATATTGAATACATCAAGCTCTGACAAATGCTACCACAATGCAGCATTCATAGTACATTCAAGATTATACATAATATTTTGATTGGCTGACAATGTTGGTCCATTGGCATTCAGCATACAGTTAAGCTTGAAAATATTATTTTAATCAGCTGACAACCACCAATCAGTATTCAAAATACAATCAGACTAAAATGTTAATTATGCATTATTTGTAGTGTCATATGTCCCAGATATGGTTAATCTCTGTGAACATCTTATCGAGTTCACTAAACTGACTTTCTTTTTCTTCCATATGTGTCTTCCTCCTGGGTTACAGTCAAGTATTTCAAGTAAGTTGTACCACAAATTCTTATCTATTTTTTTAATATGCTGTAAATTATGTATGCATAAGTTGAAAAAAAAGAGATGTAGCACATCAGTTTTAAGAATACATGAAAAACAAAGGATGACCCACAAGATTCATATTGAATTGATTTTACTTGCTCTGTAATCAGTCCTAAAGATTAGTCTTCCTTTTAAATTAATTTTATCACACTTTATTTGTCCAGTTGCCATTGGAACAATAGCTTTTTGGCACTCAAGTTCTTTTGATTATGTCATTATATTTAAAAATATACTGTATGGGAGAGTCTAATCAAATTTTCAAGTAGTATTCTGATTAGAAATGTTTAATCATAAAATGTTCTCAGGTTGATTATTCAATATTTATACTATGTTATAGGATGAACTAATGTTTTAGTGCTTATTTTTTTTCTTAAAGTATTTTGTGAAATAACTTTAGGGATCATCATTTAAAGCTGTCTGTTATTTTCAGGGATGGCGTGGAGGAATTTGGTTTTAATGAAAGAACAGCTGACAAGATAGTTGACTTTATGAAAGAGTGAGTACCAAGATGTCTTTATTTAATAAAAGATGTTCATAAATAAATCATTATGACCAGCAATGTTATCAGTATTCTTATCATATATCATTATTTGAAGTCTGGCACTTTAGGGCAAGTAATATATGAATGCAATCAATAGGATAGAAATATGTTGCATGTTTGCATCATTGGTTAGCCATGCCTGCCAGACCAAAGATCTTCCCTAATACAATTGAATGGTTATATATCATGGTAAGTCAGATTACCTTAAAGATCTAATTAGTTGTTTCTTTGGTGTGTCCCTAGCACTTAACAAAATTTGATCAGAATCTGCTCATGAACTTTTCACTTAACTTCAGAGAATTAATCAAAATCCATTTATAAATTTTTTAAATCAGCACAAAATTTAAAAATAAATTATCAAAATCCATTTATAAATTTTTGAAATCATAATTTTTTTCCTTAACAGCCAGGACAATCAAATAGCTAAGCAGACAACCAAGAGAAAATGGAATATGTCCGGGCAGAGGTGTAATGATTAGCTATAGAGTATTTATTATAATGTCATGTTAATTACAGCCCTAAGGAGCCTCCCCCGCCCCCTCCCCCTGAGCCAAGCTGGGAGGACACAGAAAGTGAGGTTGTCCATCTGAAGGATGACACATTCAACTCCTACCTGAAGAAGAAGAAACATGTTCTTGTCATGTTCTATGCTCCATGTAAGTCATGTTCATGTTAAAATAGTTCATGTTTGGCATGTTCTGTGTTCCATATAAGTCATATTTATGGAACAAATGGTTTCATGTTTGGCATGAGCTACTATGTTCCATATAAGTAATATTTATGAAACATGGCTAATATTTGGCATTAACATCTGTGTTTACAGGTGGTGTCAGTCTTCATCAGCTTCACGCTTTTCTTCCTTGTCATCAGTCTTCTAATGTTTTCCCAGCCCATTTCTTGTAGCACTTTTTCTCTGCCTGAGGAAACTTCAGATTAGAAATATAGTACTTTTGTCCTGCTAGTTGCTGTAACTTTTACCAGTAATATATCTAGATAATGTGGATATTGTAAATCAATTTTTATCATTTATCATTGGGTTTGTAATAAAAGTTGTATTAATTTCCTTATTATTTACTTATTACACAAAGCTGCCTATGTATAAAAATATTTGTGAAGTAATTATCATATATCATAAGTTACATTGATAATAATAATGTTTTGCATTTGCATGATAATGATAAGCTGAATAAGTAAAATGAAAGGCCTGTGAATTGACTAGTGGTAACAATCTTGTTTTGTATGCAGGGTGTGGACACTGCAAGAAAGCCAAGCCTGAATATACCAACGCTGCTGAGAAGTTTAAAGACAATGCAAAGGTAGATAGCACTAAACAATCACTGCAGTGTTGTTGTCCTCTAAATATGTACAATCTGTGAAAAATGATTTTATTAATGAATACATTACACTTCAGATACATTCTGTTCAGACCATTTTGCAGATTTATATAATCGAACCACATATTCAATACCTTTTTGGTTCCTAATATGTCAGAATCTGATTTTCGTCTTAAAAGCAGAATCATACCATATTATACACATTTATTAGTTTTTAAACACAGTATGTAGTAGATTTTCCAGTCTACTGTCACAAAGAGAGTCAGAAGGAGACAACATTCTGTAATATACCTTTTCTGCAAGCATGTGCACTGCACGTAATGGTCCTCTGCTTGGTAAGGGTCCTATGAGCCAGCATTTCGGGTTTTGTTATATGAAAGCAGATATGTGCCACAGACAGGAACCCCACCTCTAAGATATGACTCTTTACTTTCATCATTTGAGATATAGCAAAATAGTCTCTTTTGTGTGATATAATGAACCTGAACTGTTAGTGTCAATAGTCACCAACAGATGTCGCTAGTGTGGTGGCAAGATCTATGGTTATCACTGTAAAAATCATTATGGCACCACTGCAATTTACCCTCTAAGTATCAACAACATGCAAGAAATACTTTACACAAGAGCAGTTGTCATCATCACTTGATTTTCACTTAGTTTTGATATATATTGATCTATGCTGTTTTATTGCAGGTGGTGTTTGCTGCTATTGACTGTACATCTAACAGTGGGGCATGTTCTAAGGAGGATGTGTCTGGATACCCCACGTTTAAGTACTACAACTACGGCAAAAACTCACAGAAATACGCTGGAGGAAGGCAGGTAGGGAATTATCAGTGAAAAACTTGTACAATCTATAGTTTGAAACTTATGTATTCTGTTGAAGCAAAGCCTCTATTCTACAGGCTACGTTGCAGTCTGTTGAGGTTAAACCTGTAATGTAAAAGGGTAAACCATGGAAAATCTTATGGGGAAAAATTTTCACACTGTTGGAGTCTATATGGCTAACTGAAGGAGAAAATTTGTCTTCTTTGATTTCTTAATCTTTTAAGTGTAAGACCTAATATATTGTAAAACCTGATTGTTTGTTGCAAATAATTAATTCTTCTATATAATAATTCTCCTAAATATCTGGTTTATATTATTTTTAAAATTAATGAAAACTGCTTGATTGAAATGATTGCCTAAATTCATGTTGTTGTGAGTGGCAGAAATGTTTCCCTATGTAAGTTTACCTCTTTTTAAGAATACATTAATTAGCTAATTTTATGGAAACTTTATGCTGACAAAAATTCTGTACAGACATACTGAAATATTTTGTATTTGTAGGAGGACGATTTTGTGAACTTTATGAATGACCCCTCGAACCCTCTGGCCTCCATGCCTCCTCCACCTCCTTCACCAGAGAGTCAGTGGAAAGAGGTCGAAGGTCACGAGAATGTCCACCACCTGACCAGCAGCAACTTCGACGGATTTATGGCAGAACATAACTCTGTGCTTGTCATGTTTTATGCACCGTGTGAGTAAACTGTGGGTAAAATAACAGATCATCAGTCCATCTGTGCACACCCAGACTGGAGGTCAAGTATATCAGAAAGCAGATGTATAAAATTGTAAAAAGAGAGTGATTTATCCTGTTGAAATTCACAGAAGTCATTTTCACCATTCATAAGTGTATGAGTGATGTGGGTGATGTCTGTAAATGTATCTTATATTAAGTGTGGTGGGTCTAATGAAGAGAGAAAATGAAATAATTCATAAATCAAGTCTTTCAGTAATTCATTCCCATAAAAGCAGACTTGTCTGCGTGAAATCTGTGACTTAAATTTATTTGAGGTCCTAACTTCATGCACTTTGCTTACCCATGAAATCCAAAAAAAATGAAAACCTCACTAAAATTTTTGAAATTGCTACATAACAATTGTGCTTACAAGCCCCTGCGTGTAGTTCCAATAATACAAGGTAACTTCCTTCTTTTATGACTTTCTGCATATTGCACTCAGTTTTGTCTGACCACATCTTCTGTTGTTACAGGGTGTGGACACTGTAAAGCCATGAAACCAGCTTATGGAGCGGCTGCTGCTGAGCTGTTTGAACAAAATGTAAGTGTTCAACTCTCTCTCATCAAGTTAATGAATGTGCCAGGCGATGTAGAATTGAAGGGAAAAGTTATATATATAAAACTAAAATTATCTACTTACCCTCTGAGATGAAGTCAGTTGTAATTTGCTGTGGTTTTATGAGTGCTGCATGGTCCCAAGTAAAGTTACACTCCTGTCTTGGCAGAAAATCAGGCAGAGTAAGTGTTAATATGTGACAGAATTTGCTGGACATCATCACTTTTATTGGATGAGGACATTGATCCATCATGTAGATTCAGTTTCTTTATAATTATTTTCTAACATGTCACACAGTATGAGGAAAATCTGACTTTTTTAATTGACAGCAATACCTAAAGTAGAGATTTCATGATAGATTTAAAGTTTTAATAAATTCCTGTGTGATGACTAAATTTCCCATCTTTAGTAGAGCTCTTAATTTTCCTTTGTCATATGTGCCATACATGAGCATGTACTTCAGCATCCAGTGGTTCTGACCACAATATTTTATGAAAATTGAATTTTAATAACTGATCAGATCTGATGGTTTTCCCAACTATTAATTTGATTCAGATTCCTAACATTATTCATGCGTATAAACTTTAATATACATTCATGGCTTGAAGCTACCTTAACATGATAAGCATGCAATTAAACAGTATTCTTTTCTGTATAAATTTACAGGGTATGATATATTTCTGTATTATTAATATAATTTTGTACATAAAGGCTATCAGTCATGGAACTTATATTTTTCCTACTGAAATATATTGGTTAACTTGATGTAGTAGGTAAACCAGAGTTGATCCATAGGTAATTCACCAAAGCCCTGGTCTTGATCCTGAGGTAATACAAAAATGCCCTGGTCTCCCCTGAACATTTCATTACTGGGACCATTGTGATTTTGTTTCAGGTTGACGGTGTCCTGGCAGCAGTTGACGCTACAGCAGAACAAGCATTAGGTCAGAGGTTTGAGATCCGAGGATACCCCACTTGTAAGTGTACATAAACTTAGTGAGAGGCAGGCTGTCTAAATCAGTGGACACTCAGTTTATAACCAAAACATATTTTGACATTCTGTTTATAATTAGTCTTTTTTCTTATTAAGTTCATTATAACCTGTGAATCTGTACTAGGAATTCACCTCACATATCTCCAGCATTCATTGTATAGTAAATGTCCTGCATCTGGGTATTGCAGTTACTGTACATTAAATGAATTTTGGATCTATGATCCCTTGGTCAAATGCACAGTTCTACTGCTGAGATGTAGGTTTTTGTTCAGGTATACCATAGAAACAGAATTAAAAAAATAATCATGATTTCTTGTGAAACATATTTCTTTTGATAATGAGAGCATTTAAGATATTATAAGTAAGAAAATTTGCGAACTTTCTTCATGTCGCCCTGACAGTTGGTATATAGGATAACCTTACCTCAGTTTTATTAAGCATATCGTGTCTCATGGGGAAAGCACACCCTCTGCATCATTCATGTACTCTTTGAATTTGTGTAGAATAATTTAAATTTTGAAAAAAAGCCATTTCCTTGTGAAAAACCAGTAACTGTCATCTGCTGCCGTCTGGTGGCTGCTATTGGTACCAAACTTCACTCTAATTTTTTCAACACTTTGATTTCTTAAATAAAATCATGTATTATGTATTACTTGTATAAATGATAGCATATAATTTAGTCAGTACTGTATTGAACATATTTAGGATATATTAAGCAAACTTATATGAAATGTTAAGGTAAGAAAAATGCACAGACTTGATTTGCCATGCCATGTGTGCTTAACATGAATAAATATAAATCTGTTATATATTATTATTAGTCGAAGAGACTAACAAGCTGTTTCTTTTCTTCTATTTCAGTGAAATATTTTGAGTGAGTATTCACACATTTTCCCCCATTTCATGTATTTTCAGTCAATGTAAATGCATTATGAGTTACAATTATAAGAAATGTATTTCCCAGTGCCAGTAATTGGGGTTTTGGTCTGCTGCTCTTAAAAACATCATTTTATTTTTTATATAACACTGTGCCATTAGACCAGTATTGTTAAGTATATATTGTTAAAAATGTATTTTGTTAAATATATGATATAAATATGCAAATACAGTTTTTGTAAGATCATAATATTTGAATAATACAAATAATTTTTAATATTGTAATTTTATGAGTATATTAAATATCAAAATTGTATAATTATGCATTTCAGTTCTTTTGTACAGTTTACAAGTATGAATTATATGGCTTACAAAACGTGATAGTAAGAAAAGACTTTATCTAGCAAGATTGGGTGTTTTCTGTGTATTACTGTGTAATTCTGTAATTCAGTGTGTCACATTTCTAGTACTTAATATAACGCAAAATACAGATGTCACCAGTTTGGTACATTTATGATGGTACATTTATAGTCTTGCAATCTTTAAACCTCTCCTGTGTGATTCATTTAACATTTTTTTCACATTGACTGACTTGTGATATTTTCAGAAATGGTCAAGAAAAAAGTGAATACAACAGGGGCAGATCAAAAGAAGACCTAGTTGGATTTATGAAAAAGTAAGGAAATGGGGGTGTCAATTCAGTAAATAATGGATGACTCAAAATATTGATAAATATAGAGATTATTTTGTATTATGGTTGACAGTGCAGCTAATTATCTGCTCATCATTATGAGCAGTCTTGTCAAAAACTTAACATTTGGATTAAAGGTGCATGTTTGGTTGTCTAAGTTGTTACGTAAATCATGTTTCAGAAGATGGTGGGTTTAACACTGTGGTTCTGTTTTTGTTTGTGAGGGTTTCAAATTTGTGATATTCATGATGGGAAATAATCATGAAGAATAATTCTGTCATGAATAAAAGACTCAAAAATGAAAAATATCTCATATGTTACCTTACATGAAAGATATTGTAAATGTAATCAGATCTTTCAACCTATCTACCTATATTAAAGATATATCTACCTATACTATAAATATATCTATCAATATTAAACATATATCTATATTCATACAATGTTTATTTGGGTCTCTGTTCATTATAATATTGACATATTAGTTCATATAATATTGTCAAACTTTATGTATTTTATTGTATAGTGAGATTACGAAAATGAATATCAATGAGAATGTGGAAATCACAAAATTTAAACTCCATGCATATGAAGCCAACCATAGTACATTTATATATGGTCTTATTTAATTATTTGATTTAATCTTATTTAATCATTTAATATAATTTTATTTAATTATTTCAGCCCAGGAGGTGATTCTGCACCAGCTCAGGAGGAGGCAGGGGAGCCCGGCTGGGGTGACGAGCCAGGGGCCGTCCCACATCTTACCAGTAAAACATTCCCTGCTCATCTGGCAGATAAGGACGGAGTGCTTGTTATGTTTTACGCCCCATGGTGCCCACATTGTAAATCTTCCAAACCTGACTTCCAAGATGCTTATGATGAGTTAGGTGCAGACAGCAAAAACTCGTTAGCAGCCGTGGACTGCACAAAAGCACAAGGTATAGTCACACAGTAATTTTGGAATATAAGTTATATTTAAATGATTTTTATTGAAAATTTAGAAAATCTCACAGTTTTTGTAATATATAATTCATTTTACAAAGCCAAATAATCAGTACAGTAAATCCCTTTTTTATTGCCGAGGCTATAAAAAGAAACTTACAGATAATAAATCTTGATTTTTTTCTTCATATTATGAATCTTAAGAAAGAGCATTGTAAAACAAGAGTCTGTAACAGATTGTGTCAGGCAAAACCTATAAAACCTCAGTACCTGCTAATTTGGGACAGCTGATGTAAGGTCAGTCATGCTTGGCTGTAGTGATAGATCACTGTCTGTCAGTCAACCTACCTGTCTGTCAGGTAAAATATCACAAATGGTAAATATTAAGTCCAAGGAAATTTGAGCATGAATCCAGATGAAGAATGTTGTACAATTAAACTGCATGAGTTCATAAATGAGAAATAACGTGACTTGCAACTCCTTATTCCACTGCCAAAGGGAACCACTGGATAATATCCTGCCCTGGTTCAGTAACTAAATGTGCATGTATTAGCTTCTCCTGACATATTTTTATATATCTTCACAGATCTGTGCCAAAGAGAAGAAGCCAAGGCGTACCCTACATTCAGGTTTTACCAAAATGGTAAATTTAACAAAGAATACGAAGGTGGTAGAACAAAAGAAGATTTCTTAAACTTTATGAACCCCAGCCAGGGCAGCAAGGATGAGTTGTGATGTTGGGACAGGATGATGTCAAATACTTTCTATGCAAACAAAAAGTTTGATTTTAATAATTCCCAGGGATTAGGCTTTAATAAGAAATTAGTCAAGGGTTAGTGGTTTATAGTTGCTGTTATGGTAAAGCTTTTATTCAGCCCCCCCCCCCCCCCCCAAATCTGCAAAAAATGTTTATGATTAACACAAACCTGGTGCTAAAGTTTGTTGATAGCCATCGTCTCTTTGTCATGCTGCAGTGGTTTGTGGTTTGGTCTAAACAGCTTTCTGAAGAACAGACTGGTACCATGTGCCATTACAGTCTCTGCTACTGAGAGAATTGTATACATTTATCCAACAACCAGTTGGTTACAGTTCCTAGTTATTTTGATATTCAAAATAGCTGTTAATGGTTGGTTGATAGGATTAGCAGAGTGTAATGTAGCTGTAATAGTGCAGGGTACCAGTTTACAGCAGCACGGCTTGAACAGTGATAGATACCAGTCTATCCGATTATTTCAAGAATGGCATAAATGGTTATGACAGAATGGCATTGGCATGGAATATAAACCTGTCTCAAAATGGAAGATATATTTAAGAGCAAGGAACTGCAGCAGCGGAGAAACAAACAGATCATGATTTTTCTAACTCATTGGAAAGGGGTGGCTATCAGCTACCTGTATAGTATCAAACAGAAGGTAATGTTCTATTTTGAATATTTGAGAACAAAAACAACATTTTATATTTTAAATACTCTTTACAGTACTAAAGGTGTGAATATCTTGAACAATGTGTGAATTTATGTGATGCTTCACGGCCAGTAAAACGTCATTAACATTGTTATACACGTGACATGTGAATCATGTTTAAAGAAGTGATAGAAAATAAATGGGAAAAAATAGAAGTGTTGGTGCATAGAGATGTTTTGACCCCACAATGTGTGAGCAAAGAATGTCCAGATATGTGCCAATTTGGACATTTGAATTGAATAATTAATAATCCTTTTTATAATTAATCCTTTAACAAACCCCAATCAGTAATCCTCAACTGGAATTTCAGCTGATCACTGTGGTATAAAATGACAACCTACAGTATTTTACATTCTGTTACTGTTATTTTGATTATATGGATTATTTTATTTTTTATAACTGTCTCAACTCTGTACATTTCTTTAACTTTTTGAAAACCTGAGAGCGAAGAGCATTTTATTTTTTATCCTCCATCTGATATTCAGATGGAAGTATTTCGTTGAGTGTACATTTGACAGGGAAGTCTACGGATGCAACTACAATATTAAGGCAATATCACTGGTAATAATGAATTCCTTCATGAATACAGCACTAATTTTTTGTCACTTTACACATCTGTTTTACTAGCTCATATTTGTATCTGTGTCATCAACACATGCTGTATACGAGAATTCTTACACTTGTGTACTTAGAGGCATTATCTGCATCATCAGAATAAATATTACCTTGTGATCCTGGATGAAATTATTTGAGGAAAAAATAAGATATGATCCTGAGTGAGATATTGACCTTGACCGTCAAGGATTTGAGTCTCAATTGGATACAGGGTGTCACTGTAATCATCAGTTATAATCAACTCTGCATCATGTCAATCATAATTACATACAATCATGTAAATAATTCTAACTTGCAACCACAAACATTCACACACAGCAGTGATTTCTTTACGAGTCTGTACATGTGGCAGTCAGTTGTGGTAGAATTAATTTTGTTTTCAGTTTTTTTGCAAAACCTGTTTTTGACTGCCTACTTCAGTGATTTTGTATTTCCATCACAGATGAAAAGAAAAAACAGGGAGAACAGGATCATATTTTAATCAGTTTATCAGTGGCATGGTATGACCCATTGTTTTATTATCCCTTGAGGACACCATTTTCTTGATTTCTTAGATCAGATGCTTTATGATTGCCATCATGCTTCTGTATAATCCTTGGTTAATAGGGATATCATTTTATGGCTTTAATCATGAATAATCAAGCTCACAATCATAACTGTTTAAAAAAAAACTAGCTATAAAAGTACCTGCAAGACCACATGAATATCATTGGTTGCCATGATAACAAACAAATTCATAATTCCAAAAAGAAAAGCAATTGATTCCAAAATGCTTTTCTTTTTGGAATTATCAAATTGATTCAAAAATTGAAAAAACAATCTGAACTGTGTATAATTGTGAAATCCAATTATGTCATATCTAGATGCCCAACAGGGAACTGCAAGTTAGGGGGTCACATCCAATGCTGTCAGCTGATGTCACCATGGTGACATCAATGCTATTATAGTGTAATCCCCGTCTTTCACTTCACATACTTATTTTACAGTATTTATGCATATATCATTTGTTTCATACACCTGCAGTTAATAAGTTTGTCTTCCACAATATGTACAAAAAGTATGGTGGTTTTCTACTTAGCTTTAGAGGCTACCAAACTTTAATTAGCATCATAGTATTATAGACCAAGCTGCCAGATAGTATTTTTGAAAATTTGGGCTCTATATGTTCCCTGCTATTTGTTTTTCAAGGTGATTTTTATTCATTTTGGTTGTATCATTTTGTCACATGTTAGAAACAGTACACAGAGTATGATGGATATTTTGTTGAGCAGCTCAGATCACTTGATACTTGTATATTTTTGTGCAGAATTAGTCAACAGGATATTCGGAGCAAGCTATACCTGGCTTATGAACTTCAGTAAGAAGTGTGCATGAGACAGGGGAATTAAAAAGTAGAAACTTTTTTATTTTGTGAAATGTCAAATGTGAAATATCAGATGTATATATCTGATTTCAGATAATGAAGTTTTAATAATATAAGATTTGAAATTAATGCCTATAATTCCAGAACATTATATATATATATATATATATATATATATATATATATATATATATATATATATATATATGTGTGCACCAGATAGTGCATATATAGTAAGAGGTAAGAGTGAGTTGTCTTATTTTATGTCCTACGTTTTTGTGTCATGATTGATTTAGCTACTTGTATCCTGGAATCTTCCACTGAGTCAGCATATTGGTCATTTTGAGAGTTTAATGTTTTCTTTTTGAATCAGCAGTTAACCTGATTGGTGCTTTGATTAGAATTAGACTGTACACACACGTCTTTTCATTCAATATTGAACATTTGCTCAAATGCCTGAAAGGTGCGTGATGTTGTACACGTATTGGTTATGGCGAGCCTGCCATGATTGACACAAGCCGAGCAAATCTCTTGGCTTGCTTTACATTTCATTGGGCTATAACTGATTTGTCCCACATGCCCCGCCTCCCTGGTCGAAGTTCACGGGTGTAATTTTTTTGGCTAAGCACCAGTTCTTTGCCATATTTGGAAAGTCACCATGCAACTTCACTTGCATGGTCACTTTTCATGAGCCTGTGATGCAAGCAGATTTGAACGTACAGTTAGAACAAAGGAAAATACGGCGCATGTGGGACAATTAGCAGTGGTTTATTTTTCCCGTTTAGTTTATCTCACAATGAGTGATGGTTTGGTCCCCACTACTCATGAGTATTATACCATCATCATACATGTAAACCTACAGTATTCTCACGAGTCACAATGTTCAGATTCTATTCATAATCTGTAAAAGTCTGTTCATCTTGTAAAATATTTTCTTTTTACTTGCAGCTTTTGTTTATTCAGGCTCAGTGCCTGTTGGTTAAAATAGAGAACATACAACATAGAACTTTAGTCACATCGGTAACATCTCTTTTTAAGGAATTAGCCGTGTGTTGCAGTGTATGTTGGACAATAATATCCAGGTGACCTAAGCAGTATTCCTGCTACTGATGTAGGGGGTTTTACAAGCCAAAGTTGTGAATATCTTGTCTTTTGCTGTACAAATGTGCCGTAATATCTCCATTATTTATCTGTATTATTTAACATTTGCCCAAATTTAACTGTCTTAAAGAAAATCACTGTATACTGTCACTCAAGACTCAGATTTTACATTTGCTTGCTTGTTACTCTATGCTTCCATATATTTAGTAACTTTACACTTGTTTATTTTCACTTAAAATCAGTTTTTGGTTATATGAAGATATGTTTGTTAATGAGGTATCGGACAAAGTTTCATTGCACAAGTTTCATCAAAACAATATTATATAGAAACTGCAGACGTAGATTTCACAAGCACTAAGTGAAGGTTATAAAAATGTAATCACTTGTTGGTCATGTGACTTTATCACGTGACCTCTGCACGGCCTTACTTTAGAAAATGCCAGATACGAGAAAGGATTTGTATTTAAAGGAGTTGAATTTTCCGTTATCGTATTTTTAAAGTGATATCCAGATAGCTAAGGGTGTATTAAAACTGAGATACACAATCGTACCGTATGCAATTGGTGGTCTAAATAAAATTGAACGATTTTGTTCATTCGAGTATAGCTATCCTAATGGTATTTAAGGGATAAGGAATATTTTGTTTTATGATGCACCTCATGAGATTTGACCAGTTGTTTCAAGATTGGAGCCAAGATTATACTTTAGACATAAATATTATTTCAGGATTTAAGCAAGACAAGGATTTGCCTTTTTAAACGGGAAGATAACTTTGAATGTGTTGGATTTAGATATCAGTATATTTTCATTTGTATTTTTGGTCCCCTGGATTTTTGTTGGCAGTGGGTTTTGACATGAAATAAATATTTGAAATGTAAAAAATTAATGACTATCGAGCCTTCCTTTCTTATAGATATTGTGCAATTGTGTATGTGAGAATCCGCGTTTATGGATTGTGCAGCAAAGTTTCCAGCCAATAACTGGAATAATATCAGAGTATATACGGGTGGCCCAGTTTCTTAATCTTTTTAATATTTCTGTTTGTATACATTTGAACCACCAGCAATGTTATACCCGTGTTGGTTAGTTGACTTAGCATTTACATCTCACATCCGACAGTTCATTGATTATGATTATAAATAATCGTAAAACCAGTTCATAAAGATATAACCTTCACTGAATTATTATCGAGACTTCGGTTTCTTATAGATATTGCATGATTATGTACATGAGAGGCACCGTGTATGAATAATGCTCCGAAAATGTCAGCCAGTAGAGCATACGGGTTACACTGGCTGTACACTCTTTAATAAATTTGGCTGTACACATTTGAATCACAATAGGTGAATTGTGCTCTGGTTGTGCCTCAGCATTATGACTTGGTCACAAAACGAGAATCTCAAAACGAGAAGAAAATTTTGCGACGAGATTTTGACGAGATATGGATAGACAAGCAGCCAAAATAACGCTCAAACGCGTGAATTCATACAGAAATAACCTTAGGCTATGTCATCAACGACATGTCTGTCCTGAGACGAGTATTGTTAATTAGAAGTAACCTATTTTTGTAAATTGCTTAATCATGACAAAGAACCTGCCATGATCATTACTACGGTCCTTTAACTTAATTAAATGGAACTAGACGTAATCCATAGAAAGTATGATACGCGTAAACGCACGAATTCAATAAAATTCTTCAATGAAACATTGTTTCCATTTTACCTTTCTGACTTCTTAACGAAATGGAAAACAAACAGGTCCTGGCGCGAAACGGCCGGTGGCACCGCCATCTGTATATGTCCAAAACCCCCAGCAACCTTCTATCTGCTTTGTTCAGCAAAGAAAAAGAAGGGTTATATTATGCTTATATGATTTCTTCTTTTAATCGGCAGGCGGGCTTCTGGACTTCGTCAGCTTGTGGCACTAAACTGCCCTGTAACTTAAACTTTAAATTTAGCATGCTTCCTATGTATATAGAAAATGCACCATGCAGTCTCAATTTGAACGTTTCCTTTGCAAGTCTTTATTAATCACTTTTTGTTACATATTTAATTTTAATGGATCTACCAAGTAAGGCCAGTGAAACAAAGGACGAGCCATACACGTGTTGTTTGAAATTGTTATTTCGTCCATGAAGAAGTTACCTAAGCGACGCGATATAAGCGAGCACCAACAATATATTTGGGCGAACAGAGTTGTAAGATTTATATTAGACAAAGAAATAGGATGACATATCGTTTTAGAAGATGCATGATCGGTATTAACCTGAAAAACACCAAAGATCCCCAGACTTTCAGAAAGCACGATCAGACCACTCTATGACAGGACCATAAAAGCTCTTGAACCGTTTACAATGATCCCCTACATACAAGATAAGTGAACAGAGTTCTCTCGTTTAAGATTTCACTGACAGCGCATAATCTGTAACGACAAGATCCTCTTCTGCAACAGACCGGCCCTTCGGTCAAATTATTACCCGGCTAAGGGATAGTCAAATACTGTGGTTGGCTTTCTATTCGCGAAGGTTTCCATATACTCCATATTCGCGAAGGGGAATTATCGCGAAAATAAATCCGAGAAATAGAGGCCACATCTGTCCGGATGAACAGTATTTTATTCTGTAGCCTCAATGGCATCTCGCGTATATTACGCCGATTTTGTCAATTTTAACTTATATGTTTTATACGTTACGCGAAATTAAAAGATGTATAATTATATAATATAAATTCTTTTGTATACCTGCCTGTGTTGCATATATTTCCACCTTTTCGACGTTCCCTTATAGTTCCTCGTGCAATTGTTAGGATTTTACGTGCAGACTAAGTGCTTGATATAATAATGATTATGTACATCGTGTTAATTATTGTTTGGTAAATCGCGTAAATGAAACCCTCGTGAAATACTGGAGAAGTGAAAATCGCGAATATTTAAAGTCACGAATATGAAGCCATACTCATATGTAGCATTTATGTCTTCTGGTAGATGGATCCATCTCCGGCTCTGTTACATTTATCATATTTTCTGGGTTTTTAAGAAATCCAAAATACATATTTCACTTTTAGTGACAAAATTAATGTGTATAGATTTGTTCGATTTATCTGTATTTTATCTTACGTTGCCTTCAACATTACGGAATTTTACGGAATAACATCTACAATTTTTTACACAGATCGGAAAAATATTTTTAAAAATCTGGCAGGAAAAATCGGCTGCAAAAAAAACTTCACAATGTCATCTACTGAGTTTTCCGGCCAGTCAATGGCTGGTATAGATTCGTTCGATTTATCTGTATTTTATCTTACGTTACCTTCAACATTACGGAATTTTACGGAATAACATCTTCAATTTTTTACACAGATCGGAAAAATATTTGTAAAAATCTGGCAGGAAAAATCGGCTGCAAAAAACCTTGACAATGTCATCTACTGAGTCTTCCGGCATGGCTGGCCGAAAAAAAATATTGGTATAGATGTGAGGCCGGCTTTAAATTGTCTTCAAGATTTTAGTTTTGTAGGAAAAAAAATCCACCTTATAAACCAAATCGGATTTCATTGTGGTAACCTTAAGTTTCTGTTTATAACCACGGTTTGTAATTAACACTTTGTGGATATTCTTTAATTGTACCAAATTTACATAATAAAAGATAACGCGCACCAAACAGAACTGTGATTTAAAACTATATCGGGAACGGTATTTGATTTGAGCCACTGCATGGATCCTGCACTTCTTATTAGAGAATTGTACAAAGGCGGGGTATGTTAGTCCTTCTCTCAGAACCTTCTCTCGTCCTTGAATATTTTTCTCAATGATTTATACTGATGATTGCCCAACCGGAAACATCATAACAGGCAGTAAGTGAAATTTCTACTTTTTACATCCTATTTTTGTCGTCATAAAATCTTTAACCATATATTGAGAAACTTCACTCATATTAATAATATCAATTGTCAATCATCTCAGAATCAGGCGGACATGACTCGTGACACGGATTTCAATTGAAATGCAAGTATTGCAAGTAATGCAAGTAACGGTGAGTTGATTGTGTTAAAATGCTCAGCTACAGAGCTGACGAATAATTCTGCATACACAGCAGTACCGACGCTGAAATTCTAAATCTTCATTCAGTTAGTCTTTTATGAATACACTAAGGAACTCGGACGTCGTAGGGGGCTTATCGTGGGCTGTTTTCAGCTTTAAACAATTATTTTATTCACATATTAAACTGGTTTAAATTACCACCAGCACAAACATTGATCAACATATATAGGCCTACTTCTGGCAAAATTTAAAAAGATTTATTGAAGTACTTTACGTGGCTCAATATGACGTTACTCAATTTGAGTTACATAATTGAAATTTGATTGCCGGGTAAATGAGGAAACTATCAACCGGATGACGAAACCATCTCGGAATCACTATATTAAAAATTGTACGGTTTATTTACCTATAATGCGTGAGGGTGACAAATGGTCCTCTGCCAACTCAGCTTTAAAATAATAAGTCTGCATGCATTCCTGCACATCTGTACAACTGGAAGGCACAGTCCAGTAATTGAACCAATCCGATTCGAGTAGGATTGCTTTATTTTACCATAATAATAAACGAAATCTTGCATCAGCAGAAGTGCTCATACATTTAAAAATCCCTAGAAATGGTTCACCACACAAACACCAGGTGTCGCTCGTGAATTTCGGTTGCCCCTTCAGGTTTGGCTGAATATTCCGTTTTCCTTCATTTTGCTGGGTAATGTGCAGGCAGACCTAAGTATGCATTGTTTGAACAAATCAGTCAAACTATTTAAATGAACAGAAATACATATTTGTGTTTCTTTGGGAAGTGGAGCAAATTCCTTAACACTTCTTGGAACCAGAAAACAATGTCCATTAAACTTAAATTTAATGCTACTTTCTGACTAAAAATTGAAATTTTAAAATTTTGTTAAAAAAAAATTTATATTTCATTTTAAACCAGAAAAATATTGTGGAGGTAAAATAGTTTTTTTTTAATGTCATATAGTCTGATATTATTCCACTTTTGCTGTTACTGGTTGTGATCGTCTTAAAATCGTGTATATATAATTTAAAAAAAAAATTTAAAAATTATATGAAAATTAGCATGAGTTTATAAACACACATGTCATCAGAAATTACACAACGCCAGGTTTAAAACGATATATTTTTAATGGAACTGATATCAAATTCAAAGGAATTTTAAGTTGACATTTTAAGGGTTTGATAGGGATGCTACCTTAAGCGACCTTGAGTGCTGTGTTCACTGTGAGCTGAAGCTTGGTGGGGATTATAGGAGTTCAGGTGCAGGTAGTTCTCCGTAACTTTCTTTGTCCAAGTGCGTATTTTGAAACCTGAATGATGTTTTGACAAAAGGTAGTTCTGCCAAGAAAAGACCAAGTCCCGAGGTCTGTCTTGAATTCTCCGTCGTATAGATAAAACTAGAAAGCAGTCAGAGACGGCATCGCCTGGTTATTTCTAGGATTAAAGTCAAATTTTGTTGTGTTGAACGTAGGCTCTGGTAAATATGAATCTAAGCCAAGAGGAATATGTCATGTTTCCCCAACCGGACGGTTGCATCACAGGCCGGCTTTCTCCGCCACTGGGCATGCGGGGGATAAATTTCGACTCCTTTCTGATATTAACACATGGGTTCGATCCCCAATATTAGTGAATGACGACGGCCTCGTTCTCGGCATGACAAGCACATTTTCTACATGGGAATTGCATAGAATCACTTTTAGAAATTATCATGATCCGTCTCCTCCAACATTTCATATAATGTTTTTTTTATGTATTCCCAATTTCGTTACAAATATTAAATTTTTATGTATTGTTGTTTATAGACAAGACGACCACATGTCACCGGCAAAATGATTTTACCTCAGACGACGTAAAACAATGATAAACGCAGTTGGCCACTTCAACTTTAAAATAAATAAAATTAACCACACTGGATATTACAGAACATCAGTATAGCTGTCAATATAGATGTCTTATTCTTTTTTTCAAGTAAACCACACAGATAAGCACACGGACTGTAAACCAAATTTATGTTTTGTTAATAAGTTTCAATAAAAATTCCGAATTAAATATCTAATTATAGTCTAATTGTAAAAATTCTGTCTAGAATAGCTGGTTCTTCATCTTGGCTTCGATAATGGATAAGAGGTCATCTCTATAATGAAGATTGTATTCATACAGTTTAGCATAATATGTAATTTGTACCAGTCATATAGACAAGAAGGTAACCGCGATTAAAAAAACTGAGTTAGGATTTTAACCACTTTGGTCGATTCCTGCTGAAATGATATACATAATCATAGACTATGGATCGTTCGGTATGGAGCTTTGTGCGTTCTCTCTTTGCCTACTATTAGCATGTTAACGAACTCGCCTACATGCTTATAACTTCTTATATCGATAGAAAACGGTGCATCTTAAGTGGAAACATGACGTTTATAGTACTAGCATTTTACCAATGTCTTTGGAACAGGTTCGTGGGACCTTGGTCGGATATGTGCGGGACGGGTTTCCGATGGCCCGCGTTTGCATGGGCCCAGTTAACTTGTCCGCCGTGTTGACATGGGCCGAGTTAGCTGGCCTTGTGCGCTGCGACAACGCGTAGCAACGGTTGAATACAACCACCGTGAATAATAAAATATACTGATTCAAACATATTTATTTTAACTAATTGCATGAATTTATAATCACATTATTAATCATCGTGTGATGATCATTTTCCATGACATACGTGTATACGGAAGTAAAAATATCCTTTAGTAGATTTAAGACAAGTGGAAGAGCGCCTTTAATTTTTCGTAAATTAACTATTTTTCTCCCGCATAACACACTTTAGATGGATATAAACAGTATATATGAAGCATCATGTAATGGACCAAATTCCTTGAAAGAATTTTTCATTTTCGAGCGAATATTCAGAACTTACATATTTATTTATTTATTTAACTATTTATTACAGCATCATCCAGGGTGGCTTTTATCAAAATAAAATCCTGTGATACATAGAGAAATTATAATGAAATAAAATGTCCTGTAGGACTATAAACTGATATGACATTATACAATCACAAGATATTAAGCGAAAGCGCAGTAAGGTAAGCAATAAAGTATACAGAGTTGCTTAATATATGAACGTTTTGATAACAACATAGATAAAAGAACCATAGCGTACAAAAAATGTCATAACTGAAGTGTACGTGAAAACATAAAAGAATACAGAAAAAATGCACATAAATACGGTGATGGGAAAATGAAATGACGCTTAGTTATCAATAATTATTAATTAGAAAAGTAGACAATGAAAAGACATTATACTAAATTGGTATGACAAGAATGCAAGAACATAAGAGCCTGCCAGCATTAGCTTGGCATTTTTAAATTTACCGTAAGAATCTTTCACAGAAAATCACCTGCATGATAGGTTGAAGAGTTTAGAAATTCAGTACGCGGTTTCGGGCGATTAATATGGGAATTCAATGATGAACCAGTCCAGTGTTATACTGATGAATATCACTTGAAAAAGTAAAATTCTTAATAGGACAAGAAGATCATGTTGATACATTTATATGTGAATCTTGATAAACGGTACAAGTATCGTTCCTCCATATTCATCCATCAAGTGTCATGGATGATCGTTAAGCCTCAATTCGAGTTCTATTAATTTGGCAGATTATTCTGGCTGCTCGACCTTGAAGCCGCTGAAAGGGAAGGCTTAAGTACGAGGGCAAAGAGTAAGACTAAAGTCAATATTCTGTTGTAGTTTTGTCAAAGGTGGGTATATATATATATATATATATATATATATATATATATATATATATATATATATATATATAAACAGCTTAATCTTATCATAATTTGCAGGGCGGAGAACAAAAAATGCTCGATGTTCCGGTTCCGTGACAACCAATTAATTTCCCACATTCACATAGTAAAAATCTAATGCTCAATAAAAAAGTTTACAATTTTCCCATTTTATAGTTGTCATGAATAATTATATGCGTATATTTAAATTTTATCTACCACATACATATTATTTAGCCAACAAAGATATACTGATATCGGGAGTCATGCACACGCTCACCGCCTTTCCACCAGAGGTCGTTTCTACTCCAAACTGCCAAACTTCAAAATCATTTTTTCTTTTACATTTCAAATGAACATCTTTTTTGACATTTCACATGTGCATACTTGCACAATATTACTCATACTGTGAAGTCCTTACTAAACACTTATATCATGATATGCACGGAATACATTACCCTCTTCACTACATGTACACCTACGCCGCTGATGTGTCTAGAAGTCCCGCTGCATTGTGCACGTTCAGTCGTCCACCTTATATGCATGATCATTCAGAGAAATACATAAGAAAGGACTGATAATAATTTGTTATACAATTTGTAAATTTTCAAAGCTAGTCAAGTATATAAATGACCAATTATACTGTTAATTAAGTCATTTCGGTCTTATAACATCCTCCATAGTTTTCATAATCCTGAACTTTGTCTTAATTTCGCAGTAGTTTTAAATTACCTTTGATAAATTAGAAATCGTTAATATTTGGCTGCTAAATACTACGCTGGCGTAGGTGTAACAGAAGTGTAGGGCATGGCTAAAGGCCTGTGAAACATGTCCGATTAGAGTTGTTTCAAAGAAACTTACATCACAGGAATGGTTTGTGTTAAGGACTCTATCAAATTAATAACTTTTGTTAAGCATGTTTATTTTGCTTCTTCATGGATCGTGATGTAATTTTATTTTGAGTTTTGACCGCCAAGACAAGAAGTCCCCACAGTCCCTAATCGGAAGAGGTTTAATTTTGATTAGAAACGACCTCTGGTGGAAGATTGTTCCTGCAGTTTCATCATTTGCTACTTTCGCCAACACCCCTTCATGGCTACTCCATCTGAACAAAACTATAAGTAGCCATAACATATAAATCCAAATAAAATTTAATATCTAAAACGATACAGAATAAACGTATAGCGTGTAAATATCAGTAAGGTTGAGCACGTTTCAAAAAGGAGACTAATTTAACCCTGGTAACCTGGATACCACGGCTGCCGTGGTTTCAGGGAACACAGTTGACACCGGTAGACACGGGGTTGTGACCTCGTCGGCGAGAACAGAGGCCTGATTACAAGGGCTCGCGGGTGATGGACAAGTTGTATTGTTTACAGGCGTGAGTTAATATAACGGCCTGTCTCAAATGCATTGCGACAGAACGGATAGCTTTGGGAGCCAATTAGACACTGATCATCCGGGGAGGGGAATAAATTAATCACATGTTCAGAGACTGTTGGGGTGTCCGGAGGGATCTCCCTTTCTGCTGTAGTCTCTCTAAGGAGTACAAGGAAATGATATCATAGTCATTATACGTCCCTTGTTCTGCTTCAGTGTAGTGTGTAACAATATATGATTGATATAGTCTTGCTTGTATTATACATTGAATTTAGCGCAAAAGTGTTACCCTGCAATATGACTCGATTCATATTTTAATATGTTTACGAATATACATAAACAAAGGGCACGTTATATTAAACGCTGATCTCCACTTCCCTAGGTTTTATAGAGAAAAGTATAGAAATTAATATACCTTGCAAAATTTACCATGTTTTGTGTTTATATATATATATTTATATATATATATATATATATATATATATATATATATTCTTGATTCAAGAAAAGATTGTAATCTGTTGGACTTATAATATTTCTTATTATATCTATAAACAATAAAAATGATTATCAGTCAGTGATATATTTTAAAAAATAAGCAAAATAGACATAAATGATAAGACATAAAATAATAAAATATATAGACAAGTAAGCACAAGTACCAGCAGATGTACGAGCCCTGAGCCGTAACCGCGAGGGGCAAGAACACTTTACATTTGCGCTTACTTTTCACCCCCACTTCAGTGATCATTTGCATATTTATTCATGTGATAAAGATTATTAGCTTTCATATGCGCGTGTCATATTCACAAGGACGAGTATACAAAATATTTTAACATCATATGAATAAATTTGCCTTACTTCGATTGAATTTAAATATCTAAAAATGTACTTGGATTACTAAATTTATATCAGTTTAAAATATTATCGATTTTGGAATTAAAAAGTTTTAAGTGTGTAAAATAAATGAAGGACAGAAAAACAACAAATTTTCATCCAGGTGAGGAATAACATATTGAGGATGGTTAATGAACGCCAGTGGTGCTTCTGTGTTTGGGTTTCCTTAAATTTGTACATACTTTTTATCTTCAATAATATGCCATCGTTTCAGGCCCTCATTTCATAGATTGTGCCAATTAATCTTCAAAGAAGATTAAAATTAAGGGAAATTTTTCTTAGTCATTTATTTTGAGAACTTTTCAGCGCAGTGACTCATGAATTCTTAAGAACTTTATTTGTCTGGAAAGATCGGTAAGGCTTCTGTCCTGTTATCAGAGTCTGAGAAATGTGGGCAAATTAAAAGTACCCGCCAAACCAGCACTTAGAGAGATGACCTAATACAGAAGCTGACGGAGGTATTTTCTATGGTATCGTCTGCGAAAGCGCCATCGAGGCAAGCGAGACGCTGTCTGGGTAAATAGTCCCGGCCAGACGTGAAGCTGCGAGATCTGAGGCTGTCGTCTGCTGAAAAAGTGGCGGGAACCGATTAATCATGTTTTTCGATTGGTGGTCACGTCCATGCAAATGGAACAGCTCGTCCGGGGAAGTGTCCTGTTGCACGGTGATTTATTTGTGTGTCTACGGTAAGGTACCACTTTTATTAATCACTTTCTCTGCTTGAGGAGCCCCATCGATAATACCGGTACGTGTGTCACAGGTGAGCATGATATGTCACTTTATAAAGCTGTCATTAGTCGCAATGCGTTGGCGGACGCGAGTGGTAGCTCAGAGTAAGAAAACATCTTGGAATTAGTCAGTATTTGTTTCATGGGTTTTGAAATAAGGATCTCCTCTTATTACAGATAAACTTCCTTAACTCGATCAGCTTTGGCAGATATTTGGAACAAATATCCAATATTTTATTGCACAGAAATACAGCTTTGCTGTTTGTTATCTGATATTTACATATATATCCATCAAGGTAAGGTACATGTAAAGTTTATGTCAGAAGATCGTTTAAACTAAAATAATGTGAAAAAATAATCAGTTGATATTATTTTTTACAGTTTGTCACATATGACCATACATATTATGACTCTGTGGCATAATTTTTGTGTTTATAATTGTTGGGTTAGTAAAAAAGATAAGAAACAGAAAATCTGGGATGCGATATAAGCAATTTGTGATTACGTTGATATATAACCGGTTCTAAAACATTTCGTGGCGATATCCGATATACTAAAATGAATTTTTTTTCATCATATTTGCATCTGACTGTCGCTGTGCATCCACGCTTTTGTCTGACTCGGACAATACTTTGGAATATTAAAAATTCTATTAACTGACTGGATTGTGCCGAGAGATTCTTTTAATATTAGTATTATTCTTCTGTCGTTTGGATTTTTAACGATAACCGATGTACATTCACCTTATCACCGCCATAGCTACAAAATAATTGTAAACTCTCAAACTAACAAACTGGACCAAAACATTACTGCATGCCTTCGGCCCAAGTTATTCCTTCATCGGTGAACATTTTTTATTTTCCTTTGTCTGTCTACAAGAATATATCTTAAAATGTTAGTGATTGGCTTCTGAGCAATGTTACGTAGAAGTGGTTCATTTAATAACTTAGTGATTTAAATCGTAATTGATTTGATTATCGGCCGAGGTATGGGTTTACTTAATGCTGTTTGACATAATTCTTTCGGCCAACAAATTTTAATTGTTGCCTATGTAGAAAAAAAACAGCTCTTCAACGAGATCTTGTATATATATATATGGTAATTGGCCAGGAAAAGTGTACAGGTAGCAATTTGTATGGTAGGTGTTGGCCTGGTTTTATTTGTTGATAAAGGCAAAAGACAGGACTCTCCAAATATAAAATCAAAAGCGAAAATATTTTTATAGGAAGCACTTAACATAAGTTCTACCTCCCGATTTCATGGCTGTGTCCTACAGCTTATTTTGTATCATCAAATATTTTATTTGTTGATAAAAAATCCCGGGACAAAAGCATTGTGGCATCAGATGTAACAGATGTTGAGAAGATGCGATGGATTTCTCTCCTTGCTGAGAGCTAACGTAGAGATTACACAACAGCGCCGTGAGTGATGGGTTCCGCGTGTAACTTTGCATGTCGTCACATTTCAGTATCGTGTACAATTAGCCCGCACGTGCTAGGGATCTCACGAGATATCAGCCGCGGGAGCGAGATGTGTTTTTCGTTTATTTTGTGGTAATTGGCCAGGAAAAGTGTACAGGTAGCAATTTGTATGGTCTGTGTTGGCCTGGTTTTATGTCTGCTGTTAGAATGCGTTGGCTCGCGTTAACAGGGTATACATGTTGTCTATAGCATGTCAAATGCTGACATCACGGTCCCGTCTGCCGCTCGTTTATATTCATTCGCACCTGTAGGATGCTTAGAATGTCGACGTTAAACCCCACGTGATGAGATGTAACCACACAGGTAAGAATCCAAAAATGTCAAAGTTTATGGTTTTTTACAACTATGTTATCTTTCACCATATCGTTATATTCTGCTTTAAGAATCCTCACTTTTATATTTCTCGATGACAAGAAGAAAACAAGACTGTCGTAAAAAGTATATGTTTATTTTGATCAAAATGTGTTTTATTCAAAACCATAATATTATTTGCAATTTTAGAAGAAAACATCACCAAAGTGTGCATAATTTGGAGTTTACCTATTAAGGTTATCAGCCTTACTCATTGGTTGCGACGATGAATACATTGGATTTCGAAACTGAGGATAAAAAGACACAAAGGTTTAGGAGTTTTGTCCTAAAATATTGAAATTATTATTTCCGACCCTGCTTTTTTTTAAATCCCAATTACCTATAGTGTCCTAAAAACATCTTCATTATCATAAGATGCTCCTAATCATTATTCAGTTTAAAGAGTCATCTAACGGGCATGGTCTTATAAATTGAAAATTCATATTAAAAGTTTTTTTTTTGTTATTGTGCTGTGGTTTCACAAACCCTCCCCCTGCCATAGTTTAGCAATACGCATGGAGGACCCTAACCCAAACTAAATGAAAACTGAGAAGCAGATCATTAAAGGATGTATACACAGTACTCCGTTGAGCGAAAGTAATCTTAAGTAAGAATATATTGTAAATGGTCTTATCTCACAAGGGGAATCAGTCTGTGTACACGTCTGATATTCTGCATTAAAGTTAGAAATGTGACATCTGAAGCGTTCTCGGAACCACGTGGTATAATATAAATCTATATTCGGAAGGAAACCATTCATGGGAATAAATAACAACCAGAATTGTTAAAATTTTGCAAAAAAAAAAATTGTTCTTAGAAAAACATGAAGAGACGTATTAATCTACACCACATAGGAGGTAGAAACCAATGTTTCCCACAATCCCTCAGTCTAACTGTTGACTTCGTAACACGTCTGGTACTGCGTCTTCTGGTACTTCTATCGACACTTATGACAAATGATCAATTTGATTTCTTACACATGAATTAAATAATCGAGGAAAAGTAGAACAATAACAATAATTAACCAAACAATAATTAATATGATTATAATTATCAATATTAAAATAGTAATTACTGATTTCAAGTACTGATGCATTGTGTCATTTCAAAACTTATTATTGTCCATTCCACAAAGGGGTGACTATTGGAATTTGCAGATCATTTCAAAAAAGCAAAATGAATGCAAGGAAAGAGTAATTCAATAAATAAGAATGATGTAAATATAATTCCTTGTAAACTATTTTAGAAACGCAATAAAAATTATATGAGCAAATAGTCACAATCATATGGATGATGGTCAATGGTTGTGGTCACATAAATATATGTGACATAAATATTCTAAAGCATGTTAGCTTATAATTGGCTGGCAACTCTTGACAGACGCCATGTATATGTTGTCCACGAGATCCTGAAGAACCAAAAGCTTGTAAAATATAAATGCTGGTTACGTAAAGATGCTTTTTGTTATATATTAGGCTTGTAGTCTCTCACCCACTTGAAAATCAAGTTGTATGATAATTGTTAAGTTCAAGAAAATAATTGTCAATTTCCAATGGGCACCCGTTAGTTAGACAGACTTAACAAAATGTACTACTTAGTATATTTTACGAGTACTACCACTGCTTGTAATAAACAGAATCCAACATGACCAAACAGGCAACATTCAAAATTAAGTTGAACTGCACAAAAATTTAGGAGTTAATGGAAAAATATTTTTTACCTCTTCTGAATGTGAAAACTGTCAGTTTGGAGTCATTATTGCAAATTGTTTACTGCCGGGAAGATCGATACCTTAAAACTTATTCATGGTCAAATTGAATACAAATCGAGGGAATATCGTTTGATTTATTTTTCCATAAATCTGTAACCCTTTATTTCCTAACGACAGCCGCTAGAGGGAGGCACTTAAGTCACTTACATTGGAGCCCTATTTCTCATCGTGATGTGTGGTTTAGCACCAGCGTTCGTGACTGACATATATTTAGACAAAAACACAGTCACAAGGAGATGTTTGAGCTTTTTCAATGTTCAGAGGATCATCCGAGGATTAAGTGGCCAAGTACTGGTCATAAATTCACCCCTCCCGCCGCCCGCCTGGGTCCAAATAAACGACTACAGATTGCCGTCCATATGGTCTGCATGTGGTCTTACCAACACCTAATCCATCATTTTGCTTGACTGCACAGCGCATGCGCGCACAGATCTGATTTTAGTGTTGTAGCAATCTGAAAACTTACGGGCTCTCAACCGCAAAACAATCTTGCATCGTATACTTAACGTGCTTCTCTATCCAGATTGGAACCTGAATTAACGGAGTTTAAATTCTAAACATAAAATATAATGAACAGTTATCGAATCCATCTAAGAAATGTTTACCTTCACGGGGGTATGAGGGTTAACGGAGTTGCGGGGAGGGTGGGGGGGGGGGGCTACTTTCCCCCGTTCGGTAAAAAGAAAAACAGGAAACTGGGAAAAGGAATAAGAAAATCGAAAGAAAAGGGCCAAAGTTTAATCAAATTAATATACACAGTAAAGCAACTGTCGTGTAATAATCAACAAATATTTGATAAACACTATTGTTAAATTCGTCCCCATCATTCTTCCAGGAGAACGGGACCTAAATACTCTAACTGTGAAGGTTGAAAGTCCTAGCAATTATACATCGGCCACCAAAACAACTTAACTGCATGCATTTTCAAAATAGTCATAGCAACCTTGATACATTGACCAGTGATTCTTCTCCTGTAATCTTGCCAGATATGTTGCTGGTTACATCTACACCAGTATCCACGATCCTTTTATTCACTTCCGCTTTTGCGGCTATAC
This sequence comes from Sipunculus nudus, assembly GCA_026874595.1. NCBI lineage: Eukaryota > Metazoa > Annelida > Sipuncula > Golfingiida > Sipunculidae > Sipunculus > Sipunculus nudus. Next base: position 74,824,993 of record CM049317.1, on the reverse strand, counting down.
ACAGAAAGCTATTGTGCTTTATATGATTTGTATATATTTGTATATGTATTTCCGTGATTTCCATAACTCATGGTCAAAAAGCATCTACCAACGTTTCTAATACAATCATAAGACGTAATACTCAGTAATAGATTAAAATTTATGGAACATACCGATCACTAGTTTTATAGGCTATCGATAAATTAGCCGAATCAAATGGTTTGTTTATATAAATGATTACTGCTTTGAGACCATAATTCTTGAAGTAAACATTGCAACAGCGTTCAGTCTGACGACAGCTGTCTTTGGTGTTTGAAAAATTTCGTGGAAGCAAGAACTCTGTGTTCTCTCCTCTCGTTTGATTTAAAGTTAAATCTCAATAGATAATACGTCACAAAGGTGTAGCCATTACGTTACAACGCTATAACCGTTCATCACAACGCCATAAACATTGCGTTCCAGCGCAATAACTATCCCGTCACGATGACATAACCATTCCATCAAAATGACACAACCATTTCATCTCAAAGATACAACCATTCCATCGCAAAGACATTAATTTCTTTCACAATGACATAGCCATAACACCAGAATGCTCTGATCACACCATATGGACATAATTTGTTATCGTTGCCCATTTTGTCTTAGATTGGTTGCGACTTGACGTGTTTGGTTAACCTTCAGAACACTTCCAATATCTTAATGATCTCTGGTTTCCTAAAACCCATAAGACAATGGATGATTTGCTTTTTATTATACAGCTAAATAATTCTTAGTCCATTTTTCATCAGGGTTATATGTGGCATATAACTGGATTTCATGATTTCAAGGACTTTGAAGACCGTAACAGATCAAATTCAGAGTTGGTCCTATATGTTATGTTAAGGTGAAAGGTATGTGGGTTTATACTTCATATAATGATACTCTACCGACCATGTTGGGCTCATCAGACCACAAACCTGTCCCTCCTACAGTCCTTTGGGGCTTTTCTCAACTCCCTGGGCAGCATGCCACCCAGTCAGCCTGAACGGTCGCTGCAGCGTATTCACTGTAGGTTGGCCCGTCACCCATGACCAGTAACCATGTCCTCCCGGGGGTGAGGGTGTCTCGTCGTGTTGACGACCTTGATCAAGGGTGTTGTTGGTCAGATGGCGACGAGGAGTTGCAACTTTGCCCAACCTTGCGGTCCAATAGGCTCTACTAACGCCAGAACGCTCCCAGTGCACAGAATGTACAAACTTGCTTGTTCACTCAGGTTTGTTTCAGGGTGCTTGCGAATCGGCCTGAGGGAATATCAAATAAAACCTTATTATTCCTCAAAGGAAGAATCATATCCTTTGCCCTTTTTTACTCAAGCGCTGAAAAAAAATTATAATTATACCAAAAAAGTACCATATTCAAAATAATCAATTTTTTGCATATTTTAATTAATTTACAAATTTCAGTTAAAGAGAGCTATACTTGTTAAGCAGCTTTTCATATTGCATCGGAAAATTTTCTGAGGAAGGTAAAACTTTGCATATTGTCTTGGGGTATTTGATTGATATGACAATTGCCCTCGACGGTATGGTACTGTGATCATTTTATTCATAGATAATGTTAAGAATATATATTCCTGTTGTTGATGTGGGATATGGTCGACAAAGATCGATAAATAAAAATTGTACTCTTCATCAGCTGGCATGTTGTTTCAGTGGAGCTCCTGTAGAGCCACGACTTTCCTGGTACTTAGATCTAATGGTACTTATTTAGGGACATGATTAGGGTTTCCTACAGCTAATACATCAAGTATCATTAATCCCTCTGTCATACATCACAGAACCCTGACGCGAGGATCCTGGGACTATTAATCCCACACTAATTATATCTGTTGTGTCTAGTAGGGGGACACATATACCTCCGGATCAATATTAATCATGGCTAGTGACTTTGGGCGGCTATAGGGCGAGCACCTTTGGTGTTGGTCCTGGACCCCTCCTGATACTGTGCACACCGACCTGACATCCCGCATTGACTTCTCGCGTTATTTGGACAGAAACCGTAAGAACTCTAGTTTGATTTATGGGAATGCGTTCCCCGCTAGGTGGGGCCCTCATCACAGTCTGCACGTCTGTATTCTTCAAACACACCGCCACTGTGTATCAGTGTTTCTTCTGTGAAGCTCTCTGATCATGGTCAACCTTTGCCACAAAACTTTCTTTAATAGATGCCAAAACACAACCTTTAGATTGTTTCCTTTTTTTATTGACCAACCTCTTTCATTGCGATTTATTTTTGCATTACGAACTGCTTAGCGAAAACCTGGAGGATGGTAAGAAACAGTTTTTTTTATTATAGTTTTCTTTAAAATCATATATTTTAATTAACGGATTTTTTTTACTTCTCTGGTTCCTATTTTTTTTATTATAAAATAATAAAATGTAATTTAATCTCTTTTTTCACTAATATATTACTTAAATTTATAAATATATATATATATAAAATGAAAAATATAGACAAATGTAATATAGCATTCCTATAGGAGGTATTGAATAATGCTAGGGTGCCATTTTTATGCAAGCTGTCTCCTTTTAGATAACGCCCTACCAGACAAGTAATATGATCCGAAATTACAGAATCTTGATTCTCTTCCTCAAAACACACTTCGGTGTATAGTTTATTCATCTTTTACCAGTCAGTTGATAATATACATATTGAATAACATGATATAGGTTGTCTTTTAACCTTTATTCCTTTTCCTATGCATGCTGTCTTTGCTTTGAGTCCATATGGATCCCGGACTTTTCTTTGCTTCCTGTGTTCTCTGTTTCATCTACCTCATTTTATTTTATGACTGCTAATATTGTCACTGAGGCCTGCCAACGGGTGACGGCCAATGTTTATCCGACCTGTTCATTCTTGTAACTTTTTTTTCGGCTTCCTCGGGAACATCTAACCCATGCTTTGATTAGAGCCACCATGGAATTCTATGTGTTGTACATTTTGGCAAGATGGAACAACACTGTAGTAAAACTTTGTTCAGGATAACGTAGATACGTCGATACAGTAGGTAAGAAACGTAAATGCAACCGAACCCATATATTGGTGTCATGATATTGGTACCGATTAGGGCAAAATTTGATTTCTCATTAACCACATCCATGTCTATCTGTGTTTCTATGTGTCTATGTTTCTATATGTATCTGATGTATAGGGAAGTTATTGCAACCCCGATATATAAACAATCATGTTCCTATTATATAGGTTATTTCTGGTAAGTCCGAAAGTAACATCATATTAACCAAGAAAATGCAAACATGATAATTACTTAAACATACATACAGGCCAATATACCAAAACGACAATGAGGGTCTTCATGAAAATTCCATTTTTTCGTTATTTACTTTTTTATGGTTATATAAAAATATATTGGTCATGTAACACTTGGTTCAAAGAACGGAAATCACATCCGTGACCTTGACCTTAAACTTTACCGTAAACAATAACAAGTCCACCCAGAAAATCTTACTTATAATTGCAGATGGATGTACAAGGCCAGTCGTGTTGTTCAGCTCTCGCTGTAAAGAAACTTGCAGGGAAGTTTAAAGGGACCAAACCCATGATATATACACTCTGTGGTTTACCATAGTAAAACACATCCACGTGCGTTTTGAAGAAGAGGGGCTGCGTGATTCTGTGTGTAACGTGATATTTTGTCGGCAAAAATTGTTGCGCAAGAAATCACCCGTCTCCTTTTAGTCACTAAACAACAAACTGCATGTTATAGAAAGGCTCTGGCTATTCCTACTTATCACCTCTCTAATATTTAAATAAAAATAAACCACCAAAGCTGACTAACAAAGACTAATATTGGGCTTACGGCAACTGAAACATGATTTGCTTATTTTACATAATGTGTAATTCAGCATTTACCTTTTTTCTCTGTAATGCTTAACCGAGGGGGCATGTGTTTGTAAACATAATCCCGCTCTATATGGTATTTCTCCATCGTCTCTCACGACACCGGAAGTTATAAGTCTCGCGCCCAGAGATGCCACCCACGAAATATTCTGTTTTTATCCAGATCAGGGTTGGTGGTTCTGACTCGTCTATACTTACAACGTCCTTCCGTGTCTATATTACCCTAGCCTTGAACAAATTTGCGACGCCCACAATTGGTATTTTTGCGGTAATTCAATTAACCATCGTAGTCTGTGGCGGGCACACTGAAGGAATTAATGCGCATGCGCATACCACTTGTTTGGTCGCCGTCGGGTGAAGGCTTAGTCCCATAATAGCGAAAGTAAACCACAATCATTCTGCGCGGATGATTAATAAGAAGCTAGTCTGGAGTATAAAGTCAGTTCGGTAGGTGACAATTATATTATTTACATTTTCCTCGTTCCTCGTATTATCATCAGTCTGCGTTCGGTCTTCCTTTTCACACGTGATTGGTCCGCTAAGCTTCAGCGGTAACCCTGTATATGAACACGCGTGTGACTGTTGTCAGTTCACAGCATGTAACCACAGAGGTTTATTTTTATACAGACACACAACCAAACTCTCCTTCAATAATATTACTGTTTACGTCAAATGAGTGGGCGGTGTGGGATGGAGTGGATAGGTGTTAAAAAGTAAGGCAATCTTACTGGGCAAGTGTCGAATGTTAAGATCGATTATACCATAAAATTAAAAAAAAAAGAACTGCATGTGTTTGCATCCTGTAAATTTATGTGTGAGAGTGACCTCTTTAAAGAATTATCGGTAAACAAAGTAAGAATAGGTATATATACAGAAAACACCCTATAATGTGGCACCCTTATTTATAGGAATAGGCGAAACTGGCCATTTAATATTGGTACCCGCGATATGGAGTTAATGAACTCAACACAGATAATAAGAGCAGACAAATGGGATTGATCGCTTTATGGAGTTGTCAACAAAGAGAGGCAATAAATACTTTTTGGTGTACCTTTTGACGATGGTAACCTCAGCGTCGACTTGCATGGATCCACCATCTTTTCTGATTGAAATGAGTGAAAACGTCCCGTCGCCCAAAAGACTGTCCGTTAAGCGAGGTGTCCGCTACAGAGGGATGTCCGCAGCGCGGGGTTTCGTAAGCGGATCCAGAGGGGGCCCTTCTTCAGCCGCAGCTACCTTTTTTTTTAGGGTTTCAGGTCATTTTTTGCGGACTTGACCCCCCCCCCCTTTTTTTTTTGGGGGGGGGACCTAGGACCTTTAATTTAGTTTTGTTATTAGTCCTCTTGGTTTGGACCCCTGCTTTTCCTTAATTCTGGATCAGTCCCTGCGGTTTCACTGTACATATCGTTCAGGTAATATAATTCAGATATGACTGGTCATGCTACGTGATTCATACGGTAGTAATAACAAGGGTCCGGCAAAAGTAATTCTCACTTTTTAGGTGTGGTTGGAGTATAAATGTACATGATAAGGTATGGTATTTAAATACTCAGTATTGGAAGGGCAAAGGTAATTTGTGACCTGGAACCTAACTGCTCTTCAAATGCGCAAGAATTATTCAAACAAATATTGCAAATTTTAATGTGCTCATAAATGGAAATACCAAAATAAATGCAGCATTAACAAAATACTGAAAATAAAACACTCCGTCAAAATGTTCAAAATTTAACACATAACGTTGGGTATATTTGTATATATATTACCCAATAAATGCAATATAAAAAGGGGGCTACGTTTAATAGCACTGGAGCTTTTAATGTCCCCCACTGTGCGATGCAAGTACCAATACATGTAGTCCCATAAAGGCGTCCGTGTCTAGTCAATTCTGCGAAGCCCGGCCCAGGGACGGCAGGGAGAGAGATATATGAGCAAATGGTACTAGAAATGGTACAGTGTATAGTGTACAACTGATCCTGTGTTTGACACGTCTTGATATACAGACTTATAGGTGAGTGATGGCTTTATCGCAGTTTATTCTGCTTGTATCGTTATCCTCTGCTGGGCATGCGTCCATTCACGTGGTATGTATCTTCAGCCACTTCATCCGTGTGCGGTCACAATGGCGTGCAAACAATCATCATATATGTTTTGCCACAGCTTCTTAAATCGGTAGCTGCCTGTACCAGGGCAAAGCCCTAGGTCTGAAATATAAAATTAAGCGGGGTTAACATCACTGTTGTACATTGTGTTTATATACTGGCAAAAATACCAGCTACTTTACTCTTTTATCTCCTGGTTTCTTTTTATGTGATATTTCCGCTCAGTTTCATCTGTCACAACCCGGTTTCTTTGATCCTGTATACTAAGTTAAAGGCGAGTTAGTTGATGGAACTCTCAGTGCATTACGCTACACATACATATATTACATGTGTGTGTATTACAGTATACGTGTTAATTTTACGTGTATGTTTCTCTCATTTTCCGAAACTCGAGATGTAAACGCAGCCATTTCTTTCAGTAGGAGCGTGAATGACATGTTAACAGATTTTTATAAACGTTACGATGTATCAATTTGTCCTTTTGCCTTTTTTTAATAAATTTTTTTACTTTAGTTTGGAGTTTAATAATTTGCAATATTAGCTTTCAGTGGTGTCAGATTGGTTTCATTTAATAAGCACCTATTACAACAGATAGGAAGATTCTTTTTTAATATTGATGTTTATCAATGTCGTATCGAGATCTTTCGTGCTAATACATTGTTATTGTGTAATCTCCTTCCTCTATGTTTATTTTGTCACATAAATTAATAAATCGTTTTGATAAGTTTTCTTAAATTTATAAAAAAAAAATGACTCATCTGTTGGAGCCAACATTTCACAGTTATTACGTCTAAAATGACATATACAGTGATACCTCGTTGTGTCGAAGTTAAAGGGACCCTCAGAAAACTTCGACACATCCGCGGGTTTTATTTGGTTATAATTTTACTAGAGTTGTCCAGAAAATCGAGTCTATAACTTCGACATAAGCGGGATATTCGATTTAAGCGAGTTCGACACAAAGAGGTTTCACTGTATTTATAAGCTTAATATAAAATAAAATCCGCCTGTAAAATTAAAAAAAATATTTTTATTCATACGGTAAAGTCATACCATGGTATATACATTATTACATACCTGAAGACTCATCATGAATTTATGGTATATCATGCGAACATTAGAAATTGTAGTACTGTGTGTTACTGTAGTATTATGTTACCATGGATATAGCCTGAGGTACAATATAAGGTGCCACGCGGTACAAAATACCCAAAACAATTAAAGCGAGTAGGTAAGGAAAGCAAACTGCGGCTGTTAGCAAAATTGTTAAATATAAGGCTGGTATAGATCTTATAATGACAGGATGTTTGCATTATAGATTTGGTTGCAATTCCAAAAGTCAGGTTTATAAACTCATCCCCATTACTCTGTCAGTAAGCCTTGTGATGAGTGGCACTCTGTTATAAAAAAAGGCACATCTTTACTGTGGTGTTAAATTTATATGACACGTCCGTGGAAAATATGTGGCATCTGTATTCAAGGGGTGTTTCGGAATTTATATACATGTATTTCTGTTTATTCTTCGTCTGTTCTGAAGGACTATCACGTTGTAATGGAAAATTCGTTGTCGGGGACAGTTTGTGGTATGTTGAACTGATATGTTTATCAAACAACATCCGAAAATTAATCGTAAATTAGATTATTACACATAGCCATGGTTACTAGTATTATATTTTTGTAAGAAATTTGTGCGTAGCATAAATATTAAACTTGTCAAATGATTCGTGAAAAGAAAAATAAATGCAACATCGAGCAAATGTATCATGTTAAAGTTAATTTCACAATAATCTAAAAATGTATTCCATTTAATTTATCTAAACCACGATACGTGACACACGATATTTATCATAAAAGATCTAAAATTTCAAAATAATTTTTTTCAATATAATCAGTCGAATGAACTTAAAATGAAAGTAAAATTGCATTATCAAATAAAAGCATCGATTTTGGACAGCCGAGCACCATGACAAAGTCCACCATTCTATTTCAATAAAGTAACATTAGTTTCATTGATATTGATTTTATTTATATTTTGTTCAATCTAATACTACCACGCATATGATATGTATCGTTTAATATTACATATATTATATAATATCATATATATATATATATATATATATATATATATATATATATATACTATTTGGACAAAGGTAGTTTCATAGCATAATTTTATGCCCAGTGATAATGGAATGTATGAGCGACGTACTGGTCCTCAAAGGACGTTCAGTTCCAGCCAGGTGCAAGGTGGGCAAGGTAGAAGCCTTGAACAGATAAATTGTCCTGCTCTGCCAGAAATAAGATAGGTTTACTATCGTCGAGTGTAAAGGTTTGCTCGCCAGTCTCCAGACACCTACCATCTTTACGGTACAGCCTACCATAAATACACCACACGTGTCGGCCCAATGAATTATTGCGCGCGCAAACCCGCCCGCTAATTTATAGCGCGCACCCCTGTAGATGTATATATTTAAATTTATGGTAAGAGAATCAATTAAACACAATAAGAGCATGGTCATTTCTCATGCCGTTAGGACAACTAGAATAATAACACTCACTTACGCTATAATAATGTATACTTGAAAGTCAGCTCTGAGGTGAAACATATGTTAACCCACGCCTACCTGCGCGGGCGGTACCTTTGATGTGGGGTGTTAAGGGTAAGGTTGCGGAACCGTCTACCCCCTGGCCCTCCCGTGGCCACATGTAATATGTATAACGTGGCCGTATGATAAATACGTAATAAGGTCCGAGGTATATTCCCGACTCTACAAGCCCCACTAATGCCGATCAGCTGGTGTTTAAGGGCATAATGTCGGTAATAGTTTACACAGACCTTTTGGCATTAATTACAAACATAAGGATATCATATCCATTCATGACTGTTTAACATGACAGTCCTACCGGGCTTCAAAGCCAAGCAGATAAGGAGAGTTATAAAAAAGTATAAGGAAAGCATATATTTCTATAAGCTTCCGGATATTGTGGTTGAAAATCGTTTCACTTATATCTCAATGCACATAAAAAAACATATTGCATGTGTATTCAAATAGTTTAGGGTTATGGATATTATAAAATATTGTGTTAATGTAAAGTTATGTAAAGTATGTATATGTTCAGTGATCTACAGTGTAATATTTTATAAATTTGGAAGCTGGGTGTATCTGCGCAAACAGTACAAATACATTATTTATATAGCATTATATATAAATATATATATATATATATATATATATATATTTATATATATATATATAAATTAAAAAGTATGACCAGCATGTATATAAGGACACCGTGGCATCATGTGAGGAGTAAGCCTTCTATATTACTGAACCTGGTTAATGGATTCAGTCTACCTCATAATTCAAAACTCTAAATTAATAAATATGGACTATGAAATACATATATGTTTTTAATATTCCTTAAAAGTATATTTAATGAAAACATGAACTTAAATTTAAAAAAGAAACGTCGGCAAATATATTGAAGCGGTTCGAAATTATCTAATTAATACATATTGTGTGCCAGACCTCAGAAAAAATAAATATATTGAAATTGAATGGAAATTTAATACTGGCTCAATATAACACTGATAATAGTTATGAACTTACACAGAAATGATTGAGAGCTTATAGTTCGTTTTTTTAATTAGGAATCACGACTTCATTAATATAGCAAAAGTACATTTTTCTTCCTCTCAATACCAACTGTATATAGCATTACAAACTAGAATGTGCACGGTCAAACATGACACGGGGCAGCTCAGGGTACAGCCATCAAGTTTGTTTAATTAAACTTATCATGGTTCGTCTCTCTGCGCTGCAAACCCAGGTTCCATCCCCGGCGTGGCAATAAGAGTGGGCTGTAGTAGCCAATCCACGGCCACTATCTTAGCCACTGAATGTTTCTTGTATTTCTTAATAGACTTATCTGTGCGAGCCATTATTTCAAATAAATTATCTGTAAGTATATATAGTCTTAATATTTAATAAACAACGGTCAAATTGAATCTTTGTTGTGGTCGGTTGTCCAGAAAAAAATTTTTAGCATAAGAGCAGCCATTATTGATAAGATTATAATCGTTCTAAACTTTCCTTTCTTCCCAACTTATAATCTCGTATAATAGATAAAACGATTAATCTTAGTGTCTGGTGCTTCAGCGTCTGGTGCTAGTAACCACAATATGACTAATGACTGTTAGGTATACTATGTGGTCTGTAGTGTTCCCTAACTTATTGGATGGTTTATGGTCACGTGGTATTGGTATTCGCTTTGAGTAACGTGGCCACTTGAGTTTACGTGACAATGAGTCAAATGTGAGATATCACAAAATGACAAATGAGAACCAGGTATCAATACGCGAATTGTATTGTATATTAAGAGTCATGTGTCATTAATTTTCACTTTGAGTCACGTGACCACTTTGGGTCACGTGCCATGATTGCGCACGTTAGGATAGGTACAGACAGGGATAATGTGTGCCAGCTAGCACGAGTCACCAAGACCTAAGGTCTTCGTGAAAAAGAAAATACCCTTTTTTCTTTGCGAGTAACATGTATATATGTAACATGCGATGCAGCTGTTTGAATGTCAACCCGGACTGTTTTTACTGGTTGCTTCCAGTGCAAGATGGGACAAAAGTGAACCTTATACACGCTGTAGAATAGCTAGGCATTAGTACAAGTCATTAATTCACACATTCCGCTTATACCTGTAGATTGAAGAAGAAGATATGTATGTTTTCTTGTAGCATGGTTAAATATATTCTAAATCATTCTTGAATATTTCGTTTTTCTTTCGATTACCTTGGTGTATATCATTTTACTGATCTTACATGACACTTGTGTGTTGTTCACTTATCCCAGGCTGTTTTCTCCCCTCAGTATTCAGTCAAAATTTGATGGACAGAAACGGTCCAGAACCACCCCTTTTTGCCTGTCTGTCTGTATGTCTATTTGTGTCACTCTTTCTATTGAGTCGCCCGTCTCCCTCTCAGCTCTGACGCCTTTACTCGTGTACGAAACAGGGCTGAGATGGAATTTATAGAATTTTCGTCTATAATTAAGTTAAATGGTATTGTATACCCAGCTGTACAGAAAAACCCATACAAGTGATAAGGGAGACAGATTTTTGCCATCCCAGGGTTATAAAGAATGTTTTTTTCTGTAGGATCTGTTCGTGGATCATATTAAGTGTTTACACTGCACATAGATATTCTTAATCCCGTTAAAGAGAAAATGGAAACCTAATATTTATGTGGTAATACAGGCTTATAAACAATGTTTAAAATACCACATGTTATTGCAAGATTTTGGAAATAATATCCTACATTTTTTTGTTTGTTTAATATTTTAAATCATCTTACACGTTAAACATCGTTTACCGTTACACAGTACAGGAAGACTCGGTTATAGATGGGTCTAACAAAGGGCGGGGCTACAGTTAGTCTCGTTAAGTATCTTTCTCCGCAGTTTGCCCAGACATATTTGAGTGCTATTCATTATATAAGTCTGGCACTTACAAACACGAAAGAACGCACTAAAATGCATATTTGCATATTACGTTTTAGACAATAAGATAATTATTGCTGATCAATAGTATATAAATATATATTAGAACATAACCCACAGAATATATATATATATATATATATATATATATATATATATATACAGTGAAACCTCGTAATTACGACCAGGAAAAAGAATTCGATAAAGTGGTGGTCTAAGCATGGTCTGATATAAAGAGCAAAATAGAATTGGGACCGCGAAAATGTGGTCGTTCTAGTGAGGTGATCGCTGAACTCAGGTGGTCGTCGTTGGGGAGGTTACCGTATATGGAGAGAGAGAGAGAGAGAGAGAGAGAGAGAGAGAGGTTAATCTTGCGTTATTCGTATATAGACTGAACCTAGAACATGAAGCACTCAGTGCAGTTTTACCTTTTTCAGACTTTTTTTCGGTATAATTGAAACATAACCACAGGAAATCATTCAGTATTGGAGGTCACACACGGAGGTCACGCAGCCCTCTGACCCGTATCCAGCATAGATACGGTCGGTTAGTAGAATCGGATGTTGCATTATAATTATGAAACCTTAGGGTACACATTATTCAGAGGCACAACGTGGCATAGAGGATGCGATTATCTCAGAAAAACATGGCGTGCTGCTCCAGAGGTGTTTACAAGGCGCGTGTAAAACAAACAACTTACGAGACGGAAGTTTTTGTGAAACTGCCCTGGCGGCGGCTAGGGTTAATTGGGTAAGCAGTGAAACCACCCCTCCCCGTACCGCAGAGAAGCGGTTGGTTTAATAAAATCATACGCATGCTTGCGTATAGTTTAATGTATTTTGAGTGGGTTCTGGTGACAATAAAGACCTGTTTCCTGTGGCAACCATTAACGTATGTGACAAACGTAACGTCTCCATTACCAGACAGGAAAACTAAGCCCCAGCTTTCGCTCTCGCTGCTATCTGTGGGGGTCACGGAGGTCCGGTCGGGCTATTTGAGCAGTCCTTTCTCTTCTTTGTGTGGGAAGTATCGAATGCCCATTATATCGTACTCGGCCAATTAATCTTCGCAAAGGTCCACGCTGGGGTATTCCTGCATTTTAATACTCATACACGCCGCAGTTTGCCGTTGGTTAATCACGGTATTATATTGTAATGTCGCTTGTTATAACAGCCTCGGACCATCGCTGTACATCTGCCCCTGGGGTGAGTTTATTACGGATCATGCCTGCTACGCTATCTCCTGTCGGCTCATTCCGGCAATAACAACTGATGCCATTACGGAGCTTTGCACATGGCTACATCCCAAGTGTCTGCAAGCTCCACCATGTGTTTGAACCCCCTCCTAGAAACGCTAAGACGGTGCCGCCGCCGCAGACCACCAATCAGCTGTCATGTCCGTGACGTCACAATCAATCGCGTTCTGCGGTAATTACTTTCTTGTGATGTCATAATGAAAATCGATTATGAATGACAAAGACAAACATGATACAGCAGCTGGTCCTATTGGACTTTTACTGATGACAGGAATGGTGTTAATTTTGCCGAGTCAGCATTTAAGTTGAACATTTCGTGGATTACGTCATACGCTTATTATGGTAAACAAAACATCGAAGTGAAAACAGGTACGTTCTTTATTAGGCAAATCATCAGGTAATATTAAATGTAAAGTTTGAAAATAAATACATGATTATGAGCTGATAAAAAGACAAATTGAATTAAATATAGTTTAAACGATGCAATCATATGATACAGGCAAAGTATACAACTGTTAAAATTCCAAGACATAGTTTATTAATATATAATTTAATAATTAAAAATAGTTTATGTACCTTCTGATAGTTTTCATGTCCGGCTGAACTTGTAGATGAGGTGTGGGTGGGGGATGCCGGGGGCAGAACCCTCCCCCCCCCTTTGATGGCTTTGTTTGAAACATGGGGGGGGGGGGGGTAATGGGCCCCATCCTAAATAATATATTATATAAAAAACATAATATTATTGCAGGTCCGAAAGTAACGTGAAACGTAGGTGTACAAATTAGTATGGCAGAAACTTTTATCGCGCTAAATGCCACCATTGTTACACTTTTACATAAAAGTCATGCCGGAGACGGGAAGCGCTAATACTTGTATATATGCAATATCAGTGGCTTACGTAGGCCAAGATCAAGATTTCAAGAGCTAGTGTGTAACGTTGATCCGACTTACAGTTTAAACCAAAATCCCTTTGATTTATTTATTATACTTTTATAGTAAAGGCATTTCGGGTAATGATATGACTTTTTTTATCATTAAATATGCAAACATGTCTGATCAATCAAGTAATGTCATAAAGCGCACATTTCAATTTATTTGTCTCATTAAATCATAAAATTTATCGACCGATGCAGACTGGCCGTGGTCAATGTTACGGCAAGGCAGTGCATCACTAATAAAACATGACATGCATCCTAAATACTAAGTGATAGCCACTGATATATGCTAGAAGAAAATAAAGGGTGTGGGCTTCAATTCACACATACATAGACGAAAAACCCGTTAAACGAGCGTCGTAACCCATGGGTCACTTCTTGATTGGGTAGGTCATCTTTAAACAATAAAGCACCCTGGGTCGTTAAACATTTATGAAAAATGTTATTATGAAGACTGATTTCACATATAGAAAGAGAAACAAATATAACATCCGCCACATCCATTAGGTGTTCGGCAGATTGCGTAACATTCACCAAACATAGCATTTTGATAACATAATAAAATTATATTACATATTTGTGTTAAACAGTAGACACAGCAAACGTATAATACAACAGCAGGATAATTTGTTTGAAATGTATTTATTGTTTACTGTACATTTGATGTTATTATTCTAAATTATTGACACTATCGAAAACGTGCAATGTCCTGAATGCAATACTGCATGGAAAGGGTGTTAATTAAACATACTTGATCAATCGATAATAATATACTTGAAATAAAATAAAAATTTAGGATTTAGGAAAGAAGACATTTACTCAGAATCTTAGGAAGTACAAGTGAAACCTCTACGGTAACACAGGTGGCAATCACCCCTATCGGTATATCTAGTATCAATACAGATTTTTTAAAATATATATCAGAGCCACGGAGCCCTGTAACAGTGTGTTTTTAGCTCCGCTGACTGAAAGTCATCTGAGCTATAGTGATCACTCTTTTCCGTCGTCCGTCCGTCTGTCCGTCCGTCCGTTAACCAGGCACAAATCGCAACCGCTCTACCTAGGATCTATTAATTTGACATAAAAAATCTCCTTGTAAATCTGAAAATAGGTCTCTGTTACCCATATCCTTCGAGCTATGGGACTCGAAAGTAACCCCCCCCCCCCCGAATAATAAAAAAATTGATACAAAAGCTCCACATCTGAATAACCAATGCATTGATAGCAAGGCTTGTTTGCACACTTATTGATCATTGAATGTTTCATCGGTTCTTGCAGACTGGTAGAGCCACCTTGATTTTTTACGAATTTTACGCAAGTTTTCTCTATCTTGAGAACTTCAAAGATGTGGTCATCTGTGACATTACACAAATCGTATCCACTGGACCAAGAAAATTCTTACTTGACATCCAGGAAGGCTCTAGGTAAATCTCCATGGAAACCTGAAAATTAGGTCTCTGTTACCCATATCATCCTAGCTATGGGGCTCAGAAGTACCCCAAGAATAATTAAAAAATAGTTAACAAAGCTCCAGTATCTGAACAACTAATGCATTGATCACCATGCTTTTTGCATGCTTATTGATCATGGAGTGTTTCATTAGTTCCTGCAGATTGGTGGCACAAGCTCGATTTTTGCGAATCTTTAAGCATTTTTATATGTCCGACGGGAGTAATATGGTATACTCACCGTCCGTCTGTTTACTTTTAGTTTCACCGCGATAACTTTCCGGGGCTTTGATGGATTGTCGCGAAACTCACCAAAAGTACCAGCCAATAGATTATCTTGCCCGAGTTCGATTATGGGCAACGTCCACGCATATTTAATAAGGTCACGGGTCATTCGGCTACTTTGTGTTGTGATAACTAAGGAAGAATATAAAGGGTTTGGATAAAACTCATCAGAAGTGTTAATCAATAAAATATCTCGCCTAAGTTCGAATTCCAGCAAAATCCATGCATATTAAGTGAGGTCAGAGGTCACTGCACTTTGGAGGCATCTTGGTGACTTATCAATAGTCCTAACGAAATAATTATACATATTTGCCAATAAACTTTCTCACCTGATTTACATTCTCATCAAAATTCACGCATATATAATGAGGTCTGAGGTCCCCAGATACAGGACGAGCATATTTTGCACGTTTGTGGTGCTCTTGTTTTCTCTTTTTTAGAGACCTTCGAATATGCAATCGTCCGTTAACAGGGTACAAATTGTAACCATTCAACCTAGAATCTTTCAATTCAAAATCCAGGGGGGTCTATGGTAAAACTCAAAACCTGAAATTAGGTCTCTGTTATCCATATCCTTTGAGTATAGGGCTGTAATTACCCCTTAGTATAATTAAAATTTGATACAAAACCTCCAGTTTCTGAACAACTAATGTATTCATCACCATGATTCCATGCATGTTCATTCATCATGGTGTGTTTCAACAGTTCCTGCAGACTAGTGGCGCCACCTGGATGTTTATTTCAAATTTTTACGCATTTTCTTTTTTACTTTTTTTATGAGACCTTCAAAGAAGCGATCGTCCGTTAACATGGCACAAATCGTAACCTTTGCACCTAGAATCTTCTTACTTGACATCCAAAGAGGTCCATGAAAAATCTCCTTTGAAACCTAAAAATAGGTCTCTGTTACCCATATCCTCCGAGCTATGCTTCAGTTGAATGGGGATACCACATACAAAATTTGGCGTTCAGATGATAAAATTCTTTTTGTCAATGTCTTCCTTGTTTCGTAATTCTGGGCGTTAAGTTGGCATGATTACATAACAGGTTCATGGAATTTGGCCAAGATTTGTATAAATTCGCTTTTGTCACTAACAACAATGGACAGACATGCCACGGCGAAATTTTGTACTGAAGGGGCCGATAAACGTTCTACCGATTTATAAGCTCAGCTGATTTTCAATTTTTCATTCATGCCGTGTTCTTTCGAGGGACTTTGTTCTTTGTCCTTCCGTTCAGCCTTTCGTCTGGCAGTCTGTTTGCATGGCACAACACATTACTGTTAGACTTAGAAATTAACATTTAGGCAGGTCCCTATGCAATCTTCGTGCAAACCTGAAATTATATCAAAGTAACCCGTAATCTGCTTGCTGCATGATATTTCAACAAAATTTACAATACAAATAATGTATATATTTTTACGCATGTCAACAAGTAGAACTCAGTTGGCTCGAACACCTCATTGCAAATGTAACTTACAGATTTACATTTCACAGAATAAAAAAAATCAACAGATTTTACATAAAATTGAAACAAAAGTTCAAAATTTTCAGTAACTTAAGCATAGATTGTCTTGAAATATTTTGTTTTTCACCTTGACAACTTTTTCTGTTTTTTTTAGACAGGTGGCGCCAATTATATTTTTTGTTGTTTATACGGATTTGGAGATCATCATGATTGCAACCTGACAGCTGACATTGATGCGATAGTTTTAGCTATTTAAACATAATATAACTTAGTTTGGAAAAAAATTGATATAGGTTATGTCTATCAGACCTCTTCATAGTCGGCAGGTAGTGTTGTATTGCGTAACACCAGTGTTGCCACCGAAATCTTCGTTATATCGAGTCTGGTTTGAATAATGGCTATTTTGATCATGTTACAGTATTGTTTCTGTAATTACATATTTTGCCCTGGTCTGGAAAGTAAGGTGCTAGTAATTATAATGTGCCCCCCTCCTATGAGGGAGACATACAGTGTTTGGCCTGTCGTCGCCGTCTGTATAATTTCTTGTGAACGCAATAACATTTGAACAACTCAATATTTTTTTTCATAAAAATTTTGATTTAAATTGTTTCTACCAAAGTCTCGGACGAGTTCGAAAACGGGTGGCCTTGACCTTCATCATCAAGATCAAATGGGCTGATATAGAATTTTTGTGTGATCCCCACATCTTTTGAAATATTGCGTATTTTTTTCCTTAAGTTTGAAACACTTCTTGATGTACCCAAGTTCAATGATGAATACAAAAATATTGCGACCTATACCGGAAACTTCAAGATCAAATCAGCCGGAACAGAAATTATTTGTGAACGTTATAACTTTTGAACTGCTTGGTATATTTTCATGAAATTCGACCAGTGAAAACCTCGGAAGTGCTAAAAAAAATCCGGTGTCCTTCACCTTCCTCTTCAAGGTCAAATCAGCAGAAATAAAAATATTTTGTTTACATTATTACTTTTTCTAATAATTCAATATATTTTCCTTAAATTTTATATGCAAAATGTTTCTCGAAAAAACTTTGAAGTGTACGGAAACCGGTGACCTTTACCTTCATCTTGAAATAGTCCTTTTTTGTCCTAAAAGTTGGGATGGGAGGCCCGTAGGGAGGGGAGACATATATCTATTTTATGCATTGCAAACAACAACCTCATTATAGTTCTTGTATGTCTTTCTAGTGTGTTTTAGTCATGTCTTCCTGCAAAGTGTGAACAAAATTGGTATCGAATTCATCCAAAATGTGAAAAAAACAGTAATGAATGTCAAACAGTATGTTAGTTATACTGGTCAGTTGAGCTTCATGGACCATTAGTCGCTTGTAAACAGTAAAACAGTCGATGCAGTCATGGCGAACTGGTGAGCGCACGGTATCTCTGTGCACCGATACGTTTAAACTAGACAGACTTCAGCTCCTTTTCCTCAAGGTCCACTTATCAAAATGTGCTTGACATCTAAACATCAAAATCTTATGTTTTGATATGATTTCCACTTAAAGATAATCATTTTCGAACGGTACCTTGTAAACAGGGAAGAAACATATAATCATCGGACAGACAAAGAGTGAATGCGAACATACTATGCGAATATTCGTTGCCTTTTAGGGTCAGGTTGATGTAACGAAATCAGGGGTCTCCAGTTGATTGGTCACTTTGTCTCATGCATTATTCATAATGTAATGACGTCACAATATCAGTTCCTGAATCAAAGAACGGCGATTACATGGTAAGCTTGGTAAACAAATAAAATCTTAAAGCATAAGATGCACTTGTGTACACCAATGACCGGGCTTATAATAGGCTTTATAAATAAACTATTGTTATCTAAATACACATTGGATTCATACCAAATATATATCTTAAAATGATCAAAATTCAGCTTTTAAGCAAAATATTATTCATCATTAAAAGGCCGTTGCTTTTCTAAAAAAATCTGTGTAAAATATGCACGCTAGACATGGTTGATTATAATTTAAGATCTCGACGTCACTGGCCATAACTTTGGCAGTGCATTCACATTAGGTAAATGGGTGTACACCTGCCGACACCCATATTGAATCTATGATATATCAGCGTGTGTACTCCAAAATAAACACATTAATATCAGAAAACTTTACTTAACCCCGTATCAGATTGTTAAAATCCCAGCATGCGACCCGAGGGAGCGAGGAAGAATTCAGGGTGGCGCACCTAGCGGCAGCCAGAGGAGCTGTGTTTACTTTTTTAGCCCTCATTCGATATACTATGTGGTTTGTTTGCGGTACTCGGAAATAAGTATAGCACCTTCCAACCTTCCGCGACAGCAGACCGCCGGAGCGATTGCCTGCAAGATCCCATCACGGACCCCGGCGATCACAGCGAACGGAAGAAATTTAGTGGCAGGCGATGTTTATTTTGGCAAGTCATATGCCGGGTTTGTTTCGGCGCCCTGTGTTCAACGACCAGCGCAAATAATAATACGGCTTGTTTAAACCACCACAAGTCTTTTTCCCACAACGCCCGAAGATGCTGAAACCGATAAGATACAGAAACAGCCACGAGGGAAGAAACAGGACCCAAATACCCAAAAATCTTTAACGGTCCTTTAGATAACTTTTACAAAGACGAATTTTTTAGAGTCCATTGAATGCTCACGAAGTAATGGTTTGAATATTTTTTTATTATCTTAATAAGATAATAATTGTTACTCCATTTTACTAACCAGTCGGCGCTTTGGTGCATTGTAAATTTTAAGTATTCTAGAAAATATGAAGTTAACAAAAACTCAGTCAAACTTTGTTTACTGATAAGGCACTTCTATGGCCCTTTTATTTTTCGCAGGTGAATCTCTCGAATTTAACTGTGCTGACTGAAAGTCATATGAGCTATAGCGATCACTCTTTGTCTGTCCGTCTGTTCGTTAACAGGGAGCAAATCGTAACCGCTAAAACTAGAAACTTCTAACATTACACCCATGGACGTCCATAAAAATCTACTTGGAAACCTGAAGTTAGATCACTGTGACCTATATCATCCGAGCGATGGGACTCGAAAGTACCCCCAGTATAATTAAAAATTTGATACAGATGTTGCAATATCTGAATTACTAATGCATTGATTGCATGATGATCAATATTTTGCATTTTTGAGCACCCAGTCAGTCAGACGGGGCACACATTGTATCCGATAGGCCTAGAATCTTCTATCATGACATTCAGGCAGGTCCTTGGTAAATCTACATGGAAACCTGAAATTATGCCATGGTGACCTATATTCTGTGATCTAGGGGGCCAAGAGCATGATTTTTAGCATCCTTAAAAACATATGGCCGCAAATCGTTTCTGCTAGCCCTAGAATGTTCCAATGTTATTTACAGGGAAGTCTTTGGCAGTCTCTATGGAAACCTGAAATTAGGTCATGGTGACATATTTTGCGTGCTACCGACCAAAACATCTTGGGCAATCTCCATGGAAACCTGAAATTGTGTAATGGTAACCCGTATTACTTAACAAAAACATTTTAAGTACCCAGACATCCAGACAGAGTACAAAACTTTACTGTTGGACCTAGAATCTTCTGTCTTGACATCCTGGGATGTCCTTCAAAAATGTTCATAGTCATGTCAGCTCAGCTGACTGCATACAAAAAGGCAAGATTTCATGAGAATGGCTAGACATATTATCGTGATTTTTTTTTCTTCTTTTTGATTTGAAGAACTTTAATTGCTACAGTTGAATTGAGATACCACCTACTAAATTTAGCATTCAGATGATAAAATTCCTTTTGTTAATGTCTTCCTAGTCATCTGAGCGTCATGACCCATTGGTCACTTGTTTTGTTCCCTATGCAATGTGAATGATGTATATGTATCTTTTGGTCAATATCGTTTATAAATCAACTTGAAAAAAAAACAACTATCATACGACGTCTAGTCCGTCTGTTATTAGTTATGACTGCAATGTGACAATTATTTCCAGCTTCCCATGTTTGAATATATATGTATATATATATATATATATATATATATATATATATATATATATATATATATATATATATATATATATATGTGTATATATATATATATATAAATGCCTGGATATACAATGTATATGCTACAGTCAAAGCGTATAAGAGTAAGGTATCTGAAATAAATGAAATGTCATTAAAAAATTTTATAACAATAGTATTTCATTCTTTTTTTTACATTTCAGTCAATGTGTCACTTAACCTGACTGGTTTTTCTGTCAATTTGTAGAATGCCTGAAAAGTTCTGTCATTTTATAAATTGCCAGAGTGAATCAGGCAGTTTGTTATTTGACTGGTTTTACACATTGACTAACATATATATTATATGTTTAGTTTAATAGTGAGGTTTTCGGTTTGCCTGTTATATGTCCTCAAAAAGTAATGACAGTCTGATTTATTAGGAAGGTATGAACCCTGTTTCGTCTGAATCTTGACATTCTTGAATTGAAAAATCGAGGCCCCTCAGTGGCTCATGTATCTTCAAATTTGTCACAAAATCTGACGTACGGTCCTCGTTGAAGTGGATCCGGCATACACAACTCTTACCTTAAAAAAAACAGGCCTTGTCACGTGACTGCCATTCGTCACGTAAATCTCACTGTATGTTGTCAGATGCCAACGATACTGACCTTTTTGTATAACAAACAAAACTATTTATCATTTTACGAAATTGCCTTTCTTCAACGAGGCACATGCGGGGAAACCCGAATGATTGTGACTCTTTCATACAAAAATTCATATATCCTTAAATCAAAACATGAAACCGGAAGTTGACTCATTACAGATTTAGATTTATATGCTGTGGATGATACAGGAACGTTCAATGGTAAAGCGTTAACATTTCTGGTCAAATTAATATAAAAGTGCAATTTTATTACATTTTTTCTGACTTGTTTCGTTCAATAAATAACCTTAGATCGGAGACGGAAAGGCAGTATGTCACTGACACCATACTCATGTTATAATATGCATTTTCTTATTTCTAAGTCCTGCTCCGTTTACTGGGGGCTTGTGTTTATGAACCACACACTTATTCTGGATACTGCGATGTTTTGGCCGATGTTTAGGGAAATCCATCAAACTGTCACATTGTTCGTTTGATTAATCATTGACTATAAGGAGGCTGACTTCAAATCATCTTAGTTGCTTATGTCCTATTTAAATTATAAACAGAGACGCACTAACATGGTATCATTGTGGTTGGGTCAGCCGATCTGTCTCCAAACATCTCTTAAATTATTGTGTTTATTTTTATTTCATAAATATAGACGTTAATCTGCGTCTCACATAATTTATAATATGTTGTAAGCAAAAGTAAACATTTCTAACATTTCGACTCGGCCGGGGGGCTGCTCATCTGGACACCATATTTCTTGTTTTTACTTGCTGTGAATGTCATATGCTTCTGCAAAGTGAAAACATGACAGTGTACGTGCGATCTGCTGTTTCCATTGGAGTTCCTCATAAATAATATGACTGATGATGGTATGAAACAAACGTAACAAATATGATATACACCGCTTGTACACCCGCCATGTTATGTATCATAGCAGATAATGTAGAAAGAGGGTAGTTTATTGCCGCCTATGTGAGACAGGGCTGACTTTTTTACCCTCGGCGCGGGTGGCGGCCGACTTTTTCTGGGTGTGTACTAAACGGCTCCAATGTTAAGAATGTTGTTTAACCTTCACGTTTAACACCCATCCCGCTGCCACCTGTAGTTTCCGTGAAATCCCTCCCCGGGGAGATTATGTTAAGATTGCACAGCTTTCCCCGGGGGAACAACCTGTTTCCAGTTATATTGCCATGTCCCGGTACTTGTGTAATTTATCAGGACGAGCAGAGCTCTACCTGCATAGTACTAGGCTGGCCAAACCCCCTCCTGCTAACAACAGCCATGCCCCTGTGAGGCCCCTTGTCAGAGCCCCAGGGCTAGTGTCCTAAGCAATTGGTCTAATGACTTAGACACCCGCAGGTGAAATGCCCCCACAACATTTTTGCGGAGCTTGGCTCATATCCCCCTCAAAGCGGCCTACCTGAACGGAATTCTCGACCATGATAAACCCCAGGACCGCTGAACCACACCGTGTCATTGGACGTTTAATGTGGCCGCACTCGTGGATATATGTATGTAATCTGTACCGACACCTGTATATATCCAGATATCTAATCTACTGCGTCATCATCATCTCTCTCTCTCTCTCTCTCTCTGTCTGTCTGTCTGTCTGTCTGTCTGTCTCTCTCTCTCTCAGCCATTGTCGTTATTGATTTAATATACTAATTAAACCCAGTTTATTCCGATCCTCGGAGATCTTGATTTTCCCTATTTGTGTTGGTACAATCCATTATTTAAAATTGTTCGCTGTATCAACAAACACGCATATATTTCAGACATTGATCAGCTTTTCTCTCTCTCTCTCTCTCTCTCTCTCTCTCTCTCTCGTTTTCATTAATACAAAAAATCCCTGTTCTCTTCTTTGATTTTTCTTTTTAAAATGGGAGAGGATATATTTGGTCTATAATCAAACTTACTTTTGAATAAGTTGCTGTCAGGAATTAAATAGATTTAAATCCCGAATTGTAATATTCAATGAATAGCATCGTGTCTGGATATACCTTAATTTCAGTCTGAGGCGAGTCAGCAGTAAGAAACACAAATGAGGAACTTTTCTGTTTGTCATCGAAAGACAAATTTGTGAATTCCTAGAATTCCAGACTTACCATATAAGGCATCACCTACCGGAAATAATTAGCCGTCCGGTGGGTTTTCTGGCGCGGGCCAATCACAGTGAAGCATTTCAAGTCTCGGTTGGATCGTTAAGTCAATTACGCAAAAGTAAGCTTGATGTTACGATGATGTGATTCAGGGTGTACCGGCTGCCCCGGTCTCCCCCCGGTCTTCAGTCCAGTTTGTCGAGCTTTTAATCGTCAATCATTTCAGGACAGACATCCGCATGGTTAACACGGGGGCCAGTCGAACGGCGCTGCATGCCAACACCGATACGTACACTGGAAGGCATTGCTGACTTCCTTGCACAGGTAATCCCATTTCGATTAACATCAAAGTTGTCTTCACCCCTGATGAAAACTGTTAAACTGGATTTAAAATTCATAGGTGGACCTAACGGTTAAAACATTAAAGCTCGTAGATTTTTATATTTATACCTAAACTTTCCTGAATTTCCAAAACGCTTAAACTTCATATTTGAAGATATATAGTGGGTATACAACATACAGGTTTGACTCTGAAAGCTTTAATTTATTCTTTAAATAATTTTTAAATATTACAAATAAAAAAGAAATAATTGTGCCGGTTACATCTATGCATGTTACACTAATCAAACTCGTACCAACCCTCCACTGTTCAAAAGTTCTTAGGGTTAAAGAGTCATTGTCTGACTTTGGAAAAATATAACTAACAAAACCACGTCATGATTTTCCTTTGTATAAATTATTACCATTCACCTAGAAATAAGATTTGAATGGCTAAAGTCGTAAAGGGTTTCTTTGATTATGCATTAAATTATACACCTGATATTTCAAAAGATAGCATAAGTAGTCATGTTGAAGTAATTTAACAATAGGATAATTTTTGTTCTTATGCTTGGTTTATATTACCTGAAGCTCTCTTCAGGGAAGACTGGACTGAAGATCGTTTTATAAATAATAATGTAGTACAGAACCTGCATGGTTATTGAAGTCTTGCAGGATTTTGGATGGAGCCAGTTTATAGGGGTTTTCTTGCAGATTTCTAAATAAAGCCAGTTTATCTTGTTTCGCTTGCCCATGTATGGGTCTAAGTAGTTTTCGATTTCGAAGTCAGATGTCTACTAGGCAGGCTCCTGACTGCTCAGATCAGTACGATATATTTCTTATATTAAGGTGAATTCTATTTAAAGGCGACGGATGCTGCGGGTGCAGCTAATATCTATACATATCACAACGCCTTCCGGTCAAATGTAAAGGGGGTTATATATTCATAAATGTCGCTTATGTTTTAAAAAGACAACAGCACCTATTAGCCTTTTGAACAACAGGCCAGTGTTTATCCATCAGTCATTTTATATTTACACGACGCTTGACGGATATATCTGAGAACAGTTAACTATGTCATGGAAGAAGGCGATATTCCTTGTCAATTCGTTTCTACACTCATAGTTTTCAGTTATTAATCCTTAGCATATAAATGGAACTCTGGAAACTAGAATTCGGTATACGTTATATCAAACCATTTAATTTGCGTTTCCTTAGATTCATATATGTTTAATCAAAGAAGCTGTTGTACTCTAAAATATATGAAACTAATTATAATGTATGTGATATTATTTTATTATAATATGCATGCTTAATATACCTTTTTCTAGAGAAACAACCTATAATTAATATTTCCCCCCAGTATCTACAAGGTATTTGTGTCCGAAGGTTTATCATAGAAAAATTCCTTTTAAAAACCGCTTATCGTTTTGAAGGAAATTTAAACTTAAGCAATAAAACCAGTAATTGCCGACAGACAATAGTATAGGACTGATGACCTTGAAAAGCAATGACTTAAGTACAATCCTCGGTTTTATCAGATTGTAAATAACATACCGTATACCTTCTTTTTGTTTCTTTGATTTTACATTGAGAATCATAGTGCGGTCGGGCAGTTATTTTCTCTTGTGAACGAACGCTTTCTTCCATAGCAATAAGTGTTGTGGTGTTAGCCGTATAGTATAGTTCTACAGGTAATCAGCTCGGTGGCATTACCATGGTTACGTGGATACCGTAAGGTTTCCAACCTGACATCGGCTTTCAGAAACACCATAAGAACCATCGCACACGTGGTATTTCCTGTTCGGCAATTCACTATACCTCAATCGCGTAAGTCCGGATCACCCGGTGATATTTTAATTGCTCTTTGTTTCGCTAAGCTTTGAGGTAGGGGAAGCCTCTGTATATAAGTCAAATGACACATATACTATTAATGTCTTGCGGTTGTTTATCAGTTTGAAGCAGGTCTCTTATTCATTTCCCTGGTTATCCGTATTTCATGTGTGCGTTGCAGTGTACCGGTGTATGCACAGGATTTACTGAATTAGGAACTCGTATACCTAGCGAAGCACTGCTCCTACATATACATAGGTAACACAGGCCCATATTACGTTCAGTATGCTCAAAGTATAATAAAATCAGCCGGACTGTATAAACAAGGGATTTGTTCTCAAGTGGGCCTGTGTCGTTAGGATGCATGTGCAAACGATAAGCGTTGGCCATAAATAATTATATTCCTCGGGAACATAGAACACGAACTTATTAAATACTCTTTCTGTCTGTGCTACCAGTTTATAAACTTTGTATGTATTTTATATATCATTCTTATAAGGACCAAAGGCATTCTGTTAGTACTTTTGCAGCGGCGATGTCTTGATATCGATGTCCCTAAAACGTAATCCATGGAAAACTTAACATATGACATTATTCATGAAATAAAATCCTATGATTATGCCGATAATGTCTAATCATTTTTAATTCGATTTTGTCAATAGCTAGTTACTTAACAAGTATTTTTACGCCTTTTAATTTCAACTTTCAATGATGTGTAGGGATGAATAAGAAAGTCAGACATTTAATAGGGTCTTAAGCGACCATGTAGTATCAGTTAATTCGTATCCTTCCGTAATTGTAGGCTTTGAGCGAGGGAAAAAAATATATTAATATCTTAGCTTTGTCGTTGTGTTATTGTCACTTCTGTTTAATTCGGTGCTATTACATGGGTTTACACTCGATTATTACTTGAATCTGTTATTTTGTCGATACCAAAGGATCCTGTAGGAAATTTATCAAACAGTGAAAATTATCAAGGTATCTCGTAGTGCAGTAATTATAGTATTTGTAAACTGTTTGAACTTGTTATCCTTCAACGATGTCGTAAACAACTTGAGACATCAAATCTGCAGTTTGCTTTCAAAAAGCAACATTCCACTATTATGTGTACGTCTGTGTTAAAGGATACTGCTGCAAACTACATGTCTCGTGGTTTCAAAGTATACTGTTGTTTACTAGTCGCTCCTAAAGCTTTTGACAAAATTCATTTTGGTAATTTTTTAACCTCCTTTATCGTAGAAACGTACATGCTATTATTATTCGACTGTTACTTGATATGTATACGAGTCAAATTGTATGTGTGAGATTAAAAAGCAAGCTTTCAGATTACTTTTCTGTGTCCAACGGATTGAGATAAGGCGGTATATTATCCACGCTGTTCTTTAGTGTTTACATGGATGTACTGGTGGGCAGATTGAAGGAAAATGGTAGTCATTTTGCGAGTGCTGCTATATGTACGGACGATGTTACACTTTTAAGTCCATCCCGCATTGGATAACAAGAAATGATAAAAATTTGCGAATAATTTGGTCGAAAATACAAAGTTTCCTATAATGCCAAAAAGAGAGGAAACAATGTTCATGTCCCGAACTTGAGTTAATTAATATCAAATTGAAATGGAAAGAAAATGTTCTACATTTGGGCGTATATTTGAATTAGGATTTCACTGATGACGTAAATATATTTAGAAAAAGAGGTGATTTTATATTCGCCGTTAATAAGTTGATGGCGAACTTCGGAACTATTTCATCTGTTTCTTTGAATGTACTAATCCACAATTTTTGTTGTTTTTTTTTTACGGATGTCAAACGCGGGGTCTTAATAACAAGTCAACAGAAGGTATGTCCACAATGTACAGATGGCTATACGTGGAGTATGGGGGCTCCCTAGAAATTCACTTACAGATATTGTGTACGGGATTAGTGGCTTTAAACCAACAACTGATATACTAAAAAAAAACGGTTTTTAAACATATATGCAAATATGTCCTGTATAAAGAATTCAGTCGTAAATTTTATTGCACAGAGAGTACAGTACGAGTGTACTAGAATTATTGGAGCCAATATTACACATGTTGAGAGGCATAACTTGAAATCTAAAGTTATAAGTGTGAATAACAACGTTCAGTTTCTGAAAGAACTGATAAATTGTCGAGACGGCCAGATGAGTTAGATGGATGCTCTTATGGTGATATACTGGAAATCATAAACTATCTACCTACTTGCGATGCTGTAACATAGATAATGGTTCCTTGTGTCATTTAGTTATTACTTTATTTACATTATTTGTAAGTACATTTACAGCACTCTTCTTTTTATATTAACACAATTTGTATGTACTTGGTACGAATAAAGATATATATATATATATATATATATATATATATATATATATATATATATATACATCCTCGTGCTACCAACTCTCTCCGCAGAAAGATTCTTGCCTGTACGCCGTCATCGGACCTGACAATTTTTTTTTTCTCCCAGTTTCTCGAAGTACCTCATGAGGGTTGCCATTTTCCATAAACACTAAAACTCGGATGTCACAGATCACATGTCGAAAATATGTGTAGACCACTATAGTTACTATGATATGACAAAAAGATGCCGGCAATTTAATGTAAGGCTTAAATTGGATACATGTGTACATATAGGCTTTACCAGGTCACTGATCAGAGATTTTCATTTATTTCGCACAAACACATACACACATAGGTATACAAAATCATCGACTTCCGCTCACCTGTTAGCTGCTCTGGCGGCCAAACCCGTGAGGATTAGTTCTTCCGGCTTTGTTTGCCAACAACTGTTTCCAGAAATTGCTCGGCGAATTTTCTTAGTGTTTTGTGTACTGTTGGTGAACCACAGTCATCTCCAGATGGTGTAATTTACATTTCCTTGCTCTAACACACGAGTTTCTGTCTGTTTGTTTAGATATGATATTAAGCCCTTAAAGCCAGCTATATTTACCTCCCAGGGGGCAAATCAACATTGATTAAATATCGAATCAATATGTATCATCAATATTGAAACAATATTGGAAAAGCGTTGTATTTGAAAATTGCTTTATTTCAACCTTAAATCATCGACATTCATTGAGAGATTATTGTCATATCAATACTGATTCAATATTGAAAACTTGTTGAAAAATTAAGATAGAATTGCTAGTGAAGAATCATTGATTCAATGTTGAAACCTAGCTGATCATAAACATTGAACCATCAATGTCAAATCATAATTGATTTAATGTTGAAAACGAGTTGAAAATATCTCAACCTCAATTCAATTTTTTTTCAATATTGAAAAAAATGTTGAGTGCGCACTGGGCTATCCTTTCTATAAAAAAACTTATCTTATTTCTGGCTTACTCTTCGTACGTATTAATTCGCTCTCAGAAAAGTCCTTATAATGCCCCTGTGACGGACGTACGAGCTCGTTAATCTACAAGCTGTCGGTAAACACAGCAATTTTGACAAATAGGAAAAACCATGTAACCTAAGGTGGCTGGCTGCACAAATGCGGAAACTGAAAGTTAACTTGTGACAAAACGCCCTGTGCAAAACTCGGAGTCTTATGCTTGCTTTCAGATGTCTTTGCTGAATGTGTTTGGATTATTTTACCGAAAACGTTATAAATGTCGGGGAAAAAAACAAAATGATGAGTCTCTGTGCGGTGGAATCGGCTTTTCCTGGCCTATTTTCATAAAAGTTTAAAGGGATTTTTATTAGTTAATAGACTTCAGATACCGGAATAGGCTTCTTTAATGTAAGATTTTACGATAAAACAAATAACAGTAAGGTAGAATCCATAATACTATATCCTTGGATAGATGATGACATGCAACTTCTTGTATTATATCTATGTATACAAAACCGTGAGCGTTTTACCTATGCCCATCACATGACTTCCTTCACATGACATAAGACACAAAATCTGCTTTTGTAAGGTAAGGGCAAAATCGCTGTTGAAATTTTCTAGTTCAGGCTAGAGGCTTTGCTGCTTATTGAACAGAAGAACTTCTGCTATGTTGTTTAATGATTAAATCCTGGATGTGAATTGAATTCGCGATCCCAGTGCTCTCTCCAACTAATTCTTAC
Organism: Sipunculus nudus; assembly: GCA_026874595.1. NCBI lineage: Eukaryota > Metazoa > Annelida > Sipuncula > Golfingiida > Sipunculidae > Sipunculus > Sipunculus nudus. Next base: position 74,795,110 of record CM049317.1, on the reverse strand, counting down.
TTCATGGTTTGAACACCATGCTTCGTCTTAGCACAGGGAAGAAGTATATCCAACGAAAAAAAACAAACATGAAATAATAGACAAATTAATATATAATACAAATCTTACAGACTTTTCCGGATTTCTCACCTGTGAGCTATAGCCATGGTGCGGCGTCCGTCTGACGTTCGTTGTCTGTCGTCCATCTGTTAACACTAGCATCTTAATTTCTTGCTCAGCAATGACTGAAAAGACACTTTTTCAAAATGCTGTAGACATATTTTTAATAATTGTACAATAGCGAAAGTAGGCAAAAAAAAAGTTTTACCGATGAGATGGTTTGTTTCATAGGAGAGTCAGCCTGTCTTTAAAAAAATGCTATGAAGAATCTTTTCCGTGAAATTTATTGCTGTTTTGAGACTAACTTATAAATTACAGGGTGAATATCGGCAGAACAAAACGAAGAGTTCAACGAAGCAGATATAATGTTTTAGAGAGGCACGGAAACAGTATTTTGATTACCGTTTCATATCATCGTTTCTTTATGTGCATGCGATTATGGTCATCATGGTCACCATGGCATTGCTTTGGCAGGAACAGCTGCAGGAATTTGGTAAAATCTTTACCTGAACCATCTCTTTTCTGATTCTGCCCATGTGTTACCATTAACAATCATATTTTCCCCAAGATAAATCTCAGATGTGTTTGATATGTTTATTTGGTTTTTAACTGGATCTGCTGTGTTTCCAATAAATTCAGGATATTTTAATATATTGATTATATATAATATATTGAATGTATAATCTTTTCACATAATTCCTGAATTTTTGTCCACTGGCATGTACGTTTTACGTGGCCTCTGTTTTAAAGCTGGTTTACCATAACGTGCCACTTGACATGAAACGTTGGTAGTCACATCACAGGATATTTTACTGATTGCGACTGCAGAGCGTGTCGTGGTAAGCTGTTTGCAGGATTATCACCAGGATTCACTCACTGGCCTAAAATCCTTTCACAGCGGACATACAAGTGATCTTGTTGCGGCATCCACAACTGTGATACCATCACAGTTGTGGGAATGACCTGTACATTAGGTCGTGTAATGGTGAAATTTTAGAAGGTGCCGAAAAGACTAAAAGTGCTAAATAAACACATCAAAATACATCCGTTCGTGTCTTTAGTTGTAGATGGGACTTTTTAGCAACATTGCCACCTCAATATTTAAATGAAAAAAGATCCTTGTATAAGCACACTGTGTTTATATTTTTACTGTACTGATACTTAAAGATATCAAATTTTATGAACATGTCGTTACGGACGTTGATCGACTGGTACCCGGCACGGACCCCTATTAACGCCCGCTATTCCAATTCTAACAGTGATAAGATCAAAGCGGCGTCCCAGTCTAAATCCCATTGCAAAGGACTGTGGGTCATATCACCTAATCATGGCAACATCTTCTCTATAGGGCTCTTGGTAAAATCATGGATGTGTAGGGTAATTGTGCATTATATTGGTACTACAACCTTTCAGAAGTTTCATAAAACATCCAAAGACAACGAAAAGGTATAATTATATTATGTAAAGTCACTTAAACGATTCCAAAGGGGTCTCCTATTTGGGAACTTACACGGCCTTTTCATAAGGGTCAATCTCTAGACGCTGATGTAGAGCAGCAGAGCGAAACGAAATAAAGCGTCTTGAAGATCCAGATCTTTAAATGCGCTTTAATCGCTGCTTTGTATAGCAAGATTCTACAGGTTTCACCACCAGGGCTGGCACAGGGCAACGAATTGTAAACAGACCACGCGAGCGTGGTATCGCATTATGAATCCAACTCCAAATTTTAAATCCGCGACACCCCGTTCTGGTTGGTCTGATTCTTGGCCCCGATGGTGGGACCCGGAAAATGTGCTAACCAAAGCAGCGGTCAGTGCGAAGGAGACCTGGAACGTCGGCATTGTATACCCGCCGCGTTAGGAAATGTACACTGGCTTAACTGCCTATAGTGATTCGAGTGTTTAATTCATGGCTAACTGTGGATGTACAGGCGGGAAACGTGGTACAAGTATTTATCTCCGGGTGGCGTGGGTGTGCACTCGTTAGGAGGCTCTTTAGCTTGTCATCTGGTTTGCAGGTGACCGGCTGGTTACGGTGATTCAGAAAGGAATATCTAACACTCTGGCTGGCAGACATTCAGGCCGCGTCTTCACCTGTGTGCACTCGATTCCATCTTGTCATCAAATGCTGTTGTGAGTTCGGACGCTTACCGTTCAACTTCATTACCATCATAATTGGCTTTTTTCGCTATAAGCTTTGAGTGTTCTCAGAGGTCTTCTGTAAAATCGGTTACAAATTCTCTAGACAAGCCACTGTTATAAACATTTTATAAAAACTAGAATACGGGTAGTCGACAAGCGACTACGGGTATCCGCCAAAATCAGAGTAGGACGGGTTAAGTGAGGCATGGATTGAGTGGCAAGGGGAAATAGTTGCATGGGTTACATATTAGAATGGATGTCTGCCATGTAAACTTGATTGTAGGTGGCACCACCATTTTGGGTATGTTATAAAGCTATCCAAGGGCTACATTTGTACAATTTTTTTTTCCTGATCGGTCAAATGGTTCCCGATATATGTGGGTTTATGTGTGGAAACAGACGCACAAATGGACGCTGGGCAGAGAGGAAAGGTCAGAGGTCAAGGCCAATTGGGTAGGCACTAGTTCACATGTGACCCGATAATTGGTGTACGTTTCGGAAAAATCCGTCCAGTAGTCTCAGAGGAGTTCTCCGGAAACGAACGCGGCGGCGGAACCCGGTCAAAAACATAGTATCCGCGAAACTTCGTTTTGGCGGATAAAATAAAACCTTTATTTCTCCGAAATCTTTTATTGCAGACAAAACGGCGTTGTTTTATATAGATAAACCACTTTTAACATTTTAATACTGTTAATAGCTATTATAAAGCGCATATCTTGTCCATGGTAAAATTGTGATTTTTCCATCAACTACTCAATTGTAACAATGGCAGGTACTTTATAATAATAATATTGGTAATAATCATGATGCTCATCATCGGGGGCTTATTATATCTCCCCTCCCATTGGGGAGACATGCAGTGCTTGGCCTTCCTTCGTCATCGGCGTCGTCCGTAGTATTCGTCTGTCTCATTTCATAACTTTTGAATCACTGAATATTTTTTTCATGCAAATTGAAATATAAATTGTTTCTACCATTTTCTCAGAGCACTTTGGAACCCGGTGACCATCATCTTTTTTTTTTCAAGGACAGACAAGCCGAACTAAAACAAATTGAACCCCACAACTATTGAAGTACTGCATATTCATTCCTCAATTTTGACTTTCATATTCAAGGTCAATTTTTTGTGTACACTTTAACTTTTGAACCACTCAATAGTTTTTCGTGAAATTTGATACATGAATTTTTCAACCACAAACTCAGAGGATTTCGATCTGGTGACCTTGACCTTATTTACGAAGCCAAACCTTCAGAATTCCAGGATTTTTGTGAACCTCACATCTTTTGAAGTAGTCCATATATTTTCCTCATAGGGAATGGGGACAGTTGCAAAAACAAATTGATTCTAGTAAAACGCATGCTTTTGGGGTGAGCTTCCGCCTCATCGTCTGTGTCCGCTCTTTTGAAAAACTTATATCTCAGACACACTGCCACTTATAAAATTATATTATTGTCCTATATCCAAATGGTCACAATATTTTTCCCGGTACTGTGACACTGACCTTTCCCGGCAAGGTCAGGTCACTGCAGCCATATTTTTTTTTTTTATTAGTGCGACCGCACCAAAAGTTTTTAGCTCATCTGACTGTAAGTCAACTGAGGTATAGGGATGGCGCTTTGTCCGTCGTCCGTCCGGTCGTCCGGCCGTCCGTTAGCAGGGCACAAATCGTAACGGCTGGTCCTAGAATATTCCAAGTGGACATCTAAGGAGGTTAATAAAAAATCTCCTTGGAAACCTGAAATTATGTCACTGCATGTGACCTATATCCTCTGAGCTATGGGGCTTGAAAGTACCCCCAGAATAATCAAAAATATAATACACAACCTCCAATATCTTTATAATTAATGCATGGATTGTCATGAATCGTGCCTTAAATATTGACCATGACTAGTTTTGTCCGTTCCTGAAAAAGTGGTGGCGCCTGCTATATTTTTTGTTATTTTAACGAATATTTTTCTATTTTTTTACTATTAAATGACAACAATCATGTCAGTTTCTTAGCTGTAATTACATCTAGTGTCCCAAAACCTGGCGTGTGTATTGATCACTAGTGGATGCCATATAGTAATCACCATGTCTGTCTGTTTGTCTGCCTGTCTGTCCATCCGCACAAATTTGTTTCTAGATGATAACTCCAGGTTGTCTTGACACATGGATTTCAAACTTGACTTACGTATGGCCCACCACTAAAGCAAGAATCTATATGATTTTTGGGTCACGAGGTCAAAGGTCAAGGTCACAGAACGTACTTATTAAAAAAGATTATGGCTGCATTTTAAGCCAAGCTTTTCATCCCAAACTTTCAAATTTGCGCATTTAGCTGACTTGCCAGTATGGGGAGAGCATGAATGAATTTGGGGTCACATGGTCAAAGGTCAAGGTCGCAGGAGCCATCCATTCACAAATTAGTTTCCAGATGATAACTCCAGTTTAGTCTGACAAATTGGTTTCACCTGCCAATAGTGGAAGTAACTTATGGATTTTGGGGTCACCAGGTCAAAGGTCATGGAGGCCATCTGTCCACATATTAGTTTCCAGTTGATAACACCCGTTTGGTTTGAAATATTGGTTTCAAATTTGACTTGTAGAACTGTTGATTCTGGGGTCATGAGATCAAAGGTCAAGGTCACAGGACCCACTACTTAAGAAAGATTTTGGATGCATTTTAAGCCAAACTTTTCATCTCAATCCTTCCATCGTCGACATGTGGTGCATCTGCCAATAGGGGAAGTTTCCTTTTGTTTTTGGGGTAACTAGGTCAAAGGTAAAGGTCACATGTCCTATCCATTCACAAATTATTTTATGGATGATAACTCCAGTTTGGGTAGACAGGTTGGCTTCAAACTGATCACAGGACCAATATTTTGGAAAACCTAATAAACATATATCCTTATAGACAAATGCAGCAGAGCGTCGAGACCCATGGGTCCCTAGTTTTTAATCAAATTTGGCTTAAACTTTGTCGACACACGACTTCTTTGAACTAGTTTGATTTCAGTCGACCATTTAGGTTTGGTCAGACCTAATATAAATGTTCAGTGACAGTCATGATTTCTCATAATATATGCATATATGCAATCTGGTCCTGGTTCCAATGCCGATTGAAATTCGTGATATCTTGTCCATGTGGACTCAATCTGGTCTTGATATCAATGTCTTTTGAAAGTCGTGATATCTTGTCCATGTAAACTCAATCTAGTCTTGATATCAATGTCTTTTGAAAGTCGTGATATCTGGTACATGTTAACTCAATCTGGTCTTGATATCAATGTCTGTTGAAAGTCGTGATATCTTGTCCATGTAAAATTAATCTGGTCTTGATATCAATGTCTGTTGAAAGTCGTGATATCTTGTCCATGTAAACTCGATCTGGTCTTGATATCAATGTCTATTGAAAGTCGTGATATCTCGTACATGTAAACCCAATCTGGTCTTGATATCAATTCCTAGTGAGAGTCGTGATGCTGAATTACAGGTGTATTAGTGAAACTAGCACAATCATTGTCCGTAATGAGGCAGTTTGATGTCAGGCAGCAGGCAGGTACCAGGATGCACTGCGGCAACCTCAGCAGACGTACATCACTGACGGAGCCACCTGCGGAAACTGTCTGCCAGAGTAGGGCCGCTTACCTCAGTGAGACGGGGCTTGGCTGGAACACTTTTTTACCTCTTCTTTCTGACTCATCAACACGACACCATCCATGTGCATTAAATATTAGCTGAGGTCTCAAAAATTGGCAGTGATTAGCCTCTATTAGCTGTTTGGCCCATAACAGCAGTTAAGGTACATTGCTGCTCTCTAGCTGGCTCGCCACCCGGGCAGGGGCAATGTTTTACAGCTCAGCAGATCTGTAATACATGAGTGACGCCAGCTTTATTTATACATGAGACACCTATGTCAAACGTCCCAACAGAGCCTATTATTTTAAGGATAAAAAATAAGAGGTCAGTTTTTTCGGTGGTATTCCTGGTGTATGTTTAATGGTACATCGCGGCCACCCAGACTCGGGGCTAGGCAAACTGGCCTGTGGGGCGCATGTCAGTATGTTTGCTGCTGGATGTCGGGTAGACACCTGTCGTAGCGCTGTGTGCGGTCTGACAGCAAAGCCAGTTCCCTCTGGTCCGTTCAGTCATCAATTAAAATCATAATCGGGGGACGGCCAGCGCCGCCTACCTGACATAGAGAGGGTAGTTAAATAGCCATCCGGCGTTGAGGTGCACCACGGCGCTGTGGTCAGTACAGCTGTAACTTGTGAGGGCGGGCGGGCCATGATTGTTGTGATGTTATACATACTTCCCAGCGTTTACCTTTCACATTTTTACCTGCCCCTGGCCGCCATGTTACAAGGCCCATACAGGTAGAACAAATGAAGGGAGGCCGTTTGTGTACGCGGCAGGGGGTTAGGGATGCTGAGGGAATCAACTTGGAGCAGTTTATACTTGTATGATCCGCAGACCACGTGTCGGTGAGGTCCCAGCATATCAGCGGGTCTCCCGGCCCCCAAGTAGGGCTATAAGGCCACCGCTAAGCGGAACTTCTTCCATCTTGTTACAGGTGTGATTCGGCACCCCACGTTGAGATCTTCGCAGCATCATCGGTAAATCTGGGTCAGATCCGATCCGGGGTCGACTGGTGATTAATAGGATTCACCATCTACTGGTGTTCGCTGGATCTACCATCGCGTCAGACAAGGTAAAGTTACACTGAGTCGATTTATGTTAAGCCGTTATAAACACCCATGGCGTCACTTTATTGGTCCGGCAGGAATAACGCGCGGGTATATAAAGATTACTCAAGTAATAAACGTATTGGTTATGTATTTACCTTGAAGTTCCGGGCAGCTAGCGTTTCCCTCCATTCGGCGAGATTATAATTATGTTACTAACATCTCTTTCCACATGGGCCCATGCACGGCTGACTCCAAGGTTTTATAAAATACCTGTGCGTTTTTCATCCAAGGAGAATTATACGCTATATCTCCGTGTACGTTCTGATTATTTCTGATAGCTGTGTACATCAATGGCATACCATGCAGGAACAGTTGTTCTGTAACTAAGAACTTTCTGCACGCGGGAACCTTTGTGGGTTCATTCCGCTAGCATAGTTGTTAAAAGATACGCACTATCATGTACCCCTAAAAAATCTTCGCAATAACCATGACAACGGGGTTATTTTGGTGATGCTGGGGATATTTTAAGACACATCTATGTTGACGATGATGTGATGATGATGTGAAAACCTTTACAATTCCTGGCGCTGAAACTTCTTGATGCATCAACCCCCTGGCTTAATCATAGATCTGACCTTAAGGTCGGGGTATAAAACATCTGGGTGCATGTTCATATAAGCCCGGGTTAAAGGGCGGCTTTTGGCGGTCATTTGTCAAAGTTTTTGTCATAACATGCAGACTTTATTACCGATACGCCGCACGGTGTATCGTTCTCGGGTTTATTTACCACAGGAGCGGTTTTACATTATCTGCGCCATCAGGGGTGTTGGTTTGTGGAGTGGAGGGTTTGTTTATAATGATTAACGAAGGATAAGTAGGCCCTAAGCGAAAATACTCTTCATACATGTGTCCTGAGCTTTTCCTTGCATTTTACAATAAACATTTCAAATAAAAATAAATATTAATAAGCAAACTATCCATAATATAACAAAAAAATAATTATAGATGATTTAGCTGTGTCAGCAAATAGTGTATAAATTTAAGTATGTTGACGCCTTTGAGACGACACATAAAAATATGCAAACAATAAAGTTAGTCCCCTCAGAAGAAGTTGCTATTCTTCATAAAAAAATAATAAATCATATTTGAAAAAATAATAATAATAATAATAATAATAATAATAATAATAATAATAATAATAATAATTATATCAGCAGAAGCCAAAGTGTTTGCACTATCTCAAAACTTTTTATATGACTATGTTAACTAAACTTCATTTTAATGTTATAAAGTAATCCATTTCAGAAAAAAAAACTTAAGCATGTTTATCTTTTTAATTGCATCGTAGAAGGACCAGCAGATGACAAACAGACTAATTTAATTACAGATCGATCATCACCGCCTCGGTTCCCACTTTTCCTAACTTTTATGTATTTTGGTCATGAAGTAGGTAGTTTCGATAAATCTTAAGTAACAACGATACCGAAATCATGTTCTCTCAGATGTTTTAATTTTAGGTGTATAAAGTAAGGGTTTATCCAATACCGAAACTTTTTTCCTCCTGTGACTATTACTCTGGGTTTTATGTTAGAAAATAAGTATAAAAAGTAGGAATACATATCAAACTAGTAGAAGCGTGTAACGAAAATATCGAATTAATTGAATAAAACGCAACATTATCACATTTCCTCATGTGTGAACAGTAATGCAGGATTCAAGAGTTGTGGCAGATTTGACGTAAGAAGAATTTCAATACCCTAAAATATAAAAAAGGTATCAGATGTCAGCGCTGCTGTGAAGCTGAGACAAGTGATTTATTGGCACAGGCGGTACGATCAACGATACACGGCTGTAAGATAAACACATGTACGTAGCTGTACATGGCGATATACATGCACTGTCTTCTTCCGGTAAACGAATAAACATGCAGCGGTTCTTTCTTGTTTGTAGTTTTTTGTTTCCGCACTCTATAGCTTCAATCAACAAATACGACTCTTGGAACACGGGTCAAACCAACCGCTGTTTTGCTTTCCATACATTATGATATATATATATATATTTATATATATATATATATATATATATATATATACATATACATATGAACCATTAAACTTGTGTTCAAATTTAATTTCTTCTTGAGAGTGAAACCTGGAATAAAGAACAGAAGATATTTTACATCATTTCAGGGAATTGTTTAAGCAAAATAAGGAAAAAAAATATAGAAAGTTATAATATAGTAACCCCATATAACCCCAATTATGATTAGCTGCAGCTAGTTTATTACGAATTCAACATTGTCATTTTAAGACGTTCATGATAACGACATTGAGTAGCTGATTATTATAAGATTATTGTCCAATCATACAGACACGTTAGACACGCAAAATTATTAAATCACATTATATACTATTTCGGTCGATGATGTCTATATTTCAGGTGCAATGAATACTAGTACAATGCAAAAAAAAACTGTTTTTATAGACCTATTATCGTCCAAAGATCTTTCAGAGCTGTAGTGCATGAGCACTATTAACTTTTCATCAGTAAGAAGCAGTAACTGAGACTGCTTATGGAAAGCCTTGAAATTAATCATTATAAGAATTAGCATGCGGCATGTCAGGATCTTGTTATTAATTGTAACGAACCGACGTCAGAGTTGAGCACAGGTAACGGTATCGCCTCTGGATTGAGGAATCAAGTACAAGAGATATGTTGTGGGTCTCTGCCTGTTTTCAGGCGTTTGGTCCTCTGTACTGATCGCCAGTGTTACACCGGCTCGCCCGGCGCCGTCCCGTAACGGAAGAAGGATTGTTTCAAGATAGGCCAGATGTGTTGACTTAGAGAAACATTCGGGTAATTGGCGTCGTTTTGTTTTGCTCGCGCGTCTCTGTAAGCGCAGGCAACCCGCCATCTCTACATGCTAATTGGGCCGAGGACTGCTGAGTTTTGTTACGAGTGAAATATATTTCTGTTAGCGTGCAATTTGCTTGCCACTTATTATTAACCGTGAGTATGCAAACTTATTTTTCCATAGCTTTCTACTTGTGTAGTCCTCAATGTTCCAACTCTTCCGCTCTAAGAGAATTGCATGCCGGGAAGCCATCAGAATATTCCATGCTCTGACATTGCCTCCATTGCACTCTAAACGTTATACCAAGCAGGACGGGTGGCAAAACAGATGTTGACGGGAAAAGGATTGGATTCAGCCAACAGAGGTCAAAGTTCATTCAAAGATTACTACATTATTTATGGTTCAAATTTTTAAGGATATTCCAGTATAGGTGACGTTTTCTCAGGCACTAGAATATCAAGAAAAAGATAAAGGAATAATTGTATAAACCTGAAAAAATGTATTGTTCATATACGCGACCAATATCGGGCATTATGTTAAAAAAGAAATGTTATCTGTGCAAATATATTAAAGTATTCATAAAAAAGATCATGTGATAAATTCATTCAAGTTAAGCAGAGAAAAACAGTAGATAGTGAAGAAGCCCGGAATAATTGTAGGAATAATCTCAGAATTTTTTATTTATAAAATGACAAAAGTAGCAGTGTAACATGAGCATTTCTCCCTGTTACCCATACATTTGTCGCTGTTACCCAACTATTTTGCGCTTTTCACATTATATATAGTCTGTTCCATCAGAACCTTTTCAGACGGCTGTACATGGCCCTCTATGTTAGACTGGAATACCACATCATGGAGCACACTATGACATAATTGATAGTAATGCAGGCTCTATATTAAAGTTTCCAATCTTCAAGGTTCCAACTTTACCACTTAAAGTCGGTCTATTAACTTTATTTCTTCCTTAACATCTGGATTAGTCCGAACTGTGTTATACAAAAACTACTGATGTCAGGACGCAGCCTATAGTGGCTATGGGGTTGGACTCTCGGAGCAGAAGGTCCCCGGTTCGATCCCCACCAGTGTCTTACAGGTTAAATGTTAACATCTCGATACAGAATCACAGACTTGCTCTAATGTCTTAACGACAGGTTATGACTTCTGGACTATCTCTAATCTTATATTCCCGTGTACATGAAACCTTTAAGACTTATAAAATAACCTCGCTTACAAAATAACCACGTATTCCGTCACCTACATCCTCAGTAAACACACAATGCCACCAACAGGCCATGAACCCATCCTTAGAGAAGAGGATAAGTTAAAACCAACCTGAACTTAACGAAGGTTTGTTGATGAAATATTTTCATATGACCACCTTCCTCTTCATCAGTAGTCACCCAGCGCCCTCTGGACCAGCGATATTCATATTCTAAGAAAGGAAGGTTCCCAATGTTTTCGGAGAAGTTGGCGTTCAAACATTTCTCCTTCTTGCTTTTTTTATCACAAAATGTGTACATGTGCTTTTCTGTACTTGGTTTAATGAGTTCAAATATTAACTTTAAGACGGTAGCCCATAAAGTTTAGGTAACTGTAACAAAATAAATATTAAGTTAATAGCCCGTGTTGGTAACGTACACGCTCATTTAAACAAGATGCTGTTTCACATTGTTATCACAAACCAAATTGTGCAAGTCTCTGATCAGAACGTTATTGTAGGCGACAGCAAAAGATCTTGCTATATACATGTAACTGCCCTTTTGATATTAATATCACATGACTACTTAATATGAAATGGGAAATGTTCGTGCAGGGGCCTGCAAAACCAGAAATAATTGCTAGTGCGTTCCATAATACTAATCAGTACCAAAATGAGGCAGGTAAATTATTTGGACTGATTTCTAATAGATCTTCATAACAAGTATTCTTTCGTCAAAAATATTAATCATCTTGATCTTAATTGTTTTAACAAGTGTGGCTCGAGTAGTTTTACCCCTCCAACATAAGAGAGTCGTTTCTAAATGTCAGGGTTACATCAGTCTACATAAATTATCTTCAGAGTCATGTATTTACGAAAAAGTAGGACGTGACTGCAAATACAGAAGGTTTAAATATAGGAACGTGCTATAAGCCTTTTCTATTTAAACACTATTAAAAGTACACGGATGTTACGGTATGAAAGAAGGTGACGGCTTTAATGTCAGTTACAAATGGTCATTATCTTCTTTGTTGAAAATATAAGGACAAAAAAACACTAGCGAATAAGTAGGAAATATCTGCGAAAATTTATTTTATTAAGGGTTGTGTCAAATATCAGGATATATAGGGCAAACCTAAGAGGATACAAATCAGTTCACACCTTTCTTAAATTAATTATGACGGTCAGGTCATCATATTTCTTCAGTTATAAAACGGGTAGAGATGTCGCACGTGTTGCATTTGCTGTATACCTGGATTTTTAAACATAAGATAGTAAACGTGGGAATACAATATTTTTCAGTCGCTGGTGATTACTTTTTGAACAGACAATTGTCAAATATGACGTGTAAGAAGAAAATTATTACAGAAGTATCCTAATATATTTTACCGACGAGGTCGTGGTCAGCTATTCCGGCTTCGTCTCGACCGATAAGGGTCCAATCCCCACAAACTCTATTCGCAGATTTCCACTTTTAGACTCTCGTCGGATTATTTTTTATATGCTATATCCGTGCAGTTGTCGTCTTTCATACAGACTAAAAACCAGATGTCGCAAGTCGCACGTCGAAATTAATGATATATTGCTAATATCTTTACCCCTATAAACCTGTTTAACAAAACAATTACTGTACACTGTAAGCCCCTTAAATTAAGTCATCATTGTCCTAACATTTTCAGCTCATGGGTAACTGCTATGTCGGTGCGATCACCCATTTGCAGACCAATAATTATAAGGGGTTGCAGTCATGGAACGATTTTGTAATATGTGTTTCTTTACTTCTGGAATAAAACTACATTCCATAATGACGTACTCTTGCAAATTTTTAATCACGAACAGGAACAGGAAGCATTATGAAATTATATATTTCTCATTTTTCATACATTCTCTTTTTTTTCAAATGAAATTCATGGTTATAAGAACTCCTGACAGGACAACATATTTCAAAAGCTGGTACTCCGCATGTGATACAATATTTTAATATCATTAATATCATTAAAGATAGTAAGAATTTAAGATAATAATTTGAACCTATCAGGACCTGTAATTGAAACATATTTTTCTTTCCATCAGCTGAGAGCCATCTGGTGAATATAGACAATCCTTGAGCATTCCGCGATTGTAAAGGAACAGCCCTGTATTGTTATGTAGACAATAATACTAACGTGTCTCTTTTTGTGACAACAAATGGTAGTTATTACACCGATGGTAGGTGAGAAATATTTGTGTAAAGACCAAAACTGCTATATACAAAGAAAGGCATCGCATCAAGAAGCCCTGAGGCCAGAACATGTTATGTCGGGGTTCTATAAAATCTATTTAGCAAGCGGCCGTACCCCGACCTAGACATATATAAACGGATCTCTCCTGGGCTGTATAAACACACAAACAGATATAACATACGTAACGTAAACATACTATAAACAGGAAGCCTAATACAAGGTATATGTACTAGCATTTCTAGTCCACGTCTGGTCCAGGCGAACTCTGTCACGGTGAAAAGAAGTTGGCAGGGAATTGGTCCGGGAGAAATGCTCCGTTGTTGGAAACACGCTGACTTTTCACGCGGTTCCACGTGTTTTTTCTTTAAATTCCACCGTGTATAAGCTGTGCCGGTATCGTGTATCTTTTCTTGGATGCATTTAAGCGCAGACCACAAGCAGCAGCTGTTAGGCATTCATTGGCTAGAGTCTTACGATCTCTCAGGGCAACAATGATTTCGTGGCGAAACAACGTTATGGTCTATTCACCATGTCTTGGCGAATTTTGTCATTCATTTTTCAATTTTGCCAACATATAAGAATTTAGAAAAATAAGGTTTAGGGCAATTTAGTTTAATGAACACGTCTATAATAGTGATAGGTAATTCACTGTCCATGCATATTGTTTAACCATGATCTTTTGAGAGTCAAATTCTTATAATATTACTTTGGTTTATTAGAAATTTCAATGATAAATTAGTGGGTTTTATAAAATATATTAAATTTCGCGTAACTGAATATCCCTGCTATCACCAGTACTCTCCGCTTCTGTGAGTTGTATACTTATAGAGCATTTGCTTACAATATTGGTCGGTATTCCGTCCGACTTGTTGCTCGTTTCCGTCACATATTGAATCAACAACTTGATGAAAGGAAGCCATGTAAGACGCCTGGTTTGTTTGGCTTTAATATGAAGCATTTGTGTGCAGGTTGCCAGGGTACCGCGTAGATTGTTTTTGTATTGACCGCCACGTGGTTGCATGGGAATATTCAATGTACCTCTCGACTTTTGATTTTTACCTTCCATTCCTTTACATTATCAACTGATTATTTTATAAAAACTAATCCAACATTAAGCAGCTCAGGAAAAAGAATTAAAGTGCGTGTGTGGAATGTATGTTTCCTGAAGATAAATCACCATACTAGTACGAAAGATGGGTCTTCTTTTGCCATTAACATTCTCCACTATTTTCGTTATTTGGTATATCGCTTTAAACATGTTTTCTGAAAATTGCTTTGGTGGTTAACCTTACAGAAGAGATTTCACCTGACCATTGTTGACATGGTCACTATAATGTCATTGAATATTTTATCTTTTTCAAAGTGGTATCGGAAAATAATAGTATTTTTTGCGATAATGATTTGGAGAAATTTAATAAAAAAAGAAGAAATATTTGTTTAAAAGATCTAACATAAGTAACATTGAAAATGAGTAAAATCAAATATCACAATTAAGATGTAAAATAAATGCTTATTATAACGTCTTGTTCCGTTATGGATTACATGTATGTATTTATTAGTCGACCAGATTTTGTACAAATAAGTAGAACAGTTTAAAAATTTAGCACTTGACAAATTAGGGTAATATATTTGACTCGCTTTTTGATAAATATGTGCGTGTTTATTCTAGCATCAGATTAAGTTGATTTTTCTTTAACGGTGTTATCTGTGACCTACGGCAAATAAATGGAGAAAATGTTCTGTATTGCGTGGCAGAACTATGTACGATATCATTCATATATATATATATATATATATATATATATATATATATATATATATATATTGTCTCGCCGAACCATTCAGATTATTTTGATTTATAAATTTGGTGTAAATGTAGCTAGACATATATTATAACCTACATTTAAAGACAGCTTCATTGTCATTTTGGCCCTTTTTTCCCCCTTTCCTATGGAAAGTGATATATTGCCCAATATTTTGGAATTAAAAACTCTTAAAATGAAATTGATAGTTGTATAAATCGATTAGTTATTGCATGCTTTAAATTAAACAAGCTTACATTTATCTGGATTTCTGTATATATCACTCGGACGACCTGTCATACAAATTCATCTTATTCAAAGATATATATGATATCGTTTACTTTCGTTCACAGAAAAACGTGTGGATGACACTGATGGAATATCTGAATGGTTACCTAAATATATCAAACTCGTTAAGGGGTCTATCCAATATCTGAATGGTTAAATATATGAAACTCCTTAAAGGGGTCTATTCCAGTATCTGACATCTATTTACTAAAGATATTCCCTTGATCTTTAAATACATATAGGCCAGAAATTATAACAAGCGGGGGTGGGCGCCAAAATAATCCAAACATATTTAGCAAGGACCTCTGGAAGCTAGTCAGATTAACCAGAGTTTGTAGATGGTGTTTTGTAAATAGTGACCTTTCAGCTTCCGCACATTTGCAACCAACCGCCTTTAGTTACACGTCTTGTCTGTTTGTCAACATGGACGCATTTACTAACTACTTGTAGATAAACAAGGACATTCATCGTCACAGAGGCATTTTATTACAAGAACCTTTCCCAGCAGGAATTACCTATCGTTCTTAAAATTGTATGTAGAGTCAGCAAGAAATCACATAAATTTGACAGATTTGCCAAGTGATGAGCTGGCTTTAAAATACTTAGTTTTAACCAAGACTCGCTAACTGAATGATTTTGTTTCTGTCTCGATATTTTGTAGCTTGTTCCAACTTGAAAGTGTGATTTATAATAGCACTTTTCCGAGTACATTTTCATGTTCGCTTGTATTATACCGAACCGAATAAGACATTGAGAAAGTTTCTTCTTCATCATCATCATTATTGTTATTGTTTTTATTATTATTATTATTATTATTTAAATGTTCATTTAATATTATTTCTAATACAGTTTTTGGTATGAGAACAAAATCATAAACATTTACAGGTTTACTATCGCAAATCAGGATGAGCATATAACGAGAGGGAAAATAAGACCGTAAGAAAAAAGACCGAATTTCAACGTATGGGAATGTATTTGCAAAGATATCCGTTTGTTATCAGACAGTGGAGAGTGACTTTTGCTAGTTAAAATGTTCTGTTAATGGTATCTTTAGGTTTATTTTATATATCCCGATCTATTAAGATATTAATGTTATGTGACCTCATGGTGACCTTGAACTTCTTATACTGTCAATTAACGGTAAACCCTGGACTCATTTTGTACTCATTGGTAATTTCTCGCTCCATTTTATTGTATATTTTCATGGTATAATTTTCAAGAGATACTGTCAGCCTTATGATAATAGGACAATGATTTTTTTTAGAAATTAATATAACTTTGCAGTACGTTTGCCCTAGTTCTAGGTGTGAACGTCTAACCAGTAAAGCGTTATTACATTCCGCATGATCATACGTAATGACATGTCAAATCTACTCCGGACGTATTTAAAAAATTAATAACCTGGAATTACTTTAATTAGTTTTAGTACTTCCCATCCCTTTTGATGGAAAAAATAAATAACACTTTTAACACATTCATATACATATATATTTGAGTTCAAGAAAAGGAAAATAAGGAAAAGAAAACTTAATCACAATTTTGTTATTTTAATATAAAATGTATAATATTCAGGTTCTGTTTTGGCGTTTTACACTTCGTATTTTGGAGAAAGCTCACCCATATGATAACATAATATCCTAACAATCCTGAACATGCCCTTAAAATAAGAAGATGAACGTTAGTCCGTTGGCGTGTTATGACATAGGTGTATTTTTACTGACACGAAACACATTCATTCATAGTCAAACACGTAACTCACGAGGCGTAACATGTTGTACCTGTAGCTATCTGACGATATTGTCGGCAACCTGGGAAAGAAAGTAACATCTTTACCTGAGAGGCTCATTAATTTTTACAAGCTAGTCACACCTGAAGGTTGGAATATTTCACCAGCGTCCCTGGCTTTACTGCAAAGAAACTCCGGCCACCCACGTATATTCGGCCACTTCCTGTAACGGGTTGTGTTCCGTCGGCTTTTTAGCCATGTTCTTCCGTCGGTTTATAGCCCCGTGTGCATGGTTGTATAGGCTTTACTGGTTAGCCTCTTGATCCTTATAATACCGACAGATTGTTGCCTACATTGTTCTAGTCGCTGCTAATGGCGGTCATTAGTCAGCTAGGCGGGTTACTCCGCCGCTCATACGGTCGGTTTTCTGACTTCTCGCCGCAGTTGTTGTTCCTGTATACATACTCTGTGTTTGAACGAACCGTTTCAACGAGCTGCAGCTCTGTGGCTTTCCTCGGAAGCATCACGTAATTTATCCTCGCTCAGTT
This sequence comes from Sipunculus nudus, assembly GCA_026874595.1. NCBI lineage: Eukaryota > Metazoa > Annelida > Sipuncula > Golfingiida > Sipunculidae > Sipunculus > Sipunculus nudus. Next base: position 74,777,561 of record CM049317.1, on the reverse strand, counting down.
TTACTGTGCAGGTTAAAAAATAAATTATTGGTATTCTGGCGAAGATCGGTGGTAGGGGAAAAATTCTTTTATCGACCTGTATAATTGCAAAAAAAACGTTCGTATACTTTATACTTAGTTATAATTTCCGTGCATATTAATTTATCAATTCATGATTTGTAAGGAAGATGTTCTGTCAATACCCCGTCACCTCCTTTTGTGTGAAGATAATTACATATTACATGTAATTAAAAATAAAATACATGACTTCGCCTACTTAATGCATATACATGAAAAATAATGTATCTAATTAGATAAAAATAAATTAGTTCTTGACAGTTGTGTTTAAACACACTCAGCTTTCTTCGCCTACCACCCGGGTTCGATTCCCGGGGTGGCTATTAGAGTGGGTTGTAGTGGCTCGTCAGTGGTCTTTGTTTTCCTCCGGGTCCCCTGATTTCCTCCATCACTAAAGACAACCGAACACCAACATCTGTGCCATGGAGAGTACGTCTTTGCTATAACCAGTTGTACAAGATATGTTAAGCAAATGAAGTGTAAATGACATGAACAAGGGAACAACGTGTTTTTTTTCTCGTGAAACAGGAATGATACGGTGTCCATATATTCGATTATTGTATTTGTTAAAACTACCTTGTTGGTATGTTCAATATTTATAACGATGAATTGAAAGATTGCCAATGGTTGCAGATCTGTAGTCATTAGCTCACTTGTAAGCAATATATCCACGGCGCAGCGCCCGTCGTCCGTCTACCTTTTGATTAAGGTAAGCATTCATAAGAGGTGTTCAAATAACCGACATGTCCAAACCTATATTTATAACATATCCCTCTAACTTTGATTTATAATATAATGATTTTACTTGCTCGTTATAAGAATTAATCTCTTCTATGCCATCAGTTTGTCGGCATTGCTTACACTTTATGTCAATTAAAGCACTTCCGGCCAGGTCATGCTATTATGTACTTTCCAAGAATCCTTAATACCTCAGTGACGGTTTCATTTTTCACACAACGTTCAAATTTACAAGGGTATCTTCTTAAGAAACTTGAACATGGTTAATATGTTAACAGTCTCCTTGCAACTGAGTCTAATTCCGTGAAATAGGTTCTACTCAAACTTCTAGCATTCAGCTATAAGTACTGTATACATACACATCATCTTACACATCCGTTCTTACCATCACATCACCTGCTTAGTTACCTTAACACATCCCTGTGCAGCTGCAGACAGGGACTGTGTTGATGCGTTTTAAGTACAGGTGTTTGATCTATCGGGGGCACTGTCTATTGAATGAGGGCTACCATACGATAAGAGTTATAGGTAATTATTGAAGCTTTCTGGGTTTTAGGATATATATAGAAATATTCCAGAAATCATTACCTGTCGTTATGACGCTTGTTTTAATCTATAAGGTTTTGATTGAGTTTCTTTGTGAAAATGGCGGGGATTAAATAGAAGAACCTTCTCATCCGAAGTACAGAAAATTATGACTTTACTCCGTCAATCCTTGCACGCGGTAATATATGTAGAGTTATCCCAAAAGTGCGAAAGTGATTCCTGGAGTGCAATTTAAAAAGACAACCTAGACGATATGCCTTTGTATTGATATGTTCTTAAGTTATTTAAGAAACAGTGTGCACTTTGTTCATTTTAACAGATCAGCCAGGAACTGAAAGCAGTGACATGTTCTGTACTACAAGATTTAATGCTTATTCCTTTGTTTTTTATTGTATATATATTGTAAAATGACAGCGTTAATAATTCAGCTAAATCGTGTCCAATAGCCTTAGCAGATGATGCAAATACATTTAAAAATGACAAAGGCTAAGTGCACAGGAACTTGGTTGTTCGCATTGATTTCAATATGTATTATATAAACATAGGCCTAAAACATGTGATATTACACATTTAGAAGACTCTTCACAAGAACACTTAAAAGAACATAACCTCAGATATTTTCTGAAAAAGCTAAAATTATAACGTTTTACCTTCATTATTTCGTTTATTTCCAAATTTACATGATTTGCATAAAGAGTTGCTACAACAATAATTAATTTTTTTGCTATATTTAATGTGATTTATTAGAAAAAGCGATGTCTTGTGTTAGTTAACCATTATTATTATTATCATAACCTTTCTTATTTTTCTAATTATTAGTAGTACAAGTATTTATTTATCAATGTAATTGATTTGATTTTATTGAATGGATGTAATGAAATGATGTTAATATAGGGGAATTAGTTTAGCTTATTAATGTCAACAGCCTTTAAAATGAATGGTTCATTTATAAAACACAAGGGTTTTACAGTCGATTTAAACTAAATATTAAATACCGATTCTATCCTATGAATGAGGGGTCGATGATTTATTGAGCTGAAGAATCTTAATGAGGCACACGTGATCAATCGTAAACTGGTGTCAGCTGGACGGGACTCCTTAGTACATGAAGACCATGAGACAAACGAAAATGGTGGCCAGGTGAGGGTACGTATCAGGTACGGAACTGTTAGGACTGAGGTTATTGTATTAATAGAGACAGTTAATTAAGAGCGAAGCGGCGAAGGTAATCACTGTATGACGAAGAACGCTTGTAGCTTATAAAGAGGGTGCAAATCTCATGAAACCGTTCACGCTGAATGTCTTGTCTAAACCCAGGGCGATGTAAAAAAAAAACCGTGCACAAGTTCTCTTAGATCACACGACCACCCTACTCTCGCAATGATGTTAAGTTTTTCATGTAAACCTGAATTGTACGGTTCCCGCAGTGTTTAGCTGTACGCTGTGGTACGCGTTGCTTGAATACTTGGTTATCTTGGCGGCTTTGATGCGGCTGGAATACCGCGGGTGTGCTCTATGTTTTGTAACCTGCAGTCCGCCATCCATCATACACGCTGTCATACTCAACCATCTTGGATGGCGTGTCACGGGGGTTGGAACTGACAGGCAGGGCTGTATGGGAGGGCGCCAGTGCTGTACAAGCTGTATCCCAGCCCCAGACCAGCCCCAGGTCATCAGTATAATAATGTCCACGGCTCTGGAGCGAATTTCTCAGAGCGGCCAGCCTCGGGCACTGGGGGTCGAACTATATTGGCGGAAACTTAAGGGTGGTTAGCCTCTCTGGCACTGCATGTGAGGGTTAAAACGCATTTCGACCACGGAAACGATTTTACAGAAATAACCCCCGCCTGCTTTCTCTTCCGTGTCAGTCAAGAAGAATTCCTCTCAGGACAAGCCGGTGACTCTGATGGGCGCCAGGTTTCTTACAGAGTTTCATATGTCTATAGAGGAAAATATGAGAAGCCTACATTACAGACACACGTCATCAGTGCTTGATGCGATACGGAACCCTGATACATAAAACACATACCATCTCTTAAATCTAGTAAATATGACGATATCATAATATGTAACCCAACCAATTGATGCATTCATTCACATCAATGTTTTCAAGGGCTTTTATTTCTTCTCTGAAAATAAGTACATTTTTTATTTTTATTCACTTTTTTCATTATCGACTCCAAAACGAACATATTATAAAGTCACAAAAGTATACAAGTTGAACCAAATTTATCACGAAATTAGCAAAAAATAGGCGATCTTCAGGCATTGTACTATTGCAAATTACAAAAACGTCGCATACCCTCGTCAGAACCTGAAGAAAGGTATTTTTTCCAACAACGTCGACATACCATAACAGTATTACTATGCCTGTGTATATGGTTTATACCTCCTAAACGCTAGGGCCAGGTACCAGTAAGCCTGTACAGGCATAATACGTATTGTGATACTTTTAAAGCAATATCCCATTCGTTTTGACGATACGCTTATTTTTTTGTATCATTTTCTTATTAAAACCTCTGTTCCTAAGCAAATAAAATAGACCATTATATATTTATATATGTGTATATATATATATACATACATGTTGTATATATATATAAGCTGGAGTATTCTTATTTTTCGCTCAAAAGGGCGAGCCGCATATCAGTGCTCCAGTGTACACTTCAGGGCTCATAGGCACTCATTTCAAATGATTGGCCGACTCTTTCGTTTTATAAATGACACAAGTTATGTAATGTGTAATATTAATATGTTATTAATGGATATGCTTAATAGGGCATTAAAGAGACTCTTTTTTATACGCTCGTTAATGACGGGACGTATTCTGGTATAGCCACGGTCCGTTTACTTTTAGTGTCCCCGCGATAACTTGTGAGGACTCCCTTACGAAACTCACTTACAAACACTACTTACACTACTTTCCAACAGATTATCTCGTCCGAGTTTCGTTATAGGCCAAATTCATGCATATATAATAAGGTCAGAGGTCCCAAGGCTACTTTGTGACGCAAAAACGTACAAGGTTTATAATGGATACTGATGAAACTCAGCAGACATATTAACAAATATAATATCTCTCCAAAATTGGATTCCTACGAAAATCCAATCATACTTAATTAGGTCAAAGTTTACCATACGTTGGTGGCGTCATGATGACTTACCAAAAAATATAATGGATGGTGATTAAATTCATTAAAAATATAAACCAATACAGTTTCTCACCTTAATTAAATTCTCGCATATTTAACGATGTAAGAGATCACCGGGATATTTTGTGCTGTGGCCTTGCAACCGTCAGTTATCCTTTACTTTCGCTGCGATAGGGTATTTTCACAAATCTTACCAATAGATTGCATATTATCGGGAAGAAAATAGGTCATATTTTATATGTCGCATAATTTAACAGTTTTCGTATGTTTCTGGGAATGTGTATCCCCTAAATTACATTTCCATCATTGACTAGTAACTTTTTTTCCGAAAGGTTGTGGCCACTAGGTAACCTGTTGTCGAACATGTACTTCAGAATATGCAGGTATAGATGGAACTCCAGAAATGGCTTCGGTTATATTTAAAACTGTCTGAGATAAAATAATAGATTCTAAAATGTAATACATATCCTACTGAGAACAAAAAATGGGAAAACATGCCATACATATTTTCATGGTAGAAATACAGTCAGCACTAAGGAGGACCGTTCGCAATATCCTTCTATCATCGCTCACACTCGCCGGCAAGTAAACATACATCGCTAATCTAGTCGATCATACGACAGTACATTTGATCTTATTTAAGTCTTAAATTGCCAAGAAAAGAAACAAAAGTAGCCTATGCGTATACCGGTAACCTTATCGATATGGCGTATCGATATATCGATGTATTGATACAGCCCCACTAAACGCCAACATGTGAAATATGATAAGTAAACAACAAGCACATCTGAGATAAAAAAAAAAAAAACTGTTGTATCAAGTACACAACACTTTTAAAGCGTCATGCAACCCTTTTCAGTGATTAATGTATGTGTTTTCCTCGGTTCTTCGCATCATAACTGATTCTTTGTTTATCAAGGTTTATCATACTCTCTCTCTCTCTCTCTAACTCTCTCTCTCTCTCTCTTTCTTTCTCTCTCTCTCTCTCTCTCTCTCTCTCTCTCTCTCTCTCTCGTTTACGTCTACTAGGGTGTGCGATATAATTGATATATCGGTAGATATCGATACGTTGAATCGCACATGGCGCATTATGGTATCGTTTTGTATATCGGAATTTTTTTATATTATGTCAAACGTGACTGAAACTGGTCTATTGCAGTAATAATTAGGTTTCTGTTACAAGTTTAGTCATCTAAATGGGTTGGGTTTAGTAAACTAAAAGAGAAGCCGCTACATAGACTCCTCGGGACGATTACTGGGAAATGTTCAAGTGAACTTGATAAGCCATATGATCAAAGTTCAGGGAATTTGAGTTTCTGTTCGATGACTTATTGTGTGCGTGTTTATTCAACAGTTTATAGAATGAAAATTCAAAGTTTAAGTTTTATGATAGATAGAATCATAAAAAAGAAAAGCGAAAAAAAACATATATTGTTATGTTGTTTAATATTAGTCGATTAAAAAGTGGTTTACTGTTACTGGGGGGCTTAAAATAGTGTTTTTTTTATTTTTATTTTTTTAAAGGTTTCAAATATATGTTTTTTAATAAAAAATTAAAATATGTATACTATCAGAAAGATCACTATACAAGGTTAAAAGTAACGTATACTCTATCGGGTCTAATATGAATATAAACCACTTTTTGATTGAATTTAGGTGTTTCAAACAGTGATGCTACCTTAAGCTAGTTTTGAAATATGTAGGCGGGTACCTCCATATATTTTCAAAAAGTAACTTTTAATGATCCGGAAACATCCGCCAAGAGATCGTAGTCGGTTGGTTGGTCATTTTATTAGATTGTCCGTATCGAATAAACAGATTTTTATTAAATTTTATTGCTGGTATATGGTGCCAACTTGGGAACAACCCATTAAAGTGTTGAGGCTGTAATCCAGATCACCAGGTTTATGTTCATATTATTATTTGCCACTGTGATATTGGATATTTTTTTTATCTCGCCCTATTATTAAGGACCGCCTTTTATCTGACAGGCAGAACTGGCCTCTGATGAACCGTGACTCACATTCTTCTTGGTCTGCATTCATATATTTCTTCACATATTTAGCAGACACCATTGATTAATGAGGATTTGCGCGGAGGTATACATGTGGTCTCTTGACTGCTTTTTTTTTAATTGTTGTTATTTAGTTTATAGTATATAAATTTCAATACTGGTAATAGGATTTATATTAAACGCGGTGTCAAAAGTTATAGTTTACCTCTGACCAATACCAACTACAAACTTTTTTTCTACATGTATAAGATATGTTCATACATTCCTACCATTTCAATAAACTGGCACTGGTCGGATTTCCTTGTTTAAATGATGTTCCGCACGTAGACAGGTGATGGTTTATCGGGGGAGCGAGGTATTTTCGGTTTACATTGATAATTTACTAATAAATGCGATAAAAACAGTGGTTTGGATACGGATTTATTAATACCAGCAAATTACCCAGCTTTGTGCCGAAACAGGTCCACAGCTACACGCCGGGCGGACGGGTTTAATCTATGGAGTTTTCAGCTTATCTTGGATACACACAGTGTAGTTTCTAAAAGATGACGCTGCGATAGACCTTTCGCGAGATTATGTCGAATTACTCAATATTGATTGGAAAATTATGGGAAATGCCCCCTTGGGACACATTTGGCATCCTACCCATTAAATCGCGGGGACGCGACAACGCTTTTCAATCTTAAAATCGGGGAATCAGAATAATATACAATTATTACGGGAAAGCAGTAAGTGGGGGATTTCGGATGTCGCGAAGTAGTCTTCCCTGTGCTTATATGCATGCGAGTGTTATGTACTAAATTCACATTCCCGGCACGATCGTGCACTGAATCCTCCACCCGCCCCAGATGGTATATTTATGTCTGTGTGCGTGCGGTTATATGTATATATATTATATATATTGGTCGTAATAACAAGCAATCACGTGCACGGAAAGGTATTTATCATTTTGTTCCAATCCGTTAATGGGAAAGGTGAACACCTTGGTGTTTTCACATTAGTAGCTGATAAGCAGCAACAAACATGACACCAAAAAAAAAGAAATATTTCACAGGTGGTGTTCCACCGACTCCATATAATTCCTATATTTACTTTAAAAATTGTTGATACTCTCCGGCATTAACGCCCTCATCTCCTATATTTTCCTGGGGGGGTTTTCACTGCACAATCGTATTTCTGATATATTAGTTTTACTTTTGAAAACATTTAGTTAATATAAATAGCGACGTGTGACCGTTTGTTTGATGGTAGCGGATAGGCAGTTTTTTTCTGCGGAGAGGCATACCGTTGGAAAAGTGAAAATTTCAAAGATTTATATGGAGTATATTATATATGGAGTACACGGAGCAAGGTACAATATGTAATATTATTTTGTAGTACATTATATTGTAGTACATTATATTGTAGTACATTAGTATAGTATTGTATAATATAGTATAGTATATTATAGTATATTATAGTATAGTATTGTATAGTATTGAATAGTATAATGTGGTATAGTATAGTGTGATACAGTACAGTACAGTATTGTATAGTATAACATGGTACATATAGTATAATCTATTATAATGTGTTTTTATGCCCCCGCCACAAAGTGGCCGGGGCATATAGTTTTACCCATGTCCGTCATTCCGTCATTCCGTCATTCCGTCATTCCGAAATCAAACAGTTGTACGGACTTTTTTTCGCAATGCCTGCAGATATTGGCCTAATTTTTGGTGTATGGGCAGATATAGACCAGTTACAGATCGAGTTCGCGTTTCGTCCCGGTTGACCTACTTTTGACCGTTTTACGGCTCCTAAACTTAGAAAATTTCATGAAAAATAGAAATATTCATGACAGATACACATGTACGGACTTTTTTTTGCAATGCCTGCAGATATTGGCCTGATTTTTGGTGTGTGAGCAGATATAGACCAGTTACAGATCGAGTTCGCGTTTCGTCCTGGTTGACCTACTTTTGACCGTTTTACGGCTCCTGAACATAGAAAATTTCATGAAAAATATGAAATTTCATGACAAATACCCATGTACGGACTTTTTTTCGCAGTGCCTGCAGATATTGGCCTGATTTTTGGTGTGTGGACAGATATAGACCAGTTACAGATCGAGTTTGCATTTTGCCCTTCTTGACCTACTTTGACCATACGACACCTCCTGAACTTAAAAAAATTTCCAAAATTTTACAAATGTTTCTAATTTGCCCAAGGCGGGGGCATTCGTGTCGTTCCGACACATCTAGTTTTATTTTCACAAATACGAGAGTCGGCTCATTTGCCCGTAACCATGTAAATTAAGAATATAGCTTACTGCTACGAGATCGCCCTTGTCCGCTTGCTTAATATCATGTTGACTTTCCTTATTGTATGGACTTTCAACGGTAATGTAGAAAGAGTGAGTGCAAATTAAACCAAACTTTAGAAAATATGCACGAATTTTAATACACATCAGAATATGTTACCCATATCTTCACAGTGTGTATATTTATCAAAATATATAGGAACTTCCCCTATATATAGTCTTCATCAAGAAAGCTTTGTTTGAAAATAAGTGAGGGGATGTTTAACGCAGCTCTGTGTGAATTTGTATAATTTTTCAGCCATTAAATGTAACAAAATGTTAAAAAAAACATACAGATATCTGGATTCTTTGGTTTCATATGTTTCCTTTTAAGATCCACACTATGTGGCTAGTGTTTAAACCATTGGTTCCTGAAGTAGTCACCAGATGGCGCTAGATCATTATTCATTCTCCGAGCGTTCCCTCGGGTTTCAAGGGGAACATTGCTTATTCATAAAGTGGTCATACAGAGATATATCATTTCATGCCTTTGGGAATCGTTATATACTACTGCCATTACACATCCTCTAATAATTAACTGTTTGATTTTATCACGTCTACAAAAGGTTCATTATTTCTGTGGTGACGTTGTGTGATCAATAAGAACAACTGTTATTTAATTTACTTCTAAAAATTGCAAATGGTGAATTTTTGAACACGAGATGAAACTTTCAATGGGCAGTGGTTACCAGGTATATAGTCCGTTCCACTACCCTTGTCCACCGTTTTTTCCGCGATTATATTTTTGCTAGCCAAAGAACGCCAAAACATTTTTCCCTTAGGGAAAATGCGTAATTGTATCCCCAGACAAAGTCGGGGGATACTATGTTTTCATACCGGTTCCGCCGCCGCCGCCGCCGCCGCCGCCGCATATAAATCTTGTTGGCGCGATAACTCAAAAATTATTTCACGGATCTTTACCAAACTTGGTATATGTATAGATATGGGAGAGAGGACGACGCCTATTTAAAATGAGGTCATGACCTTGACTAGGAGAGTGTCCTTGACCTTGAATAGGTCCAATTTTGGGGAAAATCACACAAATTCTTAAATATCTCAAGAAATCTTGCATGGATTGATCCCAAAATCAAGTTGCTTGAGGATCATGGATAGGGTTGTCATGTTCCAGAAACTGGTGGCGCCACCTATTATTCTTTACTTGTTTTCGTGCCGTTTAATACCCCAAAAATTGCTCCTTGACAGTACTGTGAGCATTATAAGTAAAAAACTAATGGACAGATTTCTTTTATATTATGCATATACATAGATATGGGTTAGGGGATGATGTTTATTTAAATTGGGGTCATGACCTTTTCTATGAGAGTGGCCTTGACCTTGAATATTGCCATATATGGTAAAAATCACACAAAATCATTAATTTCTCAATAAGGGATGCATGGATTGGTCCAAAAAACAACTTGACCGAATATCTTGGATAGTAATGTCATGTACCTGAAACAGGTGGCGCCACCTGTTATTCTTTTACTTGTTTTCGTGCCGTTTAATACCCCCATCATTGCCACTTAACAGTACTGTGGCATTATAAGTCAAAAACTAATGGACAGATTTCTTTCATATTATGCATATACATAGACATGGGTTATGGGATGATGTATATATATATTCGGGTCATGACCTTTCTTATTAGAGTGGCCTTGACCTTGAATATTGCCATATATGGTGAAAATTACCAGAAATCATTAATATCTCAATAAGGGATGCATAGATTGATCCAAAAATCAACTTGATCGAAGATCTTGGATAGTATTGACATGTACCGGAAACAGGTGGCGCCGCCTGTTATTCTTTTACTTGTTTTCGTGCCGTTTAAGACCCCATCATTGCCCCTTAACAGTACTGTGAGCATTATAAGTCAAAATCTAATGGACAGATTTCTTTCATATTATGCATATACATAGACATGGGTTAGGGGATGATGTATATTGAAATTGGGATCATGACCTTCCCTATGAGAGTGGCCTTGACCTTGAATATTGCCATATATGGTGAAAATTACACAAAATCATTAATATCTCAATAATGGATGCATTGATTGGTCCAAACATCAACTTGACCGAAGATCTTGGATAGTGTTGTCATGTACTGGAAACTGATAGCGCCACCTGTTATTCTTTTACCTGTTTTCGTGCTGTTTAATACCCCCATCATTGCTACTTAACCGTACTGTGAGCATTATAAGTCAAAAACTAATGGACAGATTTCTTTCATATTATGCATATACATAGACATAGGTTAGGGGATGATGTATATTTAAATTGGGGTAATGACCTTTTCTATGAGAGTGACCTTTTCTATGAGTGTGGTCAGATATTAATTGTTGCTGAAGATGGGGGGGGGGGGGGCCTATGGGGGGGGGCCTATTCTTAAAGGGGGGGGGGGGGAATAATTGTCTGGGGATACAATGGCACCTGCGGTGCCAAGAAATGTCTAGTTAACTTTTATGGAAATAATGGCCTATCTTATGCAATTTTCCTGTAAACAATTTAAAACCATTTTATGAGTAACTAGTCGATTCTGTAGCGACATGTTTCCACCAGTCTATGAAATGGGTATGGCGGGGACCAGAGATGACGTCATAATGCTTACAGACTTGACGCACAAAAGAGCACCCATAATCACGGGACCAATTATGAACTGCTGCCGTCCCCTGTTTACAAGGAGACTTGTATTCTCCTTGTGCACGCGTTTCACTGTCACGTCACATTACTTCAAATCCATATCCAAGGAAGAAAAACAATGGTCACTTGTTAGGTACATCATAATTAACACACACATATATATATATATATATATATATATATATATATATATATATATATGTTGTACAGAAAGAACTAAACTAGTTTTCCTGCAGGCATTTCATGACTATTTAGTTTCGTAACACACGCTCAGAGCGTGTGGCACTCTTCAGATGTTGTAGCCTAATATTACTCTGGTCACCCATCGAGCATTCTGCCGTCGGTTTTTGCAACAAATTATGACTATATACAACTGTATATATATATATATATATATATATATATATATATATATATATATATATATATATATAAGACATATCAGCCAGGCTGTAGAGTGCATTATATATATATGGTAAGCAGATAGGATACCAATAAATTACGCATTTTCCTCTTTCTGCAAATGATGCAAATTTTGTTTAGCAAGTTTGTCTTATGTCGAGATGGACAGGGGTAGTGGACCGGACTTGAGTAGTTATAAGGACGGGTTGTTCGCTTTTTGATACTGCACCGTGTGATTTACTATTTTTATAGTCCGTTTCACCACCTGCTGTCCACCTGATTTTTTTATAATTTTCTTAAAATTTATATTTCTAAATAATTTCGTAGAAAACTACATATGAAGCTGACATCCTAATATTGCTATTTAGAATTTTACAATAAATCCCAAGTTTATGTTTTACAACTTTTTAGTCTCTTCACAAAGATATGGCAGACATGTTGTGTCCCTGCATGAGCAGCAATCTTTGTTTTTGGCTTGTTATATTTTTAGAGTGTTTACATGACATCATCTAATCAGTAGCTGTCAAATGAGGCTCAGAAGTAGGCCCTACCCCGTAAAATAATTAAAAATTGGATACCAAAGCTCTAGTAATTAGAAACTTCTAATTCTATATCCTGGGAGATCCATTAAAAGTCTCCTTGGATACTTGAAATTAGGTCTCTGTCACCCATATTCTCCCAGCTATTGGGCTTATAAGTACCCCCCAGAAACACTGAAAATTTGTAACCAAAGCAAGGCACAAATCTTAACCATTGGACCTAGAATCTTTTAACTTGACATTCTGAGAGTTCCTAAAAAGTTCACTTCAGAAACCTGAAATAAGGTCTCTCTTACCTATATCCTCCGAGCTAACACACTCGAAAGTATGTACCCCCTGTAATAATTAAAAATTTGATACAAAAGCTCTAGTATCTGAACAATTGATGCATTTATCACTATGATTTTTTTTTTTTTTTTGCATTCATATTGATCATGGAGTGTTAAATCATTTCCTGCAGACTGGTGGCACCAGCTGGATTTTTTTTCGAATTTCTAAGCATTTTGTATTATATTATTGAGACCTTTAAAGATGCGGTTGTCTGTTAACATGGCACAAATCGTAACCCTTGGTCCTAGAATCTTTCTACTTGACATCCAGGAAGGTCCATGAAAAATCTTCTTGGAATCCTGAAATTAGGTGTTTTTACCCATATTCTCAAAGCTATGGGGCTTATAATAACCCCCCCCCTGCCCATTAATTGAAAATTTAATACTAAAGCAAGGCATAAATCATAACCATTGGACCTAGAATCTTCTAATTTGACATCCAGGGAAAAGTCTCGTTGAAAACCTGAAATTAGGTATCTGTTTCTTATATTCTCCAAGCTATTAGGCTCATAATTACCCCCAGAATAATTCAAAGTTTGATATAAAAGCTCCAGTGTCTAAACAACTAATGCATTGATCACCATAATTTTTTTTATGCATATTGATCATAGAGTGTCTCATCTGGATTTTTTTTTAATTTTAAAGCATTTTTTTTCTCTATTTTTGAAACCTTTAAAAATGCGTGATCTGTTGACAGGACACAAATCATAACCACTGTACCTAGAATCTTCCATCTTGACATCCTGAGAGTTCCTCAAAGTTCTCCTCAGAAACCTGAAATTAGGTCACTGTGACCTATATTCTCTTAGTTACAGGCCATGTTTAAGCACCCCAGAAATAATGCAAAATACACACAAATTGCCAGATTCCTCAGGAACAGCTGAATGGGTTGTCATCAAATTTGGTGTGATTATAGGTCTTGATGAACCTGAGCTAATATGCATGAACAATGATGCCACCTACATTATCTTAATTAGTTGCCTGTGCAAGGCCATATTGTCATCATGTCAGTCCGCTGAGCGTCATGACCCATGGGTCACTTGTTATATTTAAAAACAACAGAATGTGTATTTGTATTTCGACTGGTATATAAGTTTGTGATTCAGTATTCATAAGTGTATTTTAATTCCATTTGACTTCTTATAATGTTCAAATATTATTCTTTTTTATATCTCTGTGTTTCATGTATGATTTATAATCCATTCATACTTCATTTAAGATAACATTACTTTGTCTTCGGTACATAATTTTCCTTGAGAGCTCTTTATCAGCATAAAACGGAATAAATTAAACTGCCACCAACATACCCCCCTTAGGGTGACCACCAGAAGTAGCCGCCATGTTAATGGGTGTTTGTGACGACATCTGTTTCAAACTTCCCTATATTCCAGACAAAAGAAACAATACGAGACAGAGGGATGTTCGTATAAGGGATGTTAGTCTTAGCGGAATCACCCTCGAGTGGAAGCACCTGATTTTCGGTACCTTTTATGTAAAATCTTCCAGTTTATTTCACTGTCATGGTGGTAACGACACACCAGCGCAACGTGCATCACCATATACATTCAGATATGGTATCGGTATCGTAAAATGTCCCTACATCGATACGTTTACGGTCCTGTATCATCTGGTGGAAACATAGTATAAGTACAGAATGAGTATGTAAATCGAAACATCCCGGGTCAGAAAGAGTCAAATGGCTCCCGGCTGGTAAATTATTGTAAATAATTCTTATTTAAATTTAAGAAATTAAATTTTATAACAGTAATCCTGTTTTGCCTTCTGTAATTGAGCTACACCATATATATTTATCACGTTACGTACTGTACAGTGCAACGTATCGTGTGCAAATAGCCCGACACTCGCATTACGCAATGCATTGTTTAACGGATAGTGGGCGCATGATATAATGTATCGTGAGTGAAATGCATCGTGACATATTATGTGTTAAAACCTTTCCATATACAAGTTATCCTCGACACACATATTGCATGTATGTTGTTAATTCTGTCCGTGTTCATCAGCAACACATCCGAATTTTTTAGTAGAAACTCATATATTCTGAGGCATTATGTATATATTTGAATTCAAATTTCTGACGTACAACCAAAAGTCATCATGAATCACAAGAATTGTGTACGTAGATAGAGACGGTAAGTAAAGAGTAGCAATTAATGGCTTAAACAAACAGCACTGTTGACATCTGTTAGCGACGACGCACACTAACTGTTCAGGTCCGTTGCTTTATGTATACAAATATTTAACAAACTATGCCTGCCTGATAATTGTATCTAAACAACAGCAGACTTATAAATATCTATACATTATACAAAGCAAAACCTGTGACTGATCTTATTGGAAGGGCCAGTAAAATGATCCTCACGATCGAACCAAGTGATCCCCAGGGGCGGATCAGGGGACAGTTTCAAACACACCGGACCGTGAAACCCTTACTTGAAAAATACCTTATTTTTTTTTGTTTATCGGAATTTGGGGTTAAACTACACGCGTCCATTGGTACTGGGCCTTTCAGGGAATTTGGCTCTCGATGTAAAGGTAGTTCCCTCCCTTCCACAATTCTGGGTCCGCCCCTGTTTTCACATACGCCGTCACCGCCGCCGTGGACAAACATAAGGACGAACAGGACGTCTTTGTTGCTGGGGTCGCCCCGATATCCAGCGGCTGGGCAAACTTCATAAAATCCCCGAGACGGCCAACACTGTAAACCATGGTATGTTGCCCTTTGAAGGGCTAATAGTTTATTTGTACCTTGTTGGGTCTACATATTTACACCGACCGATGACTTCTACAGACATCTCAATAGTGAGACTCATGTTAAACACTGACCGAAATAAAAGGTGCTCCATACACTGAGAGGGAGGACTTAAACGGTCCACCCCACGGTGACGATCTGTACATGCGGACTTTCCTGCAGTCTTTCTACATGGGGACGTGTGACCACACGCGGGATAATAAGTTAACAAATTGTCGGTGATCCAGGATAATCGGAGCTAACGGTTCGTGAAAATTGACAACTTACTTTGGGATTTCAGTTAAAAAAAAGGTCAATGACGCACAATAGCAATTGTACTCCAGGGCAGCACATCGTAACCGCAGAGAAATAACTGGAGTCAGAACGGTCTATGGAGAAAAAAGTACTTTACGCCTATCTTTGTGTTACGAGAACGTGGAGGAGGGGCTAACAACAGAAGGTAAAGCATTAATATGTACTTTATCCGCAAGGCGGGGTCTTGCGCTCTATGAATGGAGACAAAAAAAGGTTTACTTCCGCTGCAAACACAATTGCGGTGACTGAATTGTTTTTCAAACAAGAACATATCAAATAAAGACATTGTTTGCAAAGATTATCTCGGCGCGTCGGCGTCAGTCTGTCTACAGATCATGTCGCTTATTTGCGAAAAAACAGTGAGACCCTTAGTTACCATTAAACAGCTTCAAGACATTTTCTTTTTGCCGTTAAAGCTATATGCATGTCAGTGTGCATGTATTCGACAGGTTGGGTATAGACTTCAGTCTTGTCACAAACGAATGGTCTGATTAATTGTAGTTCCAGTGGAGATTAATAGAAAAGGCGGACAAAATCAGGATGTCCTGGGAGCGGGGAGCGTGTCAGTGTTAGCCTCTGTCTGAAAGCACATTTTTCATCCTGTTCGTCATGTATATCTTTTTCATTTTTAAAATATCCAGATTTTCTGTATAAGCGAGATAAGTGGTCATTTATGACTTGTCTTCTGCTTGATCATGTGACCGAGACCACACTAACTGCTGACGTAGTACACAATGTGTGAAATAGTCATTCACTAATATTGTACTTGAGCCCTGATTCCAATATGTATAATCCATGGTATGGCACACACGTATACTTATTTTTTTTAATTTCTATACAATACAAGATTTTTTTAAAATTAATAATTATTTTCATTAATAAAACTCTTGCGCCACCACTCATATTTTTCATATGTTTAACATGTCCAGTTCTGTAAACCATCACATTTTCGTAGTTTTTAAGGGTTTCTTTATAACACGGCCTTTCCTTATATCATACATCATTTGGCTGTACTTTGATGTATGGGGTTAAATATTAGAGCCGTG
This sequence comes from Sipunculus nudus, assembly GCA_026874595.1. NCBI lineage: Eukaryota > Metazoa > Annelida > Sipuncula > Golfingiida > Sipunculidae > Sipunculus > Sipunculus nudus. The sequence goes on along the minus strand of CM049317.1, from coordinate 74,760,691 downwards.
TTCCTGTTTATATATCACTCATGTTGGCACACCTTCAAACTGTCTTCCCCGTCGATTACATAACATTTGTTTAACCTGTCAGCTGCAGCGACCATCACTCAGCCGCGCGGTGCATGACGGGAAAGGCACGCGAGCCTGAAACCACGTCGGAATACTTTACATACGTGTTCATACTTCATAATCGCTGGAACTGAAAAGACGACTATTAATGACGAACATTACTGTATTTTAAAATTGTAAGTTATAACTATATGGCAATGGCTGGCCATATTGGTGCGAATATAAGAGGTATTAAAAAAAGCAGATGAGATTCTCACGAATTTGGCATTGATGAGTTGAACCTTGTATTACATGTATATTGTTTTGTGTAATTCATACACTCGGTGAAAGGTTCTCGCAAAAAAAAAACTACTTTATAATTTCATTCTTCAGCATGCCTTTGCTTTTTCCGTATTCTTGCCGTTAATGTTACGAAAGCAGGCTCCCAACCAAACTCAGACCGCAGTATTGACCCTTATATAGCCGATCCTATTTTATAATGATTTCACTCATGTTTTGTTTGAAGTTATTATATCAAAAGAGAGGCTGAATGCTTTACTATTAGACAGTTAATGGTTGTATTCTAAACCGTGCTACAAATATTACTTGCTGTTTGTGAATGTGTTGTTTACTGTCATGAGGGAAATGATTAGCGCAACTGTAATTTTTGTTATAACACAACTACTAAAATGAGCGTTGTAAGATGAACCGAACAATAATCTTTATTTAAACAAACTTATTGTTCCCGTAGTCGTATTACTTTCGGCTTGCTCCATCGGGATGTTCTGTGCATACCTGAGTATATTTTTTTACAATCCTACAAGGGCCTCCTGTAGTTTATACATATTTCTTTGAATGAGCTAATTACTTTTGTTCTGACGCATTATTCGTGTTATTACAACCTTTATCTATAAATTCTTGACCTTTAGGGGTCACTAAACAGCTGCGCATGCTTGGGTCATCCTGCCAGGATCCTTTGTGATGCGATAAAATTTCAATAATTTTGCCAACTCCGTATGATGAGGTCACGTGGACACCAGACCACACGGCGCCGAACTGTGGAATTATGGGAACGTTTCACCTGTGGCGATTTTCACAAGACCGACCTTGCCGCCTGTCTGTTACATAACAAGTCGGATCTGTACAAGGAACTGTGTACGGTAACAGACGATTACCGTAGTACCGGCTTGTAGTAATAATATATTCTCCGAAGACGTATACTTTATCTATGTTAGTCACACACTTCCTGTTATTTGATAAATAGTACATTTATTTCCAAATATCTATCTTTGATTGAAATATTATGATTGGTTGTGTCAAAATCATGGATATAAATAACGATAATCTTCACCATCACTAACATGTGACTTCATCAGTCCGATTTAGTTGAAATTGTTTTCAATATTTTGAAGCATAGTAAATATTTTTTTATTCAGAACTGGTAAAAACTGGTTGGAATGTTTAGGTGATACACCCCACCCCCCCCCCCCCACACACACACACAAACACACCCCCACACACGCACACGTTACAGAAGGAAATGTGCTTCTGGCACGCGGCCCTGCTCCGTGGGAGCGTTAAGAATAAAGTCACAGATTCCAACCCTCGGAAATCTATATCTTAAAGAAAAATGAAAAATGTACTATGCATGGAAACAATAGGCGCTATACTGAAACTGAGCCAACGGCGTTGACGCTGCATAAAGTTTAGCTGACTTCCTAGCATGATTACCGTCACAGGCTGTCTTTTGAAATTCCCCTTCTGGTGGTTATTGTCTTAAGTTTTTATTGTTTTGATTTAATTTGCTTTTTGCATGTAAAGCTTTATCACATGTAACATTCTATTTAAAAGCGACTTACAAAACACGCTAAAAATGAATCATTGCTAATAATAAAGGCGGAGAAGAGGATTTTTTTTTTTTTAATTTTGAGGAAGGGCTTTTAACAATATCCCCTTGATCTATCTTCACCAATAACCCTGTACGGGGTCCTCTCTTAAATAGTAAATATATTTACTTACCTGTGTCTGTGCGTGTACGTGTCTGTACTGGTTTGTTTTCCAAGTTTAATTATTCATCTTTGTTACCTATGTCTTATTGACCTCTGGCTGTCTCCAGGTTTTCTTTTCACCTTCTTTCATTTTACATGTATATTTGCACACAGCGCCATTGCTATTTTTCCTCTCCGAAAACGATATTTTCTATCATACAAACGAAGACAGCAATATTTCCCCATATCATAATCCAAACACAAGGCATGAAATTGTCAAATTTTTTGTCCGGTGAGGGGGATCCTGCAAGCAATTTAACATACCCCCCAGTGGATTAACCGGGCCCCAGTTTTTCATTTAAAAAGATAGTTTTCAGTAATGCTTGAAAAAAGTAATGTTTTACACGGCCTTTTACACATTCTGCTATTTTGTAATATATAAACTAACACCGGAAATAACTAGATGATGCGCTTATTCGTTTTGTTGGGCAAGGGATACTTATAAATATTTGCGTGATTTTCCCTGAAAACGCCACTAGGACCAGACCCTGTGAAAATAATTACCGGGCCAGCCGGCCGCCGCTAGCCATTTTTTTCCAGACTTCGATTATAACGAATTTGGTGAATTCTGGTGATCTGGCTCTAATTTTGAGTCCTGCAATAGGTTGAGCAAAAGCGGATAAGTCTGTTGGGGTGGGGGGAGGGGGTCAAGAGGGTCCGGAACCGCAACCTCTTTAAGGATTTCAGACCATTTTTGCGCCCTGGGCCCCGCATTTCTGAACCTGAGGACATGTTTAAGGTTTAGTTATTAGTCCTCCTGGGTTGGACCCCTCATATTCCTTAATCCTGGATCCGCCCCCTGCCGAGTATGGTGACACAGGGCAGCGAGTCATGACACTGGAATCCACGTGGTCCGTGGGGGGTGAGCAAAGACAGTGAAATGGCGTGGACACAAACACCCGTCGTTTACAATGGTATCCGCAACCCACTCAGACCCACTTGAGAACAAATCCCTTGTTTAACCAATCACGCTAATTTTATTATACCGGGAGCTAATGTGGCTTTAGTGGGGTCTACCTAACTATGCATATCCAAGAGGTGAGCTCTCCCAGGTATATGGCTTCCTCATTAGGTAAACCCTTAATAAATACCGGTCCATGGTAACGTACACACCGAGCAAGGATGACCAGGATTCGGCGTGAAATAAGAGTCCCACTCAAAACTGATCAGTAATCACAAGGCTTAGTGTAAGTGCTAATCGACTTATAAACAGTGGCTTTCCCCGTCCCCACCTCACAGAGCTAAGAGCCCATCATAAATTCAGCGAAAGCTCTCACTTTTTGGCTTTTTTTTGTGTTTTTTTTAGGTGTGCAAACATGTTTTTCTCCCCCAATAGGCTATATCTTCATGTCAATGTACATGTCATTCCTTAAGCTTGTTCAAATTACGCTGCGTCTTTTAATAAAAAATACAGATAGCAGAATGTAATTAGAATATTTTTTGTATAAATAGCAATGATTCTGGTAAGGTTATTTACTTTTAAGTTACAGTAATATAATGAACCTCGAGGTCAGGTTACACACCTAACAGTATTTTCGTAACCATGGAAATACCAGCGATTATGTGTTAGTTTGATGAGTCCTTAATTTTTAGACAATCATTTGCATGTTTCCCAGCTGGACATTTAATCATATCAACATAATATTCTTTCATACTATCAATTTTGTATAGAGATTTGAACTAAAAGGTAAAACATAGGTCTTACATTTCACAAATTAGCATAAGCTAGGATCTCTTATAATCTTATGGGATGTCAGTATGAAATATAAGGCCAACCTTAATAACCACTTACAACAGTTACTTTATACAAGACTACTGTCGATATATCGTTAAAGCGTTGTATTCAGTGGCTTACCTTCAGTAAAAAAATAAAATTAAATCCCCTGAAAAAGCTGCTCCGTTATTTTAACCCCCTGGTAGTTTATATAGTAGTACAATATTTATTTTTTAAATTAAATTATTAAAGACCAATGTTGATTGAATGAGCTTGAATGTGTTTCAAAGGAAAGGTCCGAGTCGCGTTTTTCTGGTTGATTATTCAGAGGATACTTTACGGTTATTGGTGTAAAAATTCCAGAGGAAGAAGTATTGGCCCATTCGCATGGTTCAATGATAGATAACAGTTTGAACAATAATTATCTTATAGCTTTAGTGTCAGCGTCAATCAGTAGGGGATGGGCTGTTTAATGAACTGCGGGCTCCATCAAAAGGTTTGAGCCTTATATTCCTAGAACTATACACTGCACTCGTGACATAACTCAGCCTTACGAGTACTTTATACCTCCTTTATGTAGCCGTAATATTTTTATGATTTCTGTAAAGAGAAGGTGCGCGAGCAATGCGGAAATCTTTACTTTTCTCTCTTATAAATTCCCAACCTTTTTGTTAGAAGTTTGTTCCCGGGTCAGCCAGAGATTGCTTTGAAAGGAAATTAACATTGTTTTTCAGACTCCCCAAGCAGGACAGATTCGGTGACTGATAATATCAATATACAATAATTGAATGAAGGATATTATCAAATTGTTCTTTATCTTTCTATCAAGATTCTCCTTAATGAAAGTACAAACAGAATGAAATTGCTTAATCGCAGTGTCCTGGCAATTAATAACAAGAATTAATCATCAAGCTAATTTGAACATAATAGACGTGTATAAGAAGTAATTATTTATTAATGTCTTAACAACAGAAAAACTGAACATCAATCCAGTGTCACGTGATACATTCTGGTCCAGGTAATTACAGGTACACTATACATCTAATGTGGCTGTTCTTTGTCTGAAACAAATAGAGAGCACGTCAATTATCAGGCCAGTAACGTCTTGCAAGGGGGGATTTATTTTATATTATCTCAAGGCGGGATAGTTTACTGGAGCATAAAAATAAATTTGATTTGAGGATAAACATTTCAGGGTACATGAAGCAGATTTTGATTTCTTTATATATGTCGTAAGATTCAAGTCTTTTGGTTTCTGCTTTATTTGCTGTAGTTGAGAATGTCACGTTTGATTTAATTATATTTTAACTTAGGTACAAACATTCTTAGATGCAATGAAATATAACAATTCATATTTGACGAGGATGATTTGATTTGTGAGAAGAATGAAGAACGGCCTGAATCATACTCAGTATATCTAACAAGTTGTGATTATGATAAATTTTCAACGGAAAGAAATAGCAGAATGAGTGAATTTATCAATCAATATGGCAAAACTACTGGATTCAGTTGGCTCTCTAAGTGCGGAAGATGGAATATATCCAATTTAAAGTTTCAATAATTTCTCCCTTTCTTGGGTTTAAAGGATTTAAGTATTATCAGTAATTTTTTCTTTTGTAAGTGATATTCCTAATTTCTATTTCATTACCATATTAAACATTTTTCTTAACGATACAAATAAAACCGAGTTTATGAAAGCTTTACGTCAGTTTCAAAAGTTCCAAAAGCTCGTGAAATATTTTACACATGTAATAGATGAAAATAAAATGTGTAATACATGTGATATTATAAATGAAAAATATCTTTAAAGAGAAAAACTGCTTTTAAAACTGGCGCCTTCCTTTAGTCAATCGTTTTAATAAATTTATGCGGAATAAATTAATATTTTATATTGATTTTTTTTCATTATTATAAATTTAGGTAATAACGTATTAACAAATTTAAGGTATATTTTTATGGTACCGGCATTTATTTAATCTGATATTTTTCATGGTTCAAGCGCGTGTAAAAGTCACCGCCCATATTTGATTTAGACTCTGCTTGGCTAAGAAGTTGTCAAAATATACATTACTAAAGGTAAATCTAACAGGGGCACGGGTTAATGGGTGTTAATCCAGATATCTGATATCTATGAGCAGGGAGATCATTTACTTCATGATAGTCCATGGCGCTGGAAGCCGTACCTTATTCAGGGGACGTTGTTTTATTTACATCTCGAGTACACGCGTCTGTTGCTTAGATTCACCATTAACGCTCATCACTATAGTTTATGAATGGGGCGTGGGACACGCCACTATTGCTTATGTACAGGTGAGCTTTCTAAGCTGTATTAGCCTTTGTCTCTAGGATTTCAAAGTGCTGAGCCGCCCCGGTCCCCCATTCATTTCCTTAACTGAATTAATCCTACCCCGAGTGACACAATCACACAAAAAGTAAAAGTCACCCAGACTCGAAGTGTGGTTCTTATATTTCAAAGCAGGTGTTCACAAAAGGTTTAAGTGTTAGACTGCCTTTTTGCTGAACAAATTAAATATAAAAAGCACCAGGCACAAAACCAATGTGTACTGTCTTTTATATTTTTTGCAGCAGTGACATTGTGAATTCTGCCGTCGACCAGAAAGCCGGAGTTTACCTTAAGGAGACGAGGTCAGGATAGCGGGGCGCTGCTTGACGGCGAGAAGCGGGCGGTCTGTGTTTGAAACCTGAACCATTGCAAGGAGGAACGGTGTACGAAGGTGGTCCGCTTACTGAGGTATATACAGGGATTACAGTGAGAAGACTCTGCGTTAGAAAGTGTCCGTCTAATCTAAGCTAAAGCCCGCAAGATTGGCTCTGATTTTAGGGTAGAGCCCAACAAACACATAAAGGACTTAAGTCAACATGAGTATAGCCAATCACAGGCTGTCGGGAGACTAGGGTATGTTGAAACGCCATTGGGATTTATAGTGGAAACCATTGGCCGGTCGTCAGGTATATGTGAGGCTTCCGTTGAAGGAACCAGTCCATTCGTCCGGCGGGATTCGAAGGTAGAGCTACAACTGACATCAACCAACACATCGTGCGTCCCGATCTGGCCGGCCTGACAGGTGAGTATACGGCTTGTCACGGATGGTTTTTATTTCGCGCCGGCCTCGGCTTCAGAGTTTGTCTTGTTTGCTTGAAAATCAAGGTTTCATCTTACTGTCAACTTTGCAAGACTTGGCGTGAATACGGCTATGTACTTTTGGGTGATAGACGCACTGACACAGCTATAACTGAACCTCTCGGGCCAAGTCTTGAGTATAATGCCTGTAATTACAATAGACATACTGCAAATACTAATAATTCTACTTTACAATTCCAGCTTTACTTCCGATGAAAGAACATTTGATATATTTTGACTTAATTTCATAATATATTAATTTTCAAAAGTATGACCAACCTCATTGTTACCATCTTCATTCTTTGAAAGGTGTATTGTTTGACTCTGGTATTATTTTGCATGTTACACCTGAATTTGTCCATAGTTAGGTTCGTTTGAAGCTGTATTTAAATATGTTTAAATGATTTATAGGTTTGTCTTACATAGTTTTAACTTAAAATACATTTATCATTGTACATCACGTAAACGAAGCCTTACGTCGGTTAAGGCATTTATGTGTATTTGATGTGCACATGTATGTCGTATATATTTATATATATATATATATATATATTTATATATATACAAGCAATCTACTGAAGGTAGGTATTTAATATTATAACAAACTTATTAGTCATTTTATAAAATATAAATTATACATTTAAATGTTATATTATATGCATATAAATTGCGCTACGCTTCATTAAATATTCAAAAATAAAAATTACAAATTTTGGTTTATTACAATAAAAGTCATTTTTGAATTATCTGCGATTGTTTTTTTCCTAAAAAGAAACCCACCTTTATCTTGATTCGAAAGCTCTTATTAAATTGGATTTAGGTTTTGGGTTGCCTGAAAGATTTCCCAACTGAAATTTTAAAAACTGAACTGTTACCAATCTGATTGTGTAAATAAAGACCAAGACAAACGAGACAATATATCATTATCATTTATGCATATATTAATCTCCGAGTTCTTACTTTAACCAATATGTTTTGACATAAAGTTAAATCCGCTTAAGATGAAGTTAAGTGTTTGGGTATATGAGAACTTTCTGATGTGCCTATTTAAAAAATGTTCGGAGCGACGCTCCATTTTCTATGTTTAATTGTAGTGATCAACGTTATTGTGTTTGGTTAAACGTTTACCTTTGGATGATCCTAATAACATAGTGTACAGTGGGCAGGTATAACACGAGTAAGCGTACATACACCGTGAGCCAACTCATTGCGTGCACGTCCTATGTAGAATGTTCAATGACAGAGGTAGAATTTCTTACGCGCCAAAGTCCGGTAATATTTTTATCGCAAGGTAAGTTGATGTATATATCTGTTATTTTGTAGGTCCTCGTGGAGGCGAGGAGAAGGACTGGGATTTCGGCCGCTCTATATATCTGTTTATAACCGACCGAAAGAGATTTCAAAGTACACAGCTGATAGCCACACGTGTGACAGGTATAAAGCAATTGCCGGTAGGACTAACCCGGGACGATTCATTCGCTTTATCAGGACGCGTATTGTAGCTATTAAGCCGCCTAGGTGTGAGTTTACGTATATTACTTTACGTCGGCCAGTTTGAGGGGTCCTCAGAGAGGCGGCTGGACTTGCCCTCACAGATGACATGCCGGTCGGTTTGGTGATGAAAGTGGGGAGACAATGGCGCTACAAGAATGGAGCCCCTTCCTTTGTTTACAAGCTAAATCTCTGTCCGACTCAGGCGGGTAAGGAGAGCTCTCACGCGGCTTTCACTCATCCTTAAGTTTATATATAGACATTTATAGATAGAAATATATATATATATCAATACGCGCATATACAGAAGCAGATAGTGCTGTTGAGCTTTGGATAGAAGATGCGTCGATTTGGACTCCGTCTGAGGACTACGTAGACACACAGACGGACACCGCTAGTGACAGAACTGTTGACGCCACAAAGTGCATGAGATAAATTCCTTGATTTTCAGGCTGTCATTTATATATTATACAAACATTGTGGGTACGTAACTCATAAAGCTTTATCCTGTATTGAGCCAAGCCGCCGGGTTTGCCAGAGTTCTTAGGAACGATTCCTGTTGGCTCAGTGTATTTGCAAGCTTTACTTGGAAGAGGACTGGCATTGAAGTTCGTCACCATGTCCCTTTGGAGACGTTTAGCCCTGGGTTATTTTTATCTTTTCCTGGTCCTGACTGGGTCGTCTCTGGGTTGTGGCCCCGGGAGGGGTAGCGGTAGACGGCGCCCTCCTCGCAAAAAGACACCCTTAGTGTATAAACAACATGTTCCGAACGTCTCTGAGAGGAATCTGGGGGCCAGCGGGGTAGCAGAGGGCCCTATAAAGAAAGGGACCCCACAGTTTAAGCAACTCGTCAACAACTCTAACCCGGAAATCATCTTCAAAGACGAGGAAAGGACGGGGGCCGACCGCCTCATGACACAGGTAAGTCTGCGTATATATATATATATATTGATTGTTATCCGTATATTAATTTCAAGTTGCATTTTAATTGTACACAATGACAACACCAAGGATGTTATCATGTTTATAAAATTATATAGACAATAGTTTACAACAAGTAAGAGCTTTTGCACAGACTGCAATTTTTTTTTTCCAATGGTGTTGGAGATACAGTCTATAATGTCTCAGTAATATGACTTCTTGTTAAAATTAACCGGTAAGTTTGAATTTTCACCTTCATTCGTATAAAGTTTGAATAGTCACATTAATTCGTATAATGTGAACACGGTATCAGTTATACAGAAAAGAAAAAATACCATACTTAAATTCAGTAATATTTATATTTAAATATAAACTGTAATAACGTAGTTACTTATTGTTTTTTTATATTGGCTGGGTTGTGTTTCTTTGCAACATGTTGTGTACATAAACAAGAGTTTTTAGTTCCAAGATGCATTTCTTCTGCTTAATAGATAACATCTGAATATAGACATATATGACAAACTTACAATCAAGTGAAACAAATAATGGTATAGGGTTTCTCCTCTGGAACAGGATCCTCACCTATCTTAAGAACCATATTAACTAATTTTTTAATTTACTTTTACAGTGACAAACAGGTATTATAGTCTTTACCGGATTACGCTATAAACACTTTATATAAAGTTAATTTTTGACACTGGAACATGAAGAAATTAAAACTATGGCACTATGGCACCTATCTTGAGTATCGTCCATGTTGTGATGAAATGCTCACAGAAAGTAATTTGTAGACAACAAAGGAATTAACCAAGTTTATTTTACCCTTGGTATTCAGTCTCACGGCATTTTATTAGACCTGCGAGGATTTTTTATCCTCCTTGGTTTAAATATATCATGTTAGTTACACTGTCACGAATTCTCACCATTTGAACTTTTATTCGGTTGGGCGAGTACATTCCCTCTTCTAACATCAAATTAAACCTTAGACAACACTCAGATTTTTTTCTTGATAGAAATTCAGTTAAAAGTTTTCACTTTAACGTGAATAAATAACCTTTATGAGCTGGTATCTACTCTATTTGTATACTTTAACCAGAATATTTAAAAATGGCATATACGAACATCCACGATGTCAAGGAGGAAGTGTTTCAGGAGCTAGAAGTGACACAATTTTCGCGAAGGTTATTGTCAGAATTAAAGCATCAAAAGTAACACCATTAAAAATGGTACTGTGATAACTTTGTTCATCCGGGCTGCATCTAATTGCTTTTGACGTGGTCGTGTATCCGCTGGTTTGGTTAAACTATCCACCCCCTGCATGTGATGATATTTTACCTTGATATATGCGGCTGTGGGTCTTAATGAGTTTTCCATCAGAGGTTGTGCAGGTACGGAGAAAATTGTACGCATGCAGGGAGGAAACCCCACGTGAATGGGGCAGCTCCTGAATCGAGTTTTATTGCGCAATCCTTGCAAGCCAGGCAGACTGTTATGCTGCTGAGACTGGAGCCTTCCAAAAGCATGCGCCTCATCAGTGGCTGCAGCTCCATCAATTTCCAGAAGGTATATAAAATAATAATCCTGTCGCACGAAATGGTCGGCAAAGGAGTTGCATGACCGCCAGCAATGTCAATTGGCTTCAGGTGGAGGTCCCGTATATTGAGACTCGCCGCGTGCAGAATTTGTACAAAAAAAATCGTCTCCCTGCTCACACGCTTGTTTTAACCTACATGCATTAAGATTTCCTGTTGTTATGTGACTTATATCATCGGGCTTCCGTTCAAGTTCTTAGGTTGTCACGTTTTTAAGGCGTCGTATCGTCAACTTATGGGTTCGCTACAAAGCATAAGATTTTACATGACATGGTTAATGCTTGAGGGAAATTTACCAAAATATTCTCAAAAGAAACGAAAGAATGGTGCGCACGCCAGTATTATTTCTTTGCTAAATGTATTCCAATCATTATACAAGCTCCCTAATTAGTGAGATAATATAGTTTTTTATCAGCATGATCAGACTAATTGTAAAGGTAAAGTTTATGAGAAAATAACACAAAAACCGAGAAGTACCGATAGAATGTACAACATGGCGTTGTGTAGCATAATTTGTCAATTATGTTCTCGTGAAATCTGCAAGTACCATATTATCTGGTAACTTAGATACTTTTATTGAACATTTACTCTTGTGTCTGAGAGAAATAGTTATAGAAAAATAGCCTGGAAATCTAAGCAGACTGTGTTGTCAAGCGTTATGGTAATGTACATTCTCTGGTTAAATTTCCTGTTAGAATAAAGAAACAGTTCGACTTTTATATTTAATGTATTGCAAAGTTATTGTTAGTTGTTAGAAAGTGTTTATGATATTTAAATCATTTACAGATACAGACATAGCTGCAGTTTTTGTAAACTGGCGTGTTCTGGTGAATTCTGAAACCCATTGTATCTCCGATTTTTTCAATTGACCTAAGAAGAACAAAAGTAATTTTTGTAATTAGCGTTTTGTAATTAAAACACTGTGATATTACTGTGATATTATAACTTTACTTTTGGGCATTGTGCCTTAGAAATATGTCTTTTGACAAAAGTTACTGCTTTTGACGGTATATATAAGTAATTAATTTCCTCGTAGGAAATAATTTTCTGTTTATCCAAGGCCCGCTTCCCGGTTGAAGACTATACTAATATGGGCCTTACTCCTTCAGAATATCAGTATATGAATAACAATTTATCTAACTTGTACACATCAGGCTTTACGTGTATAGGAGATGGTATATGATCCAAATTTAGCTTTAACTTTCGACAGTTTCAAAGTTCACAAGATGTCAGTCATTTTATCTGTCATATGTCACATTCGGTTATTGACTTATCAGAAACGGTCCGCGTTCTCTTGAGGGACATGGTTTTGTCAAGTGTGTGTTGGTACGTGACTTCATGAAGGGTTTGATAGCATATGCGAATATCAAAGTTATGGGTGTGTTAAGTTCCGAGGCTTTAGTGGTATTATTTAGTATTTTTATTTAATGCAAATAACGAGCTAAATATGACACTACCCAACAAATTAGTGAGACAATTTGAATTGAACGTTTAGTCACATTCTTTATAAGCCTAGGCTCTCTACTTTTAAAAAATCTTAACTATACTGTAAAAGTGAATCAATTCTGATAGCATTCAAATATTTAGTCTTATTTTCGTCAGGAGAGTAAAAACTAATGTGCCAATCGGATACACCTCTTAACTACACACACGTAAATCCTCGTGTTGCGGGAAACAGACGGAAAAGAGTGATGTTATGGTCCTTTTAAAAAAGTTCATACTCATTACTTAATTTATACTCCCATTTAAAAACTAACAAATCGCATTGAGGCTTAAAACTTGTGTGTCGGTGTATTTGGCAACATCAAAAGGAGTAATAATTGGGGATAAAATGTGGGGTATAGTACTTCAGTGCTTCAGTGGTCATTTTGCCGAGGGTCTGCTCGACCTGTCCGGGCGCAATAACTCGGCGGTACCTTTGTGGCTTGTCAGGTTATCTCCGGAGAGTAGGCCTGGTCTACATGGAACAGGAGCCGGCTGAATCATAAGTCTATAAGTAGTACCCTGACCAAAACTCATTTGTCAAGACTGAGGCGAGCAATTGAAGGTTGGGTCGGATTCTCAAGACATAGGGCGAGCCATTGGACGCTGCTGTGTCCGGCCCATCTTAAATTGCTTTCCGAATTGCTCCCAGCAGATAAATGCGAACACTTACTCATAACAGTGGGGAGAGCAAATTGATTTTGGCGCTTTGCTTTAATGTGACGGTCGTTGGCAATTAGTTTTAATATCCAGGTGATAATATTGGCGATCTGTGATAAAGTTCACAGCGCTACCAGCCCGCTATCAGTTAACACCGGACAAGTTTACCGCCGTATCACCTATTTCACAATTCCATGTTTGCAAGGAGGTCATTTGTCATGGCCAGTCTTTCGTAAACTCAGGCGAATTGTTTGGTATATTAATAATGATGGATTGCTGTGGTGTGCCTCAAAAGGCGGGAACTGCAGCCACCCTCGTGTGAAACGACCAGTAAACAGGCCTGGTGCTGGCCGTATCGCTGGTATCACCGGAATTGACCCGCGGTAAGATAATGTCCACCTTATCACCAATATGTCGATACCAATATAATAAGTAGAAGGATAAGGCCAGGCTCCCGTCTGGCCCAGGCAAATATGAGTGCGGCCCACCCTCCTCGGTGGAAAACGGCAGATGCGACGTGTGGTCAATCAGATATGTTGAACTCCATACACCAGACAACCGCTCTCTCTCTCTCTCTCTCTCGCTCATATACATTGTACGAGGATGTTCTTTTAAACCTTTTATCCATTGAAAAAGAAGAAAAGACAAAATTCCTTTCAGACAGAAACAATTTGTTTGAGAATATATAGTTCTATGCTAATTTATTAGGACATTGCTGCCCCCTCGTTGCCTTAAAACCTTAAGTTTACTGTGGTTAACCTGCCTCCAAATCGTGTAGCCCGACAAATTGTTTTTCTTTTTATCTGTAAGTTTTTCGATTACTCTAGAATCCAAAAGGTATTTTTATCAGTTGCACTTTTGATGATTCAGCAAAATTATTGACATACTTAACAACGCTTTGCTTCTATAATTAACGGTACAAGTTTCTTTGAAGGAAACTTGTCAACTCAATTTCCATAGTGTAAACTATTGACAGATTTAATTATTCAAATATCGACATCACGACCATACTTCAAAGTAAATATTTTACCATGGTTGTTTTCCGTTAATGTATAAATAAATCGTCTTATCAGTATTGTTAACTCGCAATATTAGGGGGACGGTTTTCCAGAAAAACGATATACATATCACCTTCTGACACATCAAAACTTTTGAAAATTAGTGCAGAAACATAAACGGTTATTTTACACAAGATTATACAATCAAAACACAATACATATCTATAAATACGTGAATGAAAATACCAGAGGCTACGTGAGACTATCGACACAACGCGTTTTGGTTTCATCAGCATACCACACACAGCAAACACACTTCCCGCCCACTCGGCCATGGATGTTCACGTCATGAAAATTGATGTTTCCTCTTCTTCGCCTAATGTTTGACAAGAATCTGCGAATTTCCCCGTTAATGTGCCTTTTTCTCACGGTGTAAGGAACACAACGGTACACGAGCCTGGGCAGAAAAACGCCAGTTATTCTAAGCAGAAGAATTGGCTGTTGTTTTTTTCGCAACACCTGCATATACCACGCTTTTCCTTGTTCATATGCAGTTGAATGAAGTGACAACTGTTAGCAGACACGGACCTAGGAGGATCAAACATGAAGCGGAAAAAAGTCCTGCTATATTATACTTCATATATTTATGTTCATAACTGCTTGGAGACTGGTCAATATACTCAATGACACCTCGGCCGCAGTTTCGTACTCTGAGCAGTGAAATTTTGTTTTTTGCTACGTGTGAACAAATGTCATGATTATCCTAAAAAAAATTCCATGTCTCAGCCCATTATCTGTCGACTTAAATGCCAATATCCCGATAAATATTAAAATAAGCCATCGATTAGCTGACATATTGAAATCCTTGATTTACGTTTATACATAAATAAATTTATATATTTTGTTACGAAGAAAAATTATTCAGGGAAAAATACTGAGCCGATCCCGGAGTCGAACCCAGGTTGGTGGCGCACAAGTCCGGCTAACCAACCGCATCGCTAGAAAAGCAAGCTTCCCTAGCGAGACAGTACGGTCCGCTTTTATGTCACCCCATAACAATATATATATATATATTATATATATATATATATATATATATATATGAGAGATCTTTCATTCGTATTTTCATTCGTTAAATAAAACGGTAAACAGTGTTGAACCTAGGGCTAATATTTTGCTGACTTTCCCTCTACAGTAATCTAAATTTAGAAGAGATGGCAGTGTGCCCTTATACATGAAACTTGCATATGCTTTGTCTCTTTGCGCGAACGATCCTTCGTGAATATCTTATTAGTCATTCATTTGCTTAAATATAATGGTCATTCGATCAGTTTTGTTTCACACTTGATAGGGCAAATAAAATGGACAGTTGTCATAATTTAAAAAAAATGAAAAACGAAAATAAGGAAATATAGCAGTTTGAAGGCGCAATCTCTGACACTGTGGTTAGAATTTAACATTTGCTTTTGCGGTTCTGATTTGATATGACATTGCAATTTAACATCCCCTCCTCGAGTGAAAGGTACAGACATTGATAAGGTAACTGTTCGTTTTTAATTAACAAGTTCAGTACATACACATTTTATCTCAAGGCGACCAGCAGACTTTCGTATTTTAATACACCTATACCATATAAACGACCTCCATCGGCCACTGGAAAATCGGCGGTGTCCCCGCAGGTAACTAAACACAGGAGGAACATGTAGTGTTTATGAGTCAAACAGGAGGAGCATGTAGTGTTTAAAAGTCAAACAGGAGGGGCATGTAGTGTTTAAAAGCCAAACAGGAGGAGCATGTACCGTTTAAAAGTCAAACAGGAGGAGCATGTAGCGTTTAAAAGTCAAACGAGAGGAGCATGTAGTGTTTAAAAGTCAAACGGGAGTAGCATGTAGCGTTTGAAAATCAAACAGGAGGAGCATGTAGCGTTTAAAAGTCAAACAGGAGGAGCATGTAGCGTTTAAAAGTCAAACAGGAGGAGCATGTAGTGTTTAAAAGCCAAACGGGAGGAGCATGTAGCGTATAAAAGTCAAACGGGAGGAGCATGTAGTGTTTAAAAGTCAAACGGGAGGAGCATGTAGCGTTCAAAAGTCAAACAGGAGGAGCATGTAGCGTTTAAAAGTCAAACAGGAGGAGCATGTAGCGTTTAAAAGCCAAACAGGAGGAGCATGTAGCGTTTAAAAGTCAAACGGGAGGAGCATGTAGCGTTTAAAAGTCAAACGGGAGGAGCATGTAGCGTTTAAAAGTCAAACGGGAGG
Source organism: Sipunculus nudus (assembly GCA_026874595.1). NCBI lineage: Eukaryota > Metazoa > Annelida > Sipuncula > Golfingiida > Sipunculidae > Sipunculus > Sipunculus nudus. The sequence continues at coordinate 74,744,349 of CM049317.1, read as the reverse complement.
AGCATGTAGCGTTTAAAAGTCAAACGGGAGGAGCATGTAGCGTTTAAAAGTCAAACGGGAGGAGCATGTAGCGTTTAATAGTCAAACGGGAGGAGCATGTAGCGTTTATAAGTCAAACAGGAGAAAAGAGGGCGACAGATCGATGGAGCACTCGCTGGTGCATGAACTCTGTTGTTTTGGCCACCGACATGCAGCCTGGATGGCTCACTGCGCATGCGCTGATTGGGCTCAACAAGTGTTATTTATTTGTGCTTGTGCCCAAAATAGTCCTCATTAGGGGAAGAGGGCGCACAAGTCTTGGCTTCAAACTACTTTAGATAAAACCGTAATAAAATGCCAGTCAGTCAGTGCTAAATGAATGTGCTCTATCCCAAAGAGAATTTTATAAATTGCAAATGGCATCAGAGGAAATTATTTTTAAAAAATCCTCGAATACAATCTGTGTTAACAGTTATGGATTAATTGAATATTCTTATATAAAGAAATTTATTCTACATTAAACTGTTGTATATGTTGTGTTCTGATGTGCAATATACTGGGTGAACTTTATATTTGGGCGTAGCTCAACAAAACGTTTTTCATACGGTGTACATACAAACACACAAAATATGCCAGCAAATCGAATTGCACTGACCTGAGTGAATTTTGTCAATATTACATAAAATTCTTCAACCCTGTATGAATTATAAGCCATTTATCAATTCCTTTAAAGCTCTATACACATTCTTATGTTGACACAATGTATCGCCCTTTATTATCACGGTGAGATCGGTAGTTGCATATAGAAGTAGTAGTCTTTATATTCCACACACATCAAACATAACTATATTTTAAGTGTACGTATTTGTAAATTCAACCAGTGGTCTCATTGCAATATATTCATCAGTCACTCAAGTGTTGTATGTGTACGTACGATATATTTACTTAAAACCTTGATTTCTCTCATGGATGTTGTAGTAAATTATTCATCAGTGCCTTCTGTTCTAGTTGCAAGTATGATAGATGACAATACAAGGATATGACCCAGATTATTATCACGTTTATCAGAGCGCCGTCACCGCCTGTTCTCCCATCCGATACACTCTGCTCCCCTTATTGACCGATCCGAGCACCTCCAGGGAGCGGGCACCTGCTGCCAGGCATTCACTCCTGCTCACCTGTCGCGATGCGTTCAATCGCTCGGCAGGCATTTCTCGAGACCTCTTTGATTGAGAGGAAGGGGTGTGCGCTGTGTGTCTGTATATTGTTCCCGCTGCTTGTTTTGGGTTTTAGGGCAGATAGACAGAAAGGAGTAGGGAAGAGGCGTATATGCAGTTTGTGTACATGTGTATCTTGTGTACATTATTTTTGATCCTGGAAATTGATCGTTCTGGTTGTTTGGGGAGGAGGACGGGGGGTTGACCAACAGAGGAGAGGAATTTTCCTTTGGATCCGTTGAAGGCTCATGTCAGGTGTACAGTTTATATTGGAATGACTATTGTTATACCTCATAGATGTAAAAGTATTCATAGGATCCACACTCAGACTGGTCAGCAGGGGCAGATTTAAAACTATATTAGGAATCGTGCGGATTTACAAAGATATAAGGGAGATAATGATAATGATATAATTTACATTAAATAAATTATCTTGTTTGAGAAAACGTATAACATTCTCTTGACCTAAAAGAAAAATGTTGAGATGGGGGATTTTTTTTTAATTGTAAAGATTATTTATTCTGCAGAAGTCTTATACTTCCATGAAGAATGTTTGCGGTTTAAAAGATATTGTTCCACCATAAAAAAAATCCCTAAATCGCTAAATTATGGAACATTCGCCGATCGTGATCAATCAGTACAGCTGAGAGGAACGGTCGGAATCACACTTCGCTATGTGGGGACAGATTTGATTTTGACTTTGACGGTATTAGGACAAAATAAGAGTACATAGATAAAATAATCCGGATTCGGTTCCCTGCTACATCCAGCAATATTACGTTTCAGAATAGCCAAACAAAAAAATAATTATAATTGTAACTGTTATATGGTGTAAGAACATAACACATATAAACATAGCAATATATAACTGCAGAATAATAAAATACATCTATGAGTACAACCTACATTGTGTACAAATGTAATAATTTACATATCTATTACTTTGCAATGCTATGGTAAACATTTTATTTTGGTAAAAGCATTTTTATCTCAGCTGACTATAAGTCAACTGAGGGAAAGGAATGACGCTTTGTCCGTCGTCCGTCCGACCATCCGTCCGTCCGTTACCAAATCAATAATCGTATCCACTGACCCTAGTTTCTATTTCATAATCAATCAATGCTAAATATAAGCTGTTAAATTAGAAATTTATAATTGATTATCCAAATTGCATATTCTTTTCAATGAGACATTTAAGTATTGATAAACTCTCCCTCCTCAGTGTATATGGGTATAAATTTATCATCCGCCATTGAAAGTAAAAGGAATATCATTGTTGCCGTCGTTGATACTCCAATGTACAACAGTCGATGTACCATCTTATCTGAAAATATAAATCAATGTCTATAAACTGATTCAAGATTTTTTCTTGTCACTCGACCATCTTAGCATTACAAACACAATGATATAAAAGAGGTGAATGTATTGACAATCACTCTCTCCGGTAATTGTTAAGTGTCAGACGATGTGACATTTGTCTTATATCAAGGTGTCCGCAGATCTTACCTGAATATATCAGGTTATGAAGACGTAAAGTGTCGTTATAATATTTGGCTTATTAAGGAACAGCTAGGGTCGTTACCAATAAACAAGTTTCGAAAGATGATCTGCTACAGATTTAAATGAGAAAAGTACTCTTTCATATCGGAGGAAGTATTTTCATTATACAAAAATGCTGCAACCGGTGTTTTGTTCAGAGAACAAGTTGCAGCAATCTGACAGACTGAGCTAGACGTATGCTAGGTGTCAAAGCATTCTCGGAACATGTCTTATATTCATCGAAGACATCCACCAGAGTGTACACAATAATTTTCCATGTAGGTCTTTAAGCTTGTCTATAAGAAGCATGTCTTGAGAAATGTCCAAGTGTGAAACAAAGACCACTTTCATTACTGGCTTAATATGATACAGCGCCATCTAAGCTTTATCATATTAATGGGAAAAACTGCTTCATATTGGACTGTAGTAAAATGCTCAGTTATGTGCATTAAAGCTGGGGTGTGAAGACAACTGCAACAATAGTTTGTATTGTCCAAACCTAATTCTAATTGAGTTCTTTCGTTTATTGTTGCAACTTTGGGTAACGTAAACCATCCACCCTTCCCCGTCTAGAAATTGTTGGATCCTCTCACTGGACCGTAAGCATAGTCGTAGTCTGAAGGGAATACGGTTACTGAGCAGCGTTGTCCCACACTTCGAGTCAAGAAAAAATGAAAATGTAAACTCTTCCGAAAACTCTTAGGGCCTTGTGCAAGCAAGTGATCTTTCAAGTTCCGTATAAAAGAGCCAGATCTTGGAACTTTAAGTTTAGAATTTCAAGTTAGACCAAACATTGATGCTTTCAGTTAGGGATTAGATGTTATTCATTTTAACGCTCGAGGACTGTGGTTGGTCAATATTTGGCCAATCAGCGACGAGCAAAACCCAAATTTGTCAGGTGAATCTGGGGCCGTGATTAAGACGCAGTTCGAGGTGACAAGTGAAGTTCCTGATCTCATTTTGTTTGGCTCCTGAAGTGTAACAAACCGGTTGAACTCGGGGGAAGGGTTTGTGTGTGTAGGGGATTTGGTCCGTGAAGTGACACGTTCGTGTTTGACCGGGCCTGCTGGAGGGGGCAAGGAGATCGTGGTGTAAGACGGGCCCTGTTTTCAAGCTGTTGACAAGCTTTTACAAATGGCCGGAGTGTCTTGGTCCACACACAAAGCCTAAATTATATTATCCCTAGATCAGCATGGATTATAAACAAAGGACCTCCCGTGTCAAAATGTGTAAGGCGACGCCCACTGTATTTAATAAAACCCTTTTTGTGTTGACTTCTCCATCAAATTTAGTTTTTCTGTGTTAAACGTTTGATATTTATTTTGGCAAACAAGGGTTCGTTAAAATGTGAACAGAATCCTAGATCATATAAAATTTCTAATATTTTGTGTTGAAGTCTTCGGTTGATATCTCCATTCACTTCCGAAGCAAATACATTGGCAGGATGTACCTGAATATGCTGAGTAAGTCAACTTTTCATTTTTGATTTTCAAAATTACATTTTAAAATGCTATAATTTTACATTCTTTATCATTTTTAAAGATGCACAACATTTAGTCCTCGATCCAGTCCAGAACCACTCAAGACGCTCCTTGTTACACCGCACTAATTCATATTGTGTATTGTAGTATATTAAACATGCATGAAGTTAAAAATATTACCCTTTACTGTATAGTATGTAACACTATACAAGTTAAACTATGCCAAACTATTAGACCACCTATGCAGAAAACGAACTCAGCTAGTTGTACCCTGATGAGGTTATCTTGATAGAATATGATAACATAAAGAAGGTTACACACTAAGACATAAAAAAAATCATTCTAATTCATAGAAAAATAATACCTGATAATATTCATGTACATTTTCAGTGAAAAACAACTGCTTTGTGGATTGATCGAATTGATTAACTCAGGTTCTAATTAAATTACTGTATTATATAAATCATTTGGAAAAAAAGTTTTCTTTTAGTTATTTGCAATAATTATGATATTTTGACACGGTTCCAATTTAAATTCTTCACTTAAGCATGCACCAAAGTAACTGTTATGATGTCATAATTACATAAGTGATCATAATAACGTCATGAATACTACGTTCCCTCGTACAAATTCAGCCTTTTCCTAAAACATTCCAACTCGTTTGTTAAATTAAAAAAAACATACGTATGTGGTTATATGGATTTTCAGACACGTACATAAACGTGTGATTGTATAAAACAAAAGGTATAGTTGATCAAAATGAACAAATGTCAGGGATTTATTCATTAAAAACCAATGTAACACAAAAAGTCATGTAGTAAATTCGCCAACACCCTGTATAAGTGTCCTATTTTGGATGACCGAGACGTCGGTAATAATATGCAACAGTTGGAAAGTGGTACGACTTCTTATCAAAGCAACTGTCCTCGATATATTACACTGATAACAAGATTATCGTATTCGTTTATAATGATGAAAGATACATCTTTAATTGTTAGAGGTCTCGTTAACGACAGAGGTCTATTAGCGGGTCACCGTGTAAAGCAGGGAGCCGTCAGGGCTCAGACAAATGAGGGCTTTTGAGATGGCAATCTCGCTAACATGATGATCGGCAACTCCCTTGTGTATATAACTGCTTTGACTTCCCGTAGACACTGAGAACGTAAAAAAACATACTGTTGATAAATTTTGGCTTCCTATTCTGTCCTGCAATTCTGTCAGAACATTCTGCTTAACATAAGCATGTGACAATATATAAATTGAGTGCGTCAATATATAAAATTAATTACTTGGACTGCATGATTTATCACGGTCCAGGACAATCTTTCACACAGTTATGACAATCCAAAGAGTAATTAGTTTAAAGATTTCTTATCAAATGTAGGCTTTTATTACAAATGATTCCTTTGAAGAACAGCTAAACAGGAACAGCTTACGGGAAAGGTAATAAGGTGAAGTCGTTCATCCGTCCAACTCGGCGATTAACTCACTAACCTGGTTTGAAATATGATAATTTATCGATGCAACAATTTTGTAATTTACAATTTCTATTAAAGAATAGCTTCACCTTTAGCCACTTGGTTGAGAATTCAGCGATAATTCTTGGGAAATTTCGGTGATTTTGAACAACTAAATGTGTATGTTGGTTGCAATATGTTATAGGAATACTCCAGAGAGGATCATGGATAGTTTGATCGGCTTCATGGATTCTGTACTTGGTTACATGTATTTGCTGATAACTTTCTGTTATTGTCGTTAGAGAAGGAGGACACCTGCGGGAAGCCCATTCCAAACCTTATCCCTTTTGGCCCTAACCGACCCCTTTTTCTAAATTGAGACGCTGTAATGTCACATATATTTTATCTCAATTCTTCGGTCTATTGTCAGAGGTGGACCCAGTTAGAATACATTTTTAGAGAACTGCGTTTGACAGTTGTCTTGGCACTGTCACGCACATGTACTTTGCTTCGCACGATCTGACTTGTGTTTACCAACTCGTCCTAATTGTCAAAACGCCCAGCGACTCGCGGTTACTTTACCTCTGCCGTACTCGCGGATTGTGGTCTGGATGTCAGCGGCCGGCATTATGTGGAGAGAGTCACGGAGCTTTCACCACAGACAACCGATCTGCCTGGCTGGGAGCAGGGTTCTCCTACCTGATATTTAAGTGGTTGACAAACAGACGTTTTAACCCAGACGGGCCCGATGTTTGGCCCCCGAGCCCCTCCAACGGGACTTTTATCACGGCACACGCACGGGCGCCATTTATTTGTTACTACTCTTGTGAGGGAAGTAGGCCCGCCAAGCGAGCACGGTGGCCTAAAACTCAAACATTGTCATATTAAAAATACTTCAAACATTGACTTTGTCAGAAGGTGAACGGGGTTTGGCTTTACTCGGGCAACATTTATGATGGCTAGGGTTACATACAACCGAATACCTAACATACCGGGGTTTTAGTTGTTATGCATTTTGTACGCATTCATCCCTGTGTCACCGGGTTTTCCAAATATAAAGGATTAGTCTACAACATGCACACAACCCTGTCTTATCCAGGGTCGATTTGTATACTTTTGGAATAATTAATGTGTCTTCCATTGTCGTGACGTCAGTTTGTGTCACCTGACCTTCCAGAGTTGTACGTTTATTTTGTCAGGCACACAATTCAATACTTAAGTACTTAATATAACAGGTTGTTTTAAAATACTCTCTTCGGGGACAGTTTCTCATTGCTTCATTTGTTTTTGCAGTACCACAAATATTAATGGATATAGCAACTGTAACAGAAGCTGCTTCACTACAAAAATGACGTCACCTCTTCCTGGGTTGCATCATTTGCATGACGTAATCCTTTTATGACGTAATTCTTCAACTTCTTCTTCTTCTTCTTCTTCTTCTTATTATTATTATTATTATTATTATTAGAATTATTAAACTCGTTTATATTGGATAAACTCGGATATTGTCAATGTGCATATTTTTAGCTGTTCATAAGCTAAATGAAGAAAATAGTGTTGTATGTACAAACTAGTTAAAATGTTCTGTTCCTTGTAATAATATATTTCATCGCTAAAAATCCATGTACATTTGATTTTACCATTGGTCATATTATAGTTCATTTTGTAATGGAAACATCTATGATTTAAACACAAAGACACACCTCAGTTAACTTAAATTAATTAAAAAGCTAAAAAAGCATGCGAGATGTCTAACCGTAGTATGTCTTTAGAAGCGTATTCAGAATAATAATGCTCACTATATGTCCAATCTCACATGTTCTTTTCATTTCATTTATGCTTTTCTATTAGTTCAACTTAAGAGTCGGAACTTTAATAAATCGTGAAATTTAATAACGATGCGTGTCAATAAAGAAAACTCGCGATATTAAACTCGAGAAATGTGTATATATTGAATATATAGGTATATATATATAAAATAATTATAGCAAATCATAAGATTTTTTATAATGATGGATTTATCACGTGATCACACGGGTCGACTTAATGAAGTGCTCTCAGTCACCCATCATGATAGAACGTCAGGTTAAAGGGAGTGTGATGAAATGATAAACAATAAAATGCTGGCAGTCAAAGTATAGGGACATGTTTAAGTGTTCAGCTGCTATAACCACTTGGATATCAACTTCTGACAAGGTCACCTGGCCAATCAAAACTGATCCGTCAGAAATAAGTGCCAGTGTCAATCAAAAGAATCAAGTACCAGCTACAGTGTAGCACAAATATACCAACTCTCTTTTTAATTATTTTATTTATTTTGATTTTCTACAGATTTCCTTTCTAATTTACACTTTAGTCTTATGTATGATCCTTATATATATATATATATATATATATATATATATATATATATATATATATATATAATTTAAAAATACACCAGCAACCACTTACAGTGAATCTGGTCAACCTGTTTAGCATTTGAGACTTCCTTGTTTCAAGGTTGTCATCACGTCCTACTGATGTCCATTATTTCTCCATCCTACATAGTTTCATCATCTGTGAATAAAGAAGACAATATTACCATTGGAATAAGTCAATTTGACTCTTAGATGTATAATTGAAACAAAAAGAGAAAAGTTATTATAAAAAAAGTTAATTACCGCATGCTTTTATTCCTTCATGGGAGATTATTTCAATATTGCTTCTAGATCCGATTTTTTATCTAATTAGTATTGTTTCAGATTCATTCTTTTGTCTTATTATCCCCTTCCAACCAATTCGAAACTTTTTTTGAAAAAAAGCCAGAGCAGTCACTGGTTTTATCTTAAACTAGTAATCAAGAAGCATTCTTTTGAAGGATGAAATATAAATCTATAAATAAATCCTACAAAGATTTGTACAAACAAATTTGGTATAAAAACAGTTAAATGATGAAATATAAATCTATAAATAAATCCTTCAAAGACTTGTTTAAACAAATTTGGTATAAAAACAGTCTGAAACCAAAAGCTGAAAAAATCTGAAAATTGCTGACCAGGATGACTACTTCTCATGGATTCATATATCACATGGTAACGGCGGTCAATATTGTCGCCTCATTCTTCCATATATAGCGCAGTTCGAAACTAAAGTATGATTAATCATTCAACATTTTATCGGACAAACGTAATGCAACTGAATATTAAAAGCCTTTTGCTAAATATTTGATTTATTGTCCACGAATAACACCACCTGATGACGTCTGGAAACGTTTGAGTTGCAATTGAGTGGGAGTTGATCGTTTTTCAGTCCGGAGGCATTTGCCAGGATTTTTGTCAATAAATCTTTATTCTGGAATCCCATTACATTATTTAAACAGCTGTTAGAAAATTTCCAAAATTGCCGACAGGGTAGAACTTTCGAAATTATCAACATATGTTCCAAAACCAGTGAGAAACAAAGCACATTTATTTGTAATTAGGTCTGCCGGCTGGTCAGTCACTCTCCATACATACGTTACTGTCCTCCGAGTCTCCACGCCGTCATATTTATACATTATTACGAGTCATGCGAGCGGGCCGTGGGCGACTGTTTCTAGGACCTTTTTGCGAATACTTTTCTAAAAACAAATCACTTAAGAGGTTCCCACAAAATCCAAACAGGCTTGTATTGTGTACCAATGGCTTTCTCGGCGCCATAAAAACCGTCTTGTCCAAACGGTGAAGGACTGAATGACTTCACCTCGTGTTAGACCATGGCGCTGTGCCGCAGCCACTTGCGGGCCCGGTGAGGAGGATATGGCCTTTAAAAGGCCTGTATTGGTCTGATATCCCAGCATTAATGTAAATACTTCAGTCAGTACCTTTGGTTAACGCCGGCATGGTGCGGTCCTTCTTGACCTGGCAGGGTTTTATTAAAGCACGGATAGTTTCATCTCTATCTACGTTAATTCCTATATAAGCTTATAACCGATAAATCTGTGGTGTAAAGCTTGAACCTTTATCGCTCAGCTCTTATATTTCATCCTGTGAAACGTACCGACATTTTTCTTTACGTTTTTCCTTATATAGGATACCATGTTGGGAACATTTGCGTAACTTATCTGTTAGAGGTGCGGAATATACTGAACATTAAATGACTTCTTATATACCCGTCTCATAGTTGTTTCTCGTGTTAGCTCATCCTCTGTTCCAACAAGTTCCTCAGTATGCTAAAGTGACGTTTTTCTTGTTCAAAGTGTTTGTTTGTTATAATGGTTTACTGTTCAATATACTTGATGGTTAAACTGTGTTCTTGTTCAATATGTATTTTTATAATTAACGGTTTCTTTCGGAAAATGAAAAATGTGGCAAGATAATCTGATATTTTGGTTTTGGAAATAAAAATAGTGATACTTCTGATACCATGACGTTAGAGTCTCCATACTGCAGTGTAAGTCGGTTCTAGGTTTCAATGTTCCTCTTTTCGTGTTCTTAACCATCTGCCACTGTATAGAAAAAAAAATCACAATATAATTGGCGAAAAACAGTAGCCGTAACTAATTCTTATTACGTGTTGTTGTACAAAACATGTTGGTCATACTGAACAATGGGTAAGAAACTTTTCTCATATACTGGAAAGAAGCCTTAACATTATAGAAGGTATTGTTCCTGTGCTGTTGGGTCATATTTATTCTCTATAAAACAAACATACAAACGATTCGAACAGCTTTATACACTATCTTTTAGTTAAGGTTTATCTTTTTTTCCTGTGATATTTACTTTTACAGTTACTGTTTTTATTATTTTCCTTCTTTATAGACATTAACTTATGGAAATTTAATTTTTAGGTCAGCTGACTGAAATTCATCTGAGCTATAGTGATCACTCTTTGTCCGTCGTCCGTCCGTCTGTCCGTCAGTTAACAGGGGCCAAATCGTAACCATAAAGCCTAGAATCATGAACATTTGCATCCTTAGAAGTCCTCATATGTTATCCTCAGAAACCTGAAATTAGCTCACTGTAACTTATATTCTCCCAAGTTTCAGGGTGTTTTTCGAGAACCCTAGAAATGATGTAAAATACACACAAATTGTTAGATTCCTCAGGAACCGTTTGAGATATTTTCATTAAATTTGGTGTGCTTATGGGTCTTAATGAACCTGAGCTACTGGGCATAAATGGTGGTGCCACCTGCATTATCTTAATCTTAACGAATCTTTACCTGTATGTTGTAGAACACTAGGTCTGTTAACAAGGCAAACATCGCGCCCGTAAAGGCTAAAATCATGAACCTCTGTATTCTGAGAGTTCCCCAGAATTTTCATCTCCCCACGTCACTGATGACGTTTAATTCATTCCTGTAAATTAGTCAACAGAATTGGTACCTGATCCAAACAATGAATCATTGAATCATTTTTCTCCCCGATAGTTAATCATATTTCTTTGTCTTGTCAGACAATTAGTCAGGCATATATATTTATGAAATGAATGATTCATAGTTTTCCCTCCCACGGACTGTACTGGAAGATAATTACCTTCCGGTCTCCTGGCTGTATCCCTTCTCGAGGCAGCTTGTCCGTCATGGTTCTTTAATCTCGGATGTTCTGAGTCGCAGTATCGTGTCCCATGATCCTCTTCTCCTAGTACTTCCGGTTTCCTGGCTGTCACCATCCGTGCTGCCTTTTATCCTGTTCTCTCACTCTCTCTTTTCTCCTTACTATGTTCTGTTAAGCCGTACTTATCGTGGTCTCAACCCCAGAGCTGCAGATGCCACATAAAGCACATTCGACCCGCAATTAGGATATCTTCAGAGGTGGACTGTACCATTTTAAGACCGAGGAGTATAAAAATATTGATGAGGTGGGCCGATAAAATTAAATTTGTTACTTTTAATTTCAAACGTCCAGGGCATATTTTCCCATCAAGCCCTTCTTCTGATACCTTAAATATTTCATGGCTTGAGGTATTGCATGGTGTCACGGAAATAATGATTCTTCTTGTTTTGTCTGAAAAATAATGCAGGACGGAGCCATGGTCCCGACTTAAAAGATGATCACTAATTTTATCGGATCTTTTCAGAAGCGTAAAATGTCATATACTCTATAATTGTTATTATTTAAATTGTAATATACACATATAATTAATCATATACAAGGAGAAAAAACCTTACATTTGCCCTTCCAATGCCAAATTTAATAAAGGAACAATAGGCCGTCCTTATATCGCACTGAAATCAATAGGCCAGGATTAAGGGTTAATATATTCATGATAGCACTTGAATATGTAACGTTTAAATAAACGCGTTGATCATTGCCAATCATGGGGAACACCAGCGTTAAACCAGCTTCGGTGGCAGTTATCACGTTCAACGCCAGTGCAAAATGTGTCTCGAAATTTAAACCAATATTGGTATAAGGAATGTTTCCGACGACTTGTAAAGTAAACACACTGGTTGGCATAACGTGTACTCTATACCCGTCAGCAGGACCTTCCTGTCCACGTATTTACCGTCATGACGATAAGGGGACACACGGCCGCCCCTAACTCCGGGCGACTGTCCATATCGTGGTCCTGTTTGTATAGCTTTCTCGCACTTGGGATATTAATATTTCGTCAACTTTAAGTGTCACAAGACAAATTCGTGCCGTCAACTGTTGTTGTGTCTTGTACCTGATCGTTCATGCACTGATGTGACTGTCTTAAACGAGTGGCCCTGACGTCATTCCCTCGAGGTAACGCTTCCAGAGACTGAGGCGTTTTATTGTTTTGATTTAAAACGAATTGAAAGTTTGTATCTTTTCTATAATCTGAAAGATATTTTATATGATAATTTACGTTCTAAACCTGCTTGTGTTGATCAATTTATATTAAAGTTAAACCATCTATGCAGGTAGTCTAAGAAAGAATTTATCCTAATATAGAACAAAGATACCAGTAGAGGGAAGATTACAAATACATGTCGTCCCGACATCGCAACAAGCATTATCCAGAGTATTAAAGCATACACATTCAGGCACACACATACATGCGAACAAAATTACATTGACGTCATCAAGATAATGTGGATTGACTGTAACATTTGAGGAGTTTATCCACTAATTACTTTCCTCCTGTTTATCATATCCGATAACCCTGAAAGGATATATTTTTATGTTGGAATAACTTATCATATGATAACCGGTCCACCCCGACATTTGGCCAGACACACTGTTTATGTGCTTTGATTAGTCTTTTGATTAAGAAAAGAACTATTCAGCTTACATTTATTTAAAATATTTTTACCTTTTTCAGAGGTGTAAAGACCGGCTGAACTTACTGGCGGTGGCCGTTATGAACGAGTGGCCGGGGGTTCGACTGAGGGTTACAGAGGCCTGGGACGAGGACAAGTCTCACGCCAAAGATTCCCTACACTACGAGGGCCGGGCGGTGGACATCACCACCAGCGACAGGGACAGGGCCAAATATGGTATGCTCGCGCGCCTCGCTGTCATCGCCGACTTTGATTGGGTGTACTATGAGTCACGTGGACATATACACTGCTCCGTGAAATCGGGTGAGTACCTTATCGTTATTATATATTATAGACATATCATTACTGTTGTCGTTAAAATAGAAGAAAAATTGAGAGCAAAGCTTTCCACCATCGAGACGGTTATGTATTTTTTATTCGTTGATACCTCAAGGTTTAAACTTTTCCACTGATTGGTAAAAAAAAAGTGTTTATGCCATGGGCGGAGCCTCGCCGAATTTTACTTGCAAATAGTCTCTTGCTCAAACCCCTTAATGCACACACTCAATCCCATGCCTGTCATTGGCCAAGCAGTTAAGTAGACCTCATTTAAATGCAGGAACCTAAAATACGGTGTATTTATTAAACAGTTTTTCAACACATTCCTTCAGTACTTTATTTATAACGCTTATGTTGAGAAAGTAAACCGATAATACATGTAGTGGTATATGGAAAATTATTGTAAAAATGAGACAAATATTTTATATTTGTTTTACTGCTAACTGTTGTTTGAATAGGGATGCGCTTTTACATTTAAAAAAATAGGTTAAATGAAATGTGGTTTTGTAAAATTCACTCAAACAGGCTTTTGAATGCCTCCTATATCTGTACCAGTTTATATACGAGTTCAATCCGTACATCTGTACCACACAGTTTCTTGTTACAAGTTTTATAATCACAGAAACAGTATGATTTTTTTAATTTTAATGATTTTAATGTATCAGTCAACTTTGTGGAAAAACTAAGTCTGACATAATTTCTAAAGTAGTTAGTTGAAATATATTATAAGAAGCCAGGAAATCGTACAAAGATTGGATCGCCGAGTTCTTTAAGAAACTACAGTTTAAACAACCTCTCTTGCCTAACTTAAGTAAGGTATACGTATGTACCTTGTCAATGAACTGCCGCTCTCAAAGAAAGTATTTAGCTTTTAACGATTTAAAATACCTCTCCCTATAGAAAGAGGACTACTTTAACCGATAAACAATATTCAAACAATAAACATGTCTTTTGTATGGGCGTAAACTAAAAAACATATACACTTTGAACTGTTTGAAATCTGGTCGAACTCCGCATGCAGTTCGCAAAACCATGCTGCAGCATGGAGGCAACCCCCTCGAGATCGCTATAAAACATAATCCCTGTATTTGCTTTGTTTGATGTAGAGGGCTCTTAAGTCGTAGTAATCTAGAGCGTATAATCTTGTAAACCAACAAGTGTTTTAACAATAGCGCTTGTATATTACGTACTACCCTACATCCAATAGTGTTATTGGTTTTACGGGTGTAATTACGGTAATTCTGGAATTTCCCGCTTTTAATTTCATTTGTCATCCTGACATCTAGTAGTCGTTATGGGAGGCTTTTCTCTCCAGGTTGCCACTTGTGTTGGAACTCGTAAAAAAAAGCTCTTATCAAAAGTTACCAACTTTCGCTCTTTGTCTTTGCGGGGAGCTTTCATTTTAATTGGGTTTGAGATCAGAGATCATATAGTTCGCGTTCTCTTTAAAGTGAATAATGATTTCCTAGGCATATTTAACCAATAAATCTAGTATCTTCACCAGAATAATTTCAGTCTACCTTAGTTGATTTAATTTTTTCTAACTTAGCGAGAAACTCTCTGTCTGAGCAACATATTTAAAGTTACTCGGGTCTTATCTCAAATCTGTACAAATTCGAATTTGATAAACAATCCTGGGGGTTGAAAGTTTGATAGTTCAGTCTTGTTTGTTTACCTTATTGTGTTAAAAGGGACACTTTTTTCTATATAAATTTGCATGATTTGTTAATGGAATGGTATAAGGACATTTCGATGACGAAGAAATGTCAAGTGTCAAATATTTTAAGAGATATTTATGAATTTATATTTATATAATACATATAAATGCAAAGGTTCATATATTTGTCTAACTACTGTTATAAGGAAATCCGTCCTCATACGTGTAAATCAATTAAAACTAATTTTTTATAAAATTGACTTTCTCTAGTTTTTCTTAACATTAAGTTAGTTTTTGAAAGTCATCTCATTTCTGTATGTTTCATAACCGAGTTCTCGAGAGAAACCTGACGCGGCTTTAACACATACACACACACCTGTGCACGTTATCTGTTAGACACAACCTAGTTGGGAATTCGTCTAGAGAACTTGCACACTGTGCGCAAAGACTCAAACTGCTGCTTCATGTGAAGCGAGTAAAGCAAAGACCGTGAGAGGTGTAACGCCTATACGAGTGTCAGCTGAACGGTTGATAAATGTTCAGAGAATGCAGAACACGTGACTTATCAGTGATCTCCTGTCTACTATTTTGTGCTCAAGTAGACGAAACACTTTTAACAAGTGGCAACAAATAAAACCTTTAACACGGCACTTTCAGAGCAGGTGCATTGGTAATCTGGGTCATTGGATTGCAATCAAATCCCTACTCTATTCACTTAATTCCCCTTGAAATTGTTTCATGTGTACAATTGAGACCACCAAGGGCTGTGAGAATGCAGCCACATATATCATGATACGTGTTACTTGTATTGAGCCACACTCGTGGTTAATTATTTCATATACATCCCAAGGTTCGGGTTAAGAAGACTGCTTTAATATGTACACCTTTCGTAACACACACAACGGTTATGTGTACTTTAACCTATACATATCGATGTGTCTATGCGTGAAGCAACCAGCCAATCATACACATCGAATTTCTAGTATATAAACATTTATATATTGAAAATATAATGAAATACAACTACATATCATCATATAAATATACGAATAGTTATTTCGGAGTTATTCCACTATTATTTAAATTGGCAAATTTCATTGATATGTTTTCTTGAATTAAACATTCCTCCTATCAACAACTCATATAATATATGAGCATTCATATATTCATATATTCATATTTAAATATTTAAGCATTCGCGGAATTTTTAACATATGTTACATGATATTTTCTTAATAAAGATATTCAGTTATATCACATATGATAATATCATCACATGGGAAAAAATTGAACCGTTTTGGAAAAAATAACCCTCAAAATGTAAGAAAAAATATAATAAAAAGTACTATGCCTTCTTCCTAGGAATTGAACTATTAATTCATATATTGATATAATATTACTATTAATATACTAAACAAAGTATGCTCTTGTTCGAGGGCTATTTAATGACACCATCGGTCGCTCGGTATCTTCCTTTTTATACCTTTAATATTAGCTTCTCCTGACATAGTCATTTTATCGTTTTTTCCAGTTTTTTTTTACTGCCGTCCCGGAAGTCGAAGTGACAGTACGGTACACCGGATGTATGAACCACCTTGAACATTTTGCAGGTTCCTTTGTTCCAGAAAACGTGCAAAAATGAGAAAGTTACGATTGGGTAGTTGAATTTAAAAAATGGTAATAAAATTTACGTGAAACATCATACACTCAAGATTCTGAAATAACCCTCATAAAAGGACAGAACAAATAAAGACCTCATTGGTAAAAATGCACGAGTGCATACCGTTCTTTATTGCGTGAGAATAGGCATTTGAATTTAAAGATCTGGCCAGTACGAGGAACATACATGGAATGTATGATAGACGTGAGTCACGTAATACGTCTTTTGATTTCTGAAGGAAGCTCAGTAGGTTTTCCGGCCTCTTGATTTAAAACTTGCAACCTGGTTTATCTGTATGCAAGTCTAAACTTATATAACAATATATCCGAAAGCGCGTGAGTGTATTTGCCTTCAACTTTGTTATCCAAATCTTTGCTCCGACACCCTTTCTCTGACATGTGTAATATATCACATGATTTACATGTATTTAGTAAATTGACAAATCTACGTGCATTATGGGGTCATCCTTTCGTGTTTCCCTGTGTAGTCTGTAGGCAGTGGATAAGTATGTGCTTGCGTGAATTTTAGAGTAAAACTATGGCATTCAAATACCGTTTTCATTTTTTTGTACATTGTGGAGGTATATTGAAGGATTATGACGCTTTTTTTCTTATGATATTTAAATAACAAATATAAACACTGCTGTTTTATATATAATATATATGTATATATATATATGTGTGTGTGTGTGTGTGTGAATGTTAATAAGGTCTTAGTCTTAATAAGATATAGGTGAGATCTTAGTGTGGGGTATGAGTGGGGAGTTAAGGCGTCTATGGGTAGTTGACAGGGCTGTGGGGATTAGTGAAGCTTTAAGGACATAACACCTGGTCTACTTTAAACTAGATAAGCGGAGAGGGACTTTTGTTTAATGCCTAATGAATCGTCGTAATGCTAGAATTATCATCAGAAACGTACTGCTTTAGGAACTTTACGACCAGATGTGGTCTCGAATCAAACCTTTCCTCCAACTGAAGAGAGTATTTCCCGACCATATTTCTGCTGCAATCATCGGTGGAATCACTGAACGGGCAATAAAGCTCCATAAACTCATTAAGTACAATCACACATTAGACCAAATCATATACTGACGGCTTGTTTATAGTCGGGCTGTAACACTTGAAAATGCCTCCTGGTCCACTTGGGTCACAATAATAAATGTAGTTACTGCCTCTCCAGAAGGCCTCACCAGTAATAAAGCTATTCAGTTCGGATGTGGCCCCACCATTCCATATATTACTAGACAAAGGAGAGGTGGAGGCTTGGCACCTTCTGAATCCAAACCAGTTCAAGTAATAGCAGCGTAATAACCCATCAAACTGTAATTCGTGTAGACCCGGGAACCAGGAACAGAGTCGTCATCTTTATATTCTCATAAACACGTTTATTCACCGGTTGCTATCCCATCCGTATGCATTCTCGTATCTTTTTCTATTGATCCTCGCTTACACCCATCTAAAACACCATCAGTATCCCTGTAATACGCCCCACTCTCATTGATGAAGACATCTTGGACACATAGAAGCTCATCAAAGTCTTTTTGGTCTTAATAACGTTTTTGATCTTGGTCGGTCTGCGGTGCGGCAAAACGTGCCTTTAATATCATTATTTGTGAAGTACAGTGTATTAAGGGAACCCATTTTGGGATTGCCACTCATACGTGCCATAGAATTGCTAGCGAGATCGTTTGAAATTCGGACATCCTATTATTTTTCTCATTACGTTCCAACTTTGTATGATAGACTCAAGTAAGCTAAAAATAACTTGTCCTTTAATCTTCTTCTACATAAAGGAGAAATAGTCGCTCTTAACGTGTCTGTTGTTCTCAATATAATTTTGTTCAGTAGAATATTCAGGGATACTTTCCTTACCAATTAAATCTATTTTCATGGCTGGCTTTTTTATTTTATGGAAAATACGGTGACCTTTGGAAATAACGAATTTTTAGTTGATGTAAAGAGCCTAGAGCTTATTAAACAGAAATCTCTCTCTCTCTCTCTCTCTCTCTCTCTCTCTCTCTCCACACACACACAGAAAAATTCTCATAGTAAGTGTTCGATTGGAACAATTTGACTGCTTTTGGTGTATCCCTGAAACAATGACGTCAAAAGACTGCATTTACTGGTGTCTCCCACCTTTACGTAATGTTATTAGAATCTGTTCGTGCTCTTGGACGTTGTAATTAAGTTGTTATCATTGAGATGTGTGATATTTGTAATGATTAAGTTGTTATAATTAAGGATTTGCTTAAATTAGGATTTTGGACAATAATGTCCAACGTTCCAATATATCGAATTTTACATAGTCGATGGTCATTTAATGATAATTAACTCTTCGTATTGATGATTATTATTTATTACTCCTATCACTGGAATATTCTACTGTAACAATATTAACTTTTCTGCGTCAGCCTTTTACAACAGGAGTGTCCATTGTCAACTGCCAAATTTGGATTAAAATCACATTAAAAACTACACATTTCATACTTGAACCTTGTGTATCAGTTTGACTCATGAGAACGATGGGGTTACTATAAAAATATGTGTAAAATATGTACTATGAATTTGCCTTTATTTAAAAATATACAAATCAGGATCGCTGCAGTTATTGAATCAATTATTCCTATTTTGTTTTTTGTAGATTCTGCTTTAACTACAAGAACTGGAGGGTGTTTCCATGGCAACGCAATCGTCACCTTAGAAACTGGAGAAAGAGTGAAACTTTCAGATGTCCAGGAAGGACAAATAGTTCTAGCTTTGGATTCAAGTGGGAAATTGGTGTATAGTGAAATTTATATGTTCATGCATCGGGATCCAGGAAAAACGGACATGTTTTATTCCATAGAAACCGAACTCGGGTCGGCCATCACTCTAACACCTAGCCATTTGATTCATGTGGGAATATCCAATTCCACATCGCCATCAGACCTTATTCCAGTGTTTGCTGGGAATGTTAGGCAAGGCCATTACATAATTGTGACGGACAATAATGGTGACGTCACATTGTCACGCGTCACCAAAGTGACGTCAACGATAGCTCGTGGAGTTTACGCACCTTTGACTGTAGAAGGGACTATAGTGATTGACGGTGTTGTTGCGTCATGTTACGGTGTCATAAACAGTCATGACATTGCGCATGCGGCTTTTGCGCCACTGCGATCGGCTCATTACGTCACAAGCTACTTTCGGCGAAAAATAGAGCCACACCAATCGAACAATGAAGTGGGTATCCACTGGTATGCTGACTTTCTGCAAAAGTGGGCGCCCTTTGTTCTGCCGAGTCATTTCTGGTTTTCTTCTTGACATCAACTTCACGTGATAACCACGTGATCATCACGTGACATCTTTAAATCTCTATTTTGGGCTTTTGTATGATTTCGAGGTGGCATAAGAAATATTTATTAGGACCCGGTGTCAGTGCACATACGTTTCATCTACAAGTACTTTTCGATAAAAAATGCATCCCGAAATTAGTAAAAAAAAAATCATTTTAGCGTAAACCTCAGTAAAATGAGTTATTAGTTGCTATCAGTTTTGCGCTATATTGTTATTCATACTAGAAATACTTGTACTAAACTTAAATATTAATAACATCTTTAACTGCAATATGAAAGTACATGCCATATCTATCTGTTTAAAATAATCAATGTGATGCGAAGGAAATGTATTTGTAATGAGAGCTCCTCTGTACTGACACCGGATATGACGTTAGTGTTGTGACGTCATTATGAATGAGATGACATAGCGTGATGTTGGTCTTCTGGATATGATTATGTGGTTTAATAAGTACTATTTTCATCTGATTTTATTTCTTAGAGTTTTAGCATTTCCTGAGAATAATTTTATTCATCATTTTATATTCATATCTTTTGATTCAAATCTTGCAAACATATTTTAATGATCATTTTACTTGAAAACATTCAGATTTTGTTGCTATATTTTAATGATAATTTTACTTGAAAATGAAGTTAATTTGAAAATCAAAGTCATACATTGATTAAATATATTTTTGAGTGTTTAGCTCTTTTGCATGTTGGCTTTAGGAAACGCTTACAAAGATAGTTCCAAATTATCCTCTGATAAACTGTTCATTCAGACTCCATTTAATAATTGTAATATAAATCACTTGAATCGGCCTATTTCTTTCAGTTATTGTATCATGTTGACCACTTAAGCATGCAACAAAGTTACCATTATGACATCTTAATCACTATGGTGATCAGTATGACGTCATAATTAGCACAGTGTCTCGTTCAAGTCCAACTTCGGCCTAGAATAATTTGTTTTTATTTCAAACTTTGAATAACCATTATATATATATATATATATATATATATATATATGTATAAATATATCATATATATATATGTATGTATATATATATATATCATATATATATATATATATATATATATATATTAACTATAACATGTACGTTGGAGTCGGCGGAGGTTGTGTATTGTATATATGTTGCTAGATATTTGCCGGGACTCGGCTTTCCCTTATTTATGTATTATTATAACTCCAGGTGATGTACACTGTTCATGTTTTGTAAGGATATTGTAGAGAAAGTAAAACTACTTCCGGAAGGCCGAGCTTTGAGTCTGTGTCTGATTGGACGCCGAGCGTTGAGTCTATGTCTGATTGGACGCCGCGCGTTGAGTCTGTGTCTGATTGGACACCAAGATTTGAGTCTGTGTCTGATTGGACATCGAGATTTGAGTGTGTGTCTGATTGGATCTCGAGATTTGAGTCTGTGTCTGTTTGGACGCCGAGGTTTGAGTCTATGTCTGATTGGACGCCGCGCGTTGAGTCTGTGTCTGATTGGACACCAAGATTTGAGTCTGTGTCTGATTGGACATCGAGATTTGAGTCTGTGTCTGATTGGACGCCGAGCATTGACTCTGTGTCTGATGGACGCCGAGCTTTGAGTCGGTGTCTGATTGGACGCCGAGCGTTGAGTCTGTGTCTGGGTGGACGCCGAGCGTTGAGTCTGTGTCTGATTGAACTGTGTCGAGTGAGCTTAGAGATTCTCTATAGTAAACTTAAACAATTTTTATGTTATTAGTTTTATATCATTATGATCATAAGCATTCCATTCTGTTCATAACTTTACAATCCTCCCGTTTAATTTAAACACATTTCAGCTGATATAAACCTGATGCAAAACAAGAGATAAAATACTCCCAGAACTCATCAGAATACAAATTTTTATCTTCACAAAAGTCTTTCGTCTGTTGGCTATGTGCCGCCAAAAAATTTATAGATTTAACAAACTATGGTCGGTTGATGTCGCATAAACTCTCTAAAGGTGTGATCAGCTGCCCGATTAATTGCTATTGCTGCATGAAGATTTTCAGTCTATTAAATCATGGGATAAAATCTGAAAAGTTCTATATAAATAAACCTAAGATACAATCAACCCGTGCGAGCGAGATAACTAAATATATTTCGTGGATCTTTTTGAAAGTTACATTTAGGCAGGCCCTACAAAGATATTGGTGAGATGACGAAGTCTGTTCAAAATGAGCTCATGCAATTTTAAGGAGAGTGACCTTGACCTGGATTAGGTTCATTTTTGGTGAAAATCACACAAAACATAAAATATCCCAGGTAATGATGAATGGATTTGTTTGAAAATCATATAACACGAAGTGACCAGTGTCCACTCCATACGTTAGTGTGTGCATGTGACAATGGGCTTTAAACCCATATACTGCAACCAGTAATTCGTGGATGATAACTGTTTTCCAAGATGGTGAATTAATAGAATGACATTAGATATTTTTTCCTCGGAATTTTATTGGTGTTCTTATAAGCAAAGTTTACCTGTTTTCATTGTTACTAGATTTTTTTTATACTTGGAACAATAAAACTGTTACTTAAGATGTTTATTAAAAGAAGATTCTGGTTGTTTAAATATAGATTACCACTTAAAATTGATTTTTGTTATATAATTATAATATATATTATATTATAGAGGATAATACCATACAAAATTTTTATACATGTAATATGAAACGTGTATCACACTGCAGAGCATACAAATAGATTAAAAATCTTCCGAAATTTAGTAAAGATAAATACTTTTAAACATTTTGAGAAGCATTTTGAAAGGTTTTCCTGAGCAACGCGTACTGCATGCTACCTCACTCTAAATAAAACCAGTAGATGTCATCCTAAGACATACAATATATAACGTTACATGGGCACATCCGCAGTAGCACCTCATGCAGACAGAACGAAGGAGTTTAAACTACGACATATCACATTAGTCCTGATAAAGTAGGCTTTCTTTGCATCCTCAGTTTCCGCTGAGGGTTTTAGTAAATCTGTTGCTTCCCTGCAGATTTCTGGTCTTAATTAAAATGGACGTTTTCTACAAAAAAAACTCTTTTGAATCTAAGAAGGGAAGACAAAATAAAAAACAAAGAAAAGAAGAATAACAAAATCCATTCGCATCAGCGTGCGATAATCAAAGCCTGAGATATATACTTATAGGCTTCTAGTTCCTGAAATTTATTCATTTTCACCTGACTTTTACATCTCACCTGTGAACTCAGCTGTATATTCCAGGGGCGTCCTTGCAATGATGTTAAATATAATTCCCACATTTTTAAAACAAAGAATATTATTAAAACAAAACCTTTACTAAACTTTTAAGAGGGATCAGATAATAAACATTGGTCATCCCCCCCCCCCCCCCCCTGCAATCGCACACACACAAATATACTGTATTCCAATGTGAACGTCGGACTCCAGCTAGTACTAGTTTATGTTATGGTGAGGCGAGATGTGGGGGTCGTTGTTTATGTCAAACCTGTAACTAGTGGTGTAAATCTCAACGTTTCTCTAATGAGCCCGCTATAAATATCAAATTAATCACGTGATGTAAACATCACAAAACATAAACGTGATTCAAACATCACAAATTTATCACAAGTTGTAAACATAAAAAATGATCACCTGAAGTAAACACAAATTAATCCCTTGTGATATTGGTATATGGTGAAATAGGCTTTACATATGTTGCAGTGATTGGGTAGTCCAATTATTTTGTGGACCGTGTGGCCATTTAACAGTTTATAAACGTGCATATAACAGTAAACATGGGAGATTAATCGCGTGATGTCAACACAACAAATTAGATTAAACTCAATGCCAACATAAATTCATCACGTGTGATTGTTTGTGCCCGTATATGCTCGCCGCAGGAAATTTTATCACAATTTTAATGGTTAATGTACGGTATTTATAAATTTTAGAACTTGCATAGTTTGGAAAGTTTCATATTTCATAATTTGCATAGAATTGCCATACTGGATTGCGACCAAAGTTAGGAAGTTCTATTGCATGAAATCTTCCATATTGTTTCTGACTGAAAGACTCTCTGAAGATAATCACCAGTACCACAAACACTAGAAAAGATATATATATATATATATATATATATATATATATATATATATATATATATATGTGAGACATGATTAAATAAACAAAGAATGTTTTCTAAGAAGAGAATTTCCACCTGGGGCCACCGTTCGTTTCAGAAGATATTTTGTTTTCTTAATCCAGTAAATGTTTCTGTTAATTAATGCCCCCAATTAATTTGTTATACAAATAATTAATGCCTTATATTAATTTGTTGTACAAATAATTAATAACCTCCAGGGGGTTTAAGTAGGACCAGTTAATAATCCATTACATAATGGCTCTTGTAACTCTGTCAAGGATATAAACCAACTCTGTCAAGGCTTCTGTGGCCCAGGACTCAGAAAGCCGGGAGGTCGTGAGTTCGAATCTCAGCCGAGGCGGTTCCTCAGTGGTATGACCCAGCAATGGGGAAGATTACGCACATAGGGCCCGCAGGTACAGCAGTCACCGGACCTGGTTAGCGCCAGGAAATAAAATGAGAGGAAGCGTGTGATACTGCCCTGTTACGTAGTCCGAAACCGGAATTGATTTCTGCTGATGTACATAAACGTATTTAAGTTAGCATTGAAAAATGGAGGCTTTTACCTCCACCAAAAAATAATATTATAAAACACTCTGTCAAGGATATAAACTTCATGTTCTATCTACAAGTCAATTTGATGTAAGTCCAGAAATGAATTAAAAATCGTATCTCCAGGAAGAATAAGGAGTACAGTGAAACCCCTCTTGGGCGGACCCTTCTTGAGCCCTAGAGGGGTTCTTAAAGTAGTAAAAACACTCGGTCAGCCTAAAATGTGTCCGTTAGGCGGGTTATCCGCCCCAGAGGGGTGTCCGCAGCCCGGGGTTTATACTGTATATACTCCTAGCCTTACAAGCCGTCTCACCCGTCTCCCATAACAAACAGTTACCAAGAAAGTCGAAAAATATAACATTATATGATTAACATATATTATATATATATACATATATTCATATATTTTACGGGGTGTCATAAAAGCGGACCGAACTGTCTCGCTACTAGTGAAGCTTGCTTTTCTAGCGAAGCGGTTGGTACGCCGGATTCGTGCGCCACCGAGATCGGCCGGGATCGGCCCTATAATTTCCCCTGAGCATTTTGTCTTCGTAACAATATATATATATATATATATATATATATATATATATATATATATATATATATATATATATATATAATTCCAGAACATTAATACTGATTTGATTAAAACATTTGGCAAAATGAGCTCGGAAACTACCAAATTTTCAAAGGATGGACTATGTTTAGTGTTGGTGGTCGAGGTTTGGGGTGCGAGGAAGGGGGAGGGGTTAAGGTTATGCAAGATTAGGTTAGCAGGCGACAGGTAACTACTCATTAATATTACCTCCAACAGCACACACACCTGTTACAACGCTGTCACATACAGGTGAAATATTTGCGTGTCTGTCACCATATTTTATATATAACATATATATATATACAGATAACTCCGTGCACCTGCCCGCGGTTTGTTAATTACGGCCAAGTCGTCGCTGAGAACACACACGTCTGTCTGCTACATAATTGTCAGCCGGTAAGCCATCACTTAAATGCTTTGGTAACACGGTGTTGACAGTGTATTTGCTTTAGCACATCTATGCTACATTCTTGCTGGTACCGTGCATGTTACGATTGTTGTCTTTTCGCTACAAGAGGTCGCCGCCGGCGCCAGTGGATAGCTTACGGTATTTTATAGCCTCGATATGATTGGTCCAGGGTGGGGGATGTCCTCGGTTACCCTGCCGTTTAATATATTTGTTTTTGTAATGTATGTATGCTTGTAAAATAGGTGTTTGTGATGTGCGTGTTCGTAAAGTTTGTGTTTTTTTTTGTTTGGGAGTGAAACAGGTCGGTTCAGGATTGGAGTTAGAGTTGTTTTAATTTGTTAATATCTTTTCGCTAATTAGACATGGAATTTGTCACAAACAAAATAACAGTCCACTACTTCAGTTATATATCTGTAAAACTAACTGTAGGTATTCCTGTCAATACACATATATAAAAATAATAATAATAATAATAATAATAATAATAATAATATATATATCATATATAAAATAATTATCATCATTATTATTTTTATTTTAGCATATATGTTTGTCAGGTTTAAATAAAAAATATACCGTTTATCACTGACAGAAAAAATGTTGATATACATAAGCTGTTTACATAGCAATTAGACATAGCAAAGGGCCTTAGACATCTATATATATATATATATATATATATATATATATATATATATATATATATATATATATATATATATTCATTATACCCTCCATTATATAAATAACACTGGATTATCAAAGGGTCCTCTAATCCTCTATGATATTGAGCCAGGCATCTGCCGCGCATGCATGGTCCGATCTTTTTATAGCAAATCACTGTATCATGCTTATAGACCACAAATCTATTTTCAAGTTCAAAATGAGTTGAGTCACGCTTGTGTGAAATTCAACAACCATTGTACCGGAGTATGGATCCCCTGATTAAAACACCAGGGTCAAGTACCGCAGTGTAAACCGTACTAATATGAAGGTAACGTCCTGAATTAGGGCCTAACGCGATTCAGCGTCCACTTGTTATTGGCATTCTTCTTCCTTGTTTGCTGTTTGAGAACATGTACATGTGTGTATGAATGAATGGGAAGTTTTCGTATACCACTGTATAGACTAAGGCTGTGCATATTCAGCCGGTGATCTGAAACTTTATATATATATATGTACATATGTTCGGTTTTTCGTGTGTTTCCTCTTTCTTTCAAAATATACAAAGCCTCTCATATAGTAGGTACGAGCTCTCTATAATTAGGTAGCCACCAAAGATAGCACAAATGCCAGGAATCAATATATATATATATGAAAGTAGCGGTCCCGCCCTTTGCCAATGATCCAGCCTGTTTAGTCAATATATGGTTCAAGTACTGTGACAGGTTCATTCGGATATTGCTATGATAACAGCTGGCATGCCTTGGTTGCCACTTATTTCTTTTTGACGCATTTATCTCGGGATAAAATAATGATGTAACATTTTGTATATTTGTCCACTTTCGTAAAGTTTAACAAATATGAATTGTTGCTACTACAATTAGATACATTTATGTCCTCCAAATATGAATCAGTGGGCAACAAATGTTTCAAATCATGAAATTAAATTGCATTTCCCGTAACGCTCCTCATATATGTAATATATACGTGTGTCTGCGTGCCTAACAACGCAATGTTCTGAGGTCTATCAAAAGACGTTAATATTTAGGTCATTTCCTTTATAGTATTCAGTGCTTGTTTTGGTTTTCAGACTGTTCACTTAACAGAGTAATAAATTTACTAATAAAACCAAACAATTTATGCAATATGAATGATTTTAAAAAGGTAAATACGAAAACCTACACCGGCAGAGGATCGATAGTGGCGCCATCTGGCGTTGCAGCCTGTATCGTTCCTTACCTTAGATATACTGTTGTATGAACCTTGTGTCTGCACATGTGTCCAAGGCCTGCTCACGTTGATGATCTGACAGTGGAAGAACGTGATCATTTTTGCCTCCTCAGCTGATCCGGTCGTGACATTCCATGTCGTAATCTGCTGACAAACCTGATGACGTAACACTCACCGTGACGATGCAGGATCAACACAGACCACGTGACAAGAAATTCCCAATTAATCAATGCATATACTAAATGAGTACTAAACAATGTCCTGAATTAAGTTTTTTACAAAGCGCTATTTTATCAAATGTAATTTTGAGATAAATGTAGGTCTCCTAATCACTGACATGCCGTGCTCTCCCGCCCAAGTTTCTGCAGATATTTTCTGTGCCTTTCGTACATGTTTACTTTATTTAAAAAGGGATGCATAAATCGGCTCCACAATTTCTGAAGAACCCCACATCTTCCTATGACACTCCGGGAAGGAGCCAGGATTTCTTTAAGTGTGTATGGGGGGGGGGGGCTAAAGTAACTTTGATTACAAGTTGTAAGTAATAAATCTAAAGGTAATTTTTACTTGATATTTTATTAAATAATTGAAATGAACGATTTTTTTAGTTTTGTAGAAAAATAATTAATATTATCCAGATTTTTAAAGAGGTGACAACCCCATAAACAACCACCTCACGGATCCGGCCATGTAACTGATACTGCACTGATCTGTACAGTCGATATTCCTTTTAATATCCCGTATTCTGGGAGATGATTTATATCACATGCGAAAGGCAGACGAGACTGAAAATAGGTATCAGTGGAGACAGAGACAGAGAAGCACAGAGAACGAGAGGGGTTGCATGACGGACACTTGCGCCGTGAATTACACTAATTAATAAAAGGCCCAGTTTCTGACTCGTACCGAAGTGACGGAGTGACTTTAACCGTTGAACTTTTTTCCTGGTATAAACTCCCATTGCACAACCGTTCTAGATATTATGTCAACAATATTCCGATGACCTGGAACTAGCAAACATGAAGAAAAGTCCCCTTCGATCACGTGATATTTTAAACAGCTGAGTCAGTGAACTGCTCCGGTTTACGTACATTGTAGATACTGATGAGTAAATACCATGTGCACGTATAGGCCTCCTGGTCACGCTCAATCGCTTCTTTTTGCGTCTTTTTAAGAAAAAATGGTGTAATCTTTGTGTAATCTTCTTAATTTAAATGCTGTGGTATTAATTCAGATTATTGAAAAATTATACATAGGACCTGGGCAGTCGGGTGGTGATGAGAGTGGGATGTACTGGCCCATAAAAGTGTAGATTTTCTCCAACATGCAGAAATAATGCAGATAAAACACATGAATTTAGTTGTGCGTCACCAAAATGTCCGAAAAATCTGTCCGAATTAGGAATAAATTTAACTAGAATACGGGTAGTCGACAAGCGACTACGTGTATCCGCCAAAATCAGAGTAGGACAGGTGAAGTGAGGCATGGATTGGGTGGCAAGGGGAATAGAGTTACATGTGTTACATATTAGATTGGATGTCTGCCACGTAAACATGATTGTAGGTGGCGTCACCTGTTATTTGAACGAGAAACTACCCAAGATGTATACACATGCAAAATTTCAGGTGGAAAAGTCAAACCACTGCAGAAATATGAGTGATTTTATCCCACAACAGACAAATAGATGGACGCTGTGCAAAAATGGCTGCAGGTGGCGCCACCATTTTGTGTATGTTATAAAGCTATCCAAGGGCTACATTTGTGTAAAAATAAATCCTGATGGGTCAAACGAGTCCGGAGATATAAGCATTAATGTCTGCAGCGTGAACGTGAATGAAGCTGGCGCCACCTGTCATAAAATCAAGAAAGCTATGCGGGATGTATATGCATGCCGAATTACAGGTAATTTGGTCAAACCACTGCAGAGATATGAGTTATTTTACCCAAGACAGACAAACAGATGGACACTGTGCAAAAATGGCTGCAGGTGGCGCCACCATTTTTGTGTATGTTATAAAGCTATCCAAGGGCTACATTTGTACATTTTTTTCCTGATTGGTCAAACGAGTCCGGAGATATAAGCATGGTTGTCTACAGCGTGAACGTGAATGTAGGTGGCGCCACCTGTCATAAAATCAAGAAAGCTATGCGGGATGTATACCCATGCCGAATTTCAGGTAAATTGGTCAAATCACTGCAGAGATATGAGTGATTTTAACCCAAGACAGACAAACAGATGGACGCTGTGCAAAAATGGTTGCAGGTGGCGCCACCATTTTTGTATACGTTATAAATATATATCTTTATTCGTACCACAACAGAGTACATTGATTGTATACAATGAAAAACAAACAAACAAACAACGAAAATGCAAATCAAAATACAGATATAGGACCATTCAGTCCAGAGACATCACCTCAACAGTAGACAACACATTAATGAACACGTTCACTTCCTCAGTTGTTAAGTGTGACGTACTTAATCTGTCTTTACAATCAGTTAATTCCGATATTAATTCTATGTTAACAGACCTCGGTATCTTTTGATAGTGACTCTTTAGGGTATTAAGATTACCAGTGTCACCCCAAATTCCATATTTATCCATATCACTTTCAAGATATCGTAGATTGTTTCCAAGTACACCGACAGATGTATACTTAGCTCTTTTAGCTAAGAACCGTACAATATTATTTTCAACAGTATACATAGTGCATAAAAATGTGATAAAGCGTGCAATCAATATATTTATCAGGGAAGAAGACCCTGCAAGACCATGAACAATACTCCTGTGTGAGTTATATGGCAAATGCCAAATATGACGCAAAGCCTTGTTATAAGATGTACATAATTTTTCTATTGATTTATGCTGTAATATCCAGGACTGAAAGCCATAGAATGAACAACAAAAGGAATGAAATAACGTATTTACAACCCTCGTCGACAGACATCCAAAGTTAGACATTAGAACATTAAAGCTTGAGATAAATTTGCCCCTTTTATTTATTATATCTTGATGATCTGATAAGTCTGAGCTTACCATATTTCCTAGGTACTGCACAGATTCCTCCCATTCTATAGGAACACCATTTAATCATACGTTTTCTGGCTTAAGTGCTGAACCCTTTTTGAACAAAACACATTTTGTTTTCTTTGGATTGAAAACCATATCATATTCTATTGCAAAACGTTCACATTCTTTCAACATTTCTTGAAGGCCTGACCTACTGGGGCTTAACAATGTGAGATCATCAGCATAGCCTAATGCTCCTACATAATGGCTACCAACATAACATCCAATACCTTTATTTCTAAGCCGATTCAGTAATTCATCCATATACATAGTAAACAGAATAGGAGACAAGACTCCTCCTTGCCGCACACCATTACTGGCTCCAAACTCTTCGGAATCAACTCCACCCCATTTAGTTTTGATCACAAGAGTCTTGTACATATCAATTAGGACCCGAATGATAGCAGGCTGAATATTTCGTTCCAATAACATTCCGAACAACTTAGGAATATTAACTTTATCAAATGCACGAGATGCATCAACAAAACAAGAATACACTGGTGAACCATTCCATATGTAATGTCCAACTGTTTCCTTTAGGACTACTGTGCACATGTTAGTTGAGTGGCCCTTTTTAAATGCAAACTGTAATGAGGAGGTAAAGCTATCCAAGGGCTACATTTGTGTAAAAAAAAGTTTGGTCAAACGTGTCCGGAGATATAAGCATGGATGTCTACAGCGTGAACGTGAATGTAGATGGCGCCACCTGTCATAAAATCAAGAAAGCTATCTAGGATGTATACGCATGCCGAATTTCAGGTGAATTAGTCAAACCACTGCAGAGATATGAGTGATTTTAACCCAAGACAGATGAACAGATGGACACTGTGCAAACATAATTGCAGGTGGCGCCACCATTTTTTGTGTATGTTATAAAGCTATCCAAGGGCTACATTTGCACATTTTTTTTTCCTGATCGGTCTAACGGTTCCCGAGATATGTAGGTTTATGTGTGGAAACAGACGCACAAACGGACGCTGAGCAGAGAGGAAAGGTCAGAGGTCAAGGCCAATTGGTTAGGCACCAGTTCACATGTGACCCGATAATTGATGTAAGTTTCGGAAAAATCTGTCCAGTAGTCTCAGAGGAGTTTTCCGGAAACGAAGGCGGTGGCGGCGGAACCTGGTCAAAAACATAGTATCCGCAAAACTTCGTTGTTGGGGATACAATAATTTAAGCCAAAACCCGCTATTCTGCCGGCCCTTGAGCCAAGCCTTTAAGTTCAACTTAATAATTTGCCCTGAACGCCGTAAGATGCAAGCTTATCGCATTTGGCAAATTAAATCGTGTGAGGCTAGAATTTGGCTACTTCATCTATGGCAGACAATGTACAAAGGTGTACTAATCAACGTAGACTACCATCGTAGACTAACCGGATCCTGAACTGGCCAGGGAACAAACTAGGTCTTCCCCTGCCGTTAGCCTTAAGACAGCATATTTCATGATGGGGATGTAACTCGGTTAGTCCACCTATAGTGAAAGAGAGTCGTGGGTATCTGAGATCAGTGTGATATCTCATAAAAGGTCGGTGGTTTTCTTCGTGCATTTTAAATGGAGCGCCGCCGTCTGAGATACGGAGAGTGCCTTGCATTAGTTTTTGTAAGAATTTGTACAAACCATGTAATATAGATAAAGGTTAAAGCGTAACAAGAAGTTTAAGTGGTTTTGATAGTCTTGTAGCACCAGAAATGTATCATCCTATTTAACACTTTGCCTTCATGGTGTGGTGAGTCGCAAAATAACGATCAATTTTACAACATCATGATTTATATTCATTTGAAATATTGGGTCAGGCATGAATAAATTTTGATTTTCAGTAATTTCATGCTCGTGGATTTTTGTCCGCAATCCATGTATAAATGTAATCTAACTGAGAAGTGCTTGATTTTTATCAGGATGTGTCACATCATTACCTTTCGGATCGAGTTATGACGAACCCCCACTACCTTACAGTTCTCCTGGTCCAGCGAGCGTTATCAGGGACATCCCGTGGAAGCAGATCATCTTGAGAATTAATAATTGTTACGTCTTTACATTTAAAATGTTAAGGGAGGGGTTTTTGAACTTTAATGTTCCGTTGCACGTTATTTACATTGGCTAGAAACATATATCATTCGCAGGTATAATTAATGTGTACACGTATAACAGGGCACATGCCCAACAATGCAGGACTATATAACCTTTCTTTCCCTGATTGCGGACTCAGCTATTCGGTAAGAATCCCCCTTAGCAGTATAAATCTAATCCTACTGATGATGTAACGGTTCTATCCGGAGAGACTGCCCATTCTTATCACACAAAAATCTTGTTCAGTCCCAGAATAAAACATCTGCCCGCGACATATTTGTTAATATTAGATATATCATCTTCTCTTGAGCAAAGTACGGCAGGGTTCATATTGTTTCTTATAAGGCCACGACGTCTCATTCTCTCACTCCTTCTCTCTCTCTCTCTCTCTCTAGATATATATATATATATATATATATATATATATACATGTTTATATATATATGTTTATATATACATATATATATGTAGAAATGATCTGCGAGAATGCAGTCTTTCCTCCGCGGCCATAAATATATATATATATATATATATATATATATGTATATATATATATACACACATACATATGAGAGAGAGATGGAACATTTATTTCAAAATTCCTTTAAAGTTTCTTTTACCTTCATTTTATTATGGGCTTCAACCCTCATTCACATGTGAAGTCTTCACAAATTAACTTGTCCATGTAGCTTTATTTATCATGTAAATTAATTTACCGATTGAATTTAACCGTTGCAAATATTTAAAAAAAATAGGATGAGTACAAATATCACAGCGCCGGAGAAATGCTGAATGCGTCTTTGATTGGTCCATAATGAACCAATAGTCTTAATACTATAGACATTAGTAAAGAACCAGAGTAACATATCCCCAACCTCTATGTAACCAGTTTAGGAGTTTGGTTTAGATTTGGTTATGGGTCACGAGTTATAGCGACTGATATATCGGACACTGCGTGGGTACACAGATACGTGACTGAACGTTACTGCGTGACTTACTAATAGTAAATACAAGGCAATGGTCAGCTTTGTTTGCCAGTTCTTGTGGTCAAGTGTCCGCCCAGGAGCACACACATTAAGAGGAGGAGAGTTTGACAGGCCGTGTCAGCTACCTGTCTTCTGGGCGCTACCGACTAGCGGTTCCATACTACCCCGTACGGAGGTTTGTCGTGATTCTCTGCTTGAATTTTGGAGTCGATGGAATTTTCTTTTTTTGCGGAAGAAGCACAAAATTCAGCTGGATTAGTTGGTTGGTTCACTTGTCTGATAAGCGCTTCTGTACCCGCGAACATAGCGTGTAGAAGTGACCAAAGGCCCATGCAGTATAAATGTGAATTTAGGAATAGAAGAGGTCAAGCCCATTAGGTCCCCAGGTCAGGAAAGAGGGGTCTGAATGGTCTGAAACTTATTTAACAAGTTGAAGCAGTCGACTGCCGTGAGTTTGTCTTAAGCCTAAGTCAACTATATCGCAAAACACATGTACCACAGGTCTACGAAAGAAAATTGAGGAAATGTTTCTGTTGTATTTTCTGTTGACGACCATCGTAGGGACCTCATACGACCTTCTTAGGAACAGCGTACGATTAGACTTATATATACATCCCTGACCAATTTTCCCACGACCGTCGTATAACAAATATTTTTTTATGTGAATGCATCCACAAAATTATATAAAAAAAAACCTTTCCCTAACGTACGACGGTTCTACCTGACGTAGCCCTGCTGAAATCGTACGACAGACAAAATCGTAGGTTGTTTGTGAAAACTTGCGTACACGTTACGAAATTTGGATAAGATACGATTTTGTAATTTCCTATCGCAATGTCGTATCGTAAATACCAAAGATTTGTGTCGTATTTCTACGTACATTATACGAATGTCGTGCAAAGGGGGACGGGATTACTACTTCAAATACTGAGTAGCAACATGGCTGCCAATGAAACAATACATCGCAGAAAATTGGCTTTATGCGCTTCTTAGTCTGATTATTAGGTGGCGATGAAGAGAATCTACCGGACGGAAAAGGAGGAGATTATTGGTATGGATTTCACTCATGCGGCGGAATTACGATTGCCAGTTACCATACGACAATTTTGAACATGCTTGAAAAATACGACACGATACGAAGCCAAGATTGTAGGACGTCGTATCTGATCTCAAAATACACGTTGCGATAAGAAGCCAAGAAGCTAGGATTTCGTGTCGTATCCTGCTTCCTATTCCATCGTGTCCAAATTTCGTAACGTCTGTGCTGGGCTTAGGCTTAAGTTGTTAATGGACGATCACGATGAGAAAAAGAGCACCGCAAGAGGGCATATTACCTTCATGTTACATTTTGTGATATCTGACCTCATGAAATACTTCCAGATTTTGACGAGAGCATGAGGTGACTTCTGCCCTGATTGACCATGCGCGATTTTTTGAGAGATTCGAACTGGGGCGAGTTACTCTATTTGTAAATATTTCCGTTATTTCATGATAAATGATAAATTCAGAAAAAAATGTAAATTTAAGTGGCAATACTCTTCATTGTTTTGAATATAAAATTTTCTTCAAGGTGATCCTCACGACGATACGTTCTATTTATGAAACGGACATACAAAATAACACTAAAATACCTTCCACCCGATAAGAAATCTCGGATCAACCGAACAAACATGTAATAACATATTACATATATAAGATTTTATCACGATAAAGAATAATATCGTCACAGTAAACAGATCTGTTTGCAAGTAAAATTATTTTATCCCCTTCCTCGGCCAACCTAAAAAATACTGTAACAGCCCCTGGATAAACCGGTATGTTTGCACGTTAGACATTAAGGATTTACGACTTGTTTTTTACCCTTGTATTAAAGGAGACGTAGACTGAAGTGTTTGCTCATACGTCATTCGTGCCCAGGTCAAACCGCTTATCAAAGCACACCGGGTTTAGGATGAGCCACTGCCAGCCTACTTATCATTATTGAAACAAAGGAGGGACTTGGTGAAATGTCGTCCGAGTGCGTCGTGAACGATATTTGACGTACTTTATTGTAGATTGGTCGTCCATCAAGCGGATGTCTCCCACAGCGTGACCTGTCAAGCATCCGCGCGAGTAAATAGTTCTTGCTAATTCAAATATAACTACACCTTGTTTCCCTGCGGTCTCCACCTCCCAACCTCGCCACTCCCTGGGATGCCCTCATATCAGGTTTGCTTTAATCCTGAACCCGGCAACCACAACCCGGTGAACCCGCCCAATAAACTTTTTAATAAACTAACGGGCGGATTTTCAATATTTTACCCCTGCACTCTTTGATAAATGCTTTTAGGATAGTAATATATACGGTTTTCGCGAATTAGTAGAAAATTATATATACGATCATGGGCATTCAAAAAGTCTACTATTACCATCACGCCATCAAGTGTTTTAGGACACCCTCGTCTACGGAATAGTCCTGAAATGCTTGCGAAATTAAGAGGTTATATTCAAAGCCAGCTATACTCGTGCCTTATTTATAGAATATGTGTTGCAGCTTACTCTGGGTACATGGAAGGAGGGTACCCAGAATTCCCTGAATTCCCTAAGAATTCCCTGCTAAGTAAAGTTCGCATAACGCCCCTGTGACAGTTGTATCTGCTTATTTGTCCAGAAGCCGTTAGTGAACATGGTACCATTTTTGACGAACAGAAAAAAAGTAACCGGAGGTGTCACCGAAAGGCCACAATTTATTGTTGGTGAGAGCATGATATACGTTACGACAAAAGTTTGTAATTTGTAAAGCTCTATAGTTACCGGAGGTGTCACCGAAAGGTGACAGTTATTGTTGGTGGGAGCATGATATACGTTACGACAAAATTTTGTAATTTGCAAAGCTCTATAGTAACCGAAGGTGTCACCGAAAGGTGACAAGTTATTGTTGGTGAGAGCATGATATAAGTTATGACAAAATTTTGTAATTTGTAAAGCTCTTTAGTCCGCCTTATGTCTCCAATTGACCATGTTGGGCATGTTTGGATTATGATCAGCCTCTATTTTAGCGAACCCTCACTTGCCGCTAGCACTTGGATTTAAACAAAATGGACAACCTCAACCTGTGTTGTTGGATCGGCGCTTTTTGGTTTATATCTATGAACGGTTCAAGAGATTGTCTTTATTTAATACACGCCCGATATCGGTATGGCCTCTGAGCCCCTTTAATAAACCCAACCATCACTGATAATCCATAAAACTACAGACAAGCTTTCTTTACAGGACCCATCTCAAGTACACACGCCATATTCGCCGCGGACATCCAAACCCAGTTATATACAACTTCAGCGTTTTATCACCCATCTACGCCGCCCAATCCCGTCATGCATCTTAACACGATTATTTTGTGTGAAGTCACTAATCCTATATATCGTTGCCGGTGAGTGGCGACACGTAATTTCACATTTCTTATGGA
Organism: Sipunculus nudus; assembly: GCA_026874595.1. NCBI lineage: Eukaryota > Metazoa > Annelida > Sipuncula > Golfingiida > Sipunculidae > Sipunculus > Sipunculus nudus. Next base: position 74,707,351 of record CM049317.1, on the reverse strand, counting down.
AAGAATGTCTACAATCTTAAATATTTAAAAAATATCAGATTTTCAACCATATCATTGCGAAAAAGTAGGACAGGACAAGAAATATAAAAAAGTATGACAAAGCAGGACTTAAAAAACGAAATTACATTATAAATTAATGCTTAATCTTGATGGACGAAAGTGAAATCGCAGAAGTGATATTACCAAGTACATATTTAAAAATAAGTTATGTGGCGCTCTGTTTTTCCCGTTTTGAGATAACAATGTGCTCAAAATTGCCAAAGAAATATTTCTCTTAATAACAAGGACAATTCCATAGTAATTCACAGCACTTTAACATTGCATGGTACAGCGCAAAACAAAAAAAATGTAGGAAAAAGTAGGAATATTGCACCTGTTTAACATAATTACACCTGTGACTGGTTTCTCGGGCTGCAATACTCAGAAGATTGACAAATACTGTAAGAAAGATACGGACAGGCTGACGGACCTCTCACCGGTAACTTTATCACGGGGGCAAGTGGGATAAAGCTTAGGGAGGGGATGTATATTTAATGCACAAAAATAAAGGACGGGGCATGAATCACAAACTGACATGTTGCACGTTTCCACAATGCCATTTATTGCAGAATATATTATTACAAAGGTCACAGAGTACATTTTCAGCTCCCGGTCACAGACAGCTGACCCGAGCCGCGGACATCAATACGATACTTACATCATATACAAACCATACGTAGAAATATAAAATCAGCCTAGTTTTATTCAGTTATGTATATACCGTGATTTGTGTACCCGTTCAACTTAACCGATTTAAAAATAAGAATTATATTTTATGTGAATATTGTCACTAACTAGTTAAATTAGGATAAGTTGACTGAACGGACCAAGTATGTTTTATATGTATATATATTCCGGTCCTCTAGATTTCCATTTATTTTCATTTTGTCATATAATTCGATACATAAGGACAAGGTATAAATAGTATGATTTTATGGCAATAATTCCTAAAAATAAATTATTAAAGAGGATACTTATTAGAATGTTACACAATGAAAATAGCATTAACAAACATAACAAGCAGAAGACAGTAAAGAATGAGATCAGGTTGTTTAAAAAGTATACGTTCATATGCACCAATATTCAACCAACTTATATAATAACAATGTGATGAATTATAAAATGACAATTAATTGAATTGATTGAAAACAACAGCTGCGGAACCTTAAAACTTTCGGAAATGTGAGGGATGCTTGCGCCGGTGGGTGATGTGCGCCTGAGGCGGCACACTCGGTGGGATAGTGCTGCCATCTAGAGGCTCCAATATAAACAACTCCAATTCTAATTTGTCGAAGTTGCACTTTCCGATAACAATTTCTCCCTTAATATTTCTAGACTTGAAATGACTACATGCTTTATATCATAAATTATGTAGAAAAGTGCCAGTTCTTTCAGGTCCCCCGAAAATGCTTGTAAATAGTCAGTGATACTGAAAATAAGACACGATATGTAAAATAAATCAATGTTTAATAAAACCTGTTTTAAGAGTAAACAAGAGCTAGGAGTTTCCGTACACACATAGATCTACTTGAGCGTGTGTGCGTTTGTGTGTTCACGACGCTTAATTATTCAAAACATGATTTCTCATCAGAGCACAGGCGCTTGAATCCCAATAAACATGATATATATGGTTTGTCATGATATTTATTATGAAAATAAAAGTATTCTGACGCGATTTCAGACATAATGAGCGTGAACATGTAACCAAAAAAAAAAAAAAAAAGGGGAAGGTATTCACGCCCCAAGGTCTGAAATCGCGTAAAAATACTTTATTATCATAATATATACCTTGACAAAACATATATATATATATATATATATATATATATATATATATATATATATATATATCATGTTTATTGGGATTCAAGCGCCTGTGATCAGATTAAAGCTGCGTTTACAGGGGGCGGATTCGGATTGCGGAAGCAAAACGATGAATGCGGAATGCGGTATAAAATCACGTGGGTGAATTACTTGGCGGGCGGTAAAACACAGCGACATGGGCCCGATGATGTCACACCCCCTAGATCGCGCAGCCTCCTAAGGACATAACCATAGCCACCGCGCACAGTATGCGGATCAGTATCTACTCTGAGAATTCCATTTTATCGCGTGCCTCATACCGCATTCCTTATATCGCGGGCCCGGTAAAAGGCGATTTTTTTTTCGCATACCACATACCGCATGCCCGGTAAACGCAGCTTAAAGCTGCAAAATGATTATTGTATGATAAAATCAACCTGACCATATTAACATGAACATGATGCATAAAGTTAACTCCACCATGTAGTGTATGTCTTTCAGACGATCTTAACATTTAACACACAGGTCTTTCTTTTATTTATGGTAGTAACAGCACCTTTATCCTGTACCTTACTGCGGTAACCACTTTTTCTTTTGTTTGATCACTTGTGCATACAAAATGACGTGTCACATTAGAAACTTTCTAAAACTGTTCTGTTCCCATTTGCAGAACTATAATAAACATGCACTCACAGAGATAATTTCATATATAATTTATGTTTGACACTGCTTTTTTACAACCAAAATAAGAATCACATTACATATATGCATACCTAACCTGTTACTTGACATATAAGGATGTAATCACAGGGTTTTTTTATGAACAAAAAAATGTAAACTTTCAGTGATTATTGTCAATAGTTTCTCGATGGTTCTTCAGCACCATCTGGTGTTGATTTAACAAATTAAAGTAACTCCGGAGAAGACACACTTCCATTTTTTTAACGGCCTTCCAACACCCGATTTAATGACAAGATGAACACCCGGGGGGGGGGGTAATATGATGTACACATATATGAAAATAAAACATAAGCAAAATACAAGCACAAGTATAATTAAATAAATAATATAATAAACTTATTATAACAAAATGAAGAATATTTTCAAAATTACACACCTCATGCCGCTGCTCAACAAATGGGGTATCACCATAAATACTAATTACCATTACATTTACAGTTTTTAGTGCCCGAGTGGAATGCTAATATTTATTCAAGCTAAAACACGAATGGTTAATGTTATAATAAATATGGCACGCTGGATCATCACAAATAGACATTACATCCTGACAAACACAAACTTGAAATCTTTTACAGCCTAACACAGGAAAAGAAGACCCCCCCCCCCCCCCCGTCGTGTATCTGATGACCTCTGACCTTATAAAATATGCATATATTTTTGAGAAGGTAATTAAGTTGAGAAACTCTATTGGTAAATATGTGCAATGAGTTCCATGAAAATCCATAGGATATTTTGTAAGTCACCAAGATGCCTCCAAAGTACGGTGATCTCTGATCTCATTAAATATGCATGGATTTTGCTGGAAACCAAACTTAAGCAAGATATTTTATTAACATTTCTGATGAGTTTTATCAAAATCCTTCATATTCTTCATAAGATATCGCGGCAACACCACAAAGTAGCCTAGTGACCCGTAACCTTATTAAATATGCGTGGATGTTACCCATAACCGAACTCTGGCAAAACAATCTGTTGGTAAGTAGTTACGTTGTATTTCGTGAAAATCGATCACAGCCCCGGTAATTTATCGCGGCGACACTAAAAGTTAACGGACGGGCGGTGGGTTTACCATAATACTCCCGTCATATGACGGGCGTATAAAAATTATTAAAGGTAAGGAAATTAAACAAAATTTGTTGTTGCTTACGTGTACATCATTTGCAAGAACTGAAGTGAATTTTTGTATTTTTCTTTAAAAGATTGCAAAATTCCATTTATACTGTCTTGACCACTGAATTAAAAATTAATTCTTAAAATTTCTTGCTTCCATCATCTTTTTTATTGAGAGTCTGTACAGTTGTAAAGTTTCACTTTAATACCACTGACTGACACACAAATGAAGTCCATAAAATTCCTCAAAGAAGAGGGGTTCAGCCTTAAAAATGAGGGAGAAAACAGCAAAAACAGTAATTATTCCAAACAAAATGGGAAAGGGGTTAAATCCAGGCCTTTATGTACATGGTAAAATGTAACATCTTATCTCAAGCATAAATGTTCAAAGATGACTTTGCTTACAATGTGATTAATCATAATAACAGGACTGCATGTGACTGCAGCCATGTAAGCCGAGACTGTTACTAGTGACGTTTAAAGCTAAGATTCCTTCCGTACGCAATGCCGCATGGATGCGGATAAAATCAGTATTGTCTAAATAAATAACGTGAGATTTCTTATGCGTGAATCCGGCATTGGGAATGTATATCTGGCAAAACAAATCACTACATGTAGCAAATTTTACCGGTTCAGCATGGCATCCCCGAGCAACACACAGAAAACATGCACGCTGCCATGCCTATTTATACAAAATTTCTCGACATGCATTCCGCATGCCGCATTCCCTACATAGGGAATCTTAGCTTAACAGGTACCCTGACACGTTAAATGGTGCTGCCTTTTAATTTCTACTCAGTCTGGTGGGAACAAGAAAGAAGGGTAATGGATCAATAACAAACAACTTTAACCATACTGCCAACTATTTTACTCAGCTTTAACAGAAGATTCCTATTGAGGCTGTGATATTTTATAAAAGGATAGCTTGCAAATAATATTACATCAGAAGTAAAATTATGCAAATTAAATAGTGACTTTTTCCTTATGGAGCAGACTTGCAACGCAATAGTGAACAACAAACATAATGTCAATACATTAAAAACTTTAACATTAAAGAAAACAGCATTAAAATATCACTTTTATGATAATTAGGTATTAGAATTTAAATTTTAAATTTAAGACAAAGGCACTATAAATAAACGTTAATAATCAGATAAAAATAATGTAATTTTGAATATCTGTCTCAAGACCTCCAGCTAAAGATAAGAATAAATAATATGATTAAATCAAGACAATTTGTCACTACTCTGTTATCCCTTCTCATCATACATACAATACACCTTGAACAAAAGCATGCATGGTTTTGGTGGGCTGTTTTAACAAGTGAGAGTGACATTTCAGAAAAAAATGCCTATATATAATAATATATATTATTACATTAAAATCATAATTTATGAGCTATCAACAAAAATTTACATTTCAGTCCACTCACTTCTTGTAATTGGCATACCAGATATATAAATTTTGAAGGAACAGACTTTGCATTTTATTGGTTATACTTATTGTGACAAATATAAACTAATTTACATAAATTTACATATCAATCAGTTTCAGAGGAGCAGCAATTACACTAGTTATTCTTTTTATGACTTATGTGAACTCATTTTCATAAATTTACATACCAATATACTCATTTCCTGAATCATTCATATTTAAATATTGGGAGAGCAGGAAATATAAATAACAGCTATATTTATTGTCATGAATGTGAATTCTTTAACAAAAATCTATAAATCAAAATTTAAAAAATCCATCTTTCCACTTCCTGAGATGGACATGTAAAAGTTTCAGGGGAGCAGATTTTCTGTTACTCCTTAATTCAGTAATATAAATATAACGTACCTTAAACACATAGTACATACATGTTGAGATTTCATAAAATTATCACAAAACAAATATAAATACAACACTTTGTATAAAGAGACTCACTACAATAATCTTAACACAACTTTACAACCTAAAAATATAATCCCAAACAGTTCAACTGTTTTTCTGATACAACTGTATGACCTTAAACATTCAATTTAAAAAAATTTCATGTGTTTCTGATTAAATTAATCAAATCTATGGAATTACAAAATCCCTAACAACAATAACCAAAGAAAATAATAAAAATAGAAAAATAAAAAAAATACCTGAAATACTTAACAGGCTGTACGCTTTACTTGATTAGAACATATTAACACAACGTATTTCATTTATATTAAAAAATCTTTTCTATGACAGTTTATGACATGTTGGTTGAAGCCAGTTCCTGTGATTTATATGTAGAAAAAAGTCTATGATTGAATTATATGTAGAAAACAAGCCTATGATTGATTTATATGTAGAAAACAAGTCTACTATTAATTTATGTTAAGTATATAATTTATTTATGATACAATGCTTCAATATCCAGTCAATAATTGAGTCATGTATCTATGATCATGAAAAGAGAATGAGAGACTGTGTTTATTTCTGTGTGATATACATGTATATTGTTATGTCTAATTATGTAAGTTAGAAAGCTTTTGTTGCATTTTTTCCATGTGTAATGTATATTTGACTTTATAATGTTATGACAACACTGGCAAAAGAATTACCAAACATATATTTTTATGATCATTTAAGCATTTTCTAAAATATCATGATTTATTTAGGCCAAAAAAAATTAAAGGTATGGTTCTCAGGCACCGCCCGCATCAATTTTAAACCTCCGCATCAAAACTTTTTATTTTGATTTTCAATAAAAATTTTCCAATTTTGAGCTGCTGCCGCTCCGAAATTTCTTTCAAGAAGATAAAACCATACAATTTCCTTTGTTTCTAGTGCTTTTACTTATTAAGCAAAGTAAAACTGTTATTTTCTTGCTTTACCCTTATCATTTGACATTTTTATCGAAACATACCAAAAAATTTAAAATGAAAAAAGCGCCCGCCCGCATTGATTTCTGAAAAAAAGTGCCTGAGAACCATACCTTTTTTTTATTTTGGCCTTAGTGCTTTCAAAGGCAATTCCATGACTTTCAGTGTGTGGTTTTGAAATTTTGCAGTGTTGCATACTACCCTGGGGACAAGGGTTAAACAATACTAAGGCAAATGTAGGTAATAATATGTAAACAATTCATCCATTATAATGTATCCTGTATAGCCAATGTCATATGAAAGAAAGTAAGGCGAAACTTATAGTATCATGTTTAAAGAAGCCTTCAGGTCCAAAATAGCAACAGCTAGTGACCCCTGGAGGAGACTTTTGTACCTAAATCCTTATATGACTAGATTTACTTTAACAATGCAGGTACTCAAAATACTGAATTGATAATTTTACTTTCTTTCACCTTGTTCAGAATAAAAGGTTCCAGATCTAAAATTTCTGCAGCTTTTCACACCACCAATGGAGGTAATTTAAAACCGATTATGTGTGTATATGTGTGTGTGTGGGAAGAGGGGTGTAATATTAAAAAAAAAAAACTTTGATTTTAGAAATTTCATAATTTCATGATGGAAAGTCACACATTAACAGGAAGCACTAACAGGACAGAAAACAAATGCATCATGGGATTAAGATGCATTATGGGAACACAGATGCATTAATGGACTGTGATGCATTATGGAAACCGTGATTGCATTGTGATCAGTTCATCACTGATCAGTGATGCATTGTGGGAAACAGCTGGATTATGGAACTGGGGTCCCTGAAGAGACCACAGATGCATTGTGGGATGGCTTTATGCTCAAAACATAGATGAGTCATAACAAAAATAAAATTGTTGTGCTATGAACATAAATACTGCCAAGTAATACAGCATCTGTGAAACAACTGCAGTTTTACCGCTGTGAACACTTACATTGGTTAAAATGATTTAAATATACTAATCAACTAGCATGTATTAAATATATGTCAGACAAATGGTCCACACCTAGTGTTTATATGACTGCTGATAATGGCAATGAACATGACAGAGATGAAGCAGGCTGATTCCACTGATGCACAACAGGGGGCGCCGTAAGCTGATACTGACCTCCTGACCTGAGGAGGGTCACTTTCAGGGGGACATGGATATCTGGCATTCTGAAAAAAATAAAAATATAAATAATAAGTAATGAATAATACTTCCCTCTTTTATGGATACACAATGGATAAATTTTAAAGAATTAAATTAAATTTTCCTTTATCTAACAAAAAAACAAAGTTCATTTACAAAGTATTTAGAGAACCATTGGTGTACCTTAAAATAGGTCATCATTGCTATTTATGGTAATACCTCTAATGCATCTCAGCTCTATCTGGTGTTCAATCAGAAAAACACACAATGTGTGAGAAGAACTTTCTAACAGGGTTATATCTGTGTATATCCTCACACAATCAAGTCTGTTGCAAACTTTAATATTAGGGCTGGGTATCATCCACAATTTTTGTATTGCCATAAACTGTAATATGTGGTAGCATATTGTGATACGTATTTTGATATCTTTATTGCGTCATTTAGAGGTGATAAGGGTAACATGTGTCAAAAAACACTAGTCATCCAGTAAATTACATGAAAAACAGAACTACAGGGTTGACATATAATGGCACCCTTGTAAAGCAAGTCACATTGTAACTTACATGACAAACAGAACTACAGCTTGGACATATAATGGCCCCTTTGTGAAGCCAGTCGTCAGATGTGATGGCTATATCCAACACTTGACCCTCTCGGAAACACTGGTACTCTTGACCTTTGACCTCAATAGCTAAACCATCAGGGGTACAGTTGTACTGAAGCAATAAAGAGAGGTTAAATTACACAACATGTTTGACATGTAAGTTCTTTAGATTATCAAAGGGTACTTATATTGTACATGCACTTAACAGCAGGAAAAACAATTAACCATTATCTTTAATTCAATAATTAATGGTTCATATCAACATTTTAAGGTATATAATCATTTGAACATGACACATTTATTATCTCATGATATTTTCCATTTCAGCTGGATACAAAAGTTTTCTCACATAAGTATCCAACACAGCCACTTACTATCTCCAATTTACCTGTTTTATACATTGTTACGGCTCAGTGTGTGTGTATATGTGATTAAACAGTCCACATGTGTCCATTTACCATAACAAGACGACATGACATGAGGTCTGACCTCGCACAAGGAAGACAACTACCAAAACAAGAAGAAGAAACATGAAGGAAGAAGCACAGAAGAAACACAAGACGGAAGCTTGAAAAATCTTGATTTGTCAAAGTGGTACAACTACCAGGTGGCGTGTGAGCTATGTGCATGTTTTGTTCAACTGATTGCACAGAATGCAAGTGTATTTTCACTTGTGGACAGGAGTACGCAAACATTTTCAGTACGAATTCTGGCAGATACTATAATATTTTAAGTAGCTGTATGTGTATATACAGGCCTGCCAAAGGCAAATGACCGAAAAAAAAGAGTAAGTGTTCCGGAAAAAAAGAGTAAATGTCTTTGAAATAATGAGTGAAAAAGAGAAAAATTAGCATCATTTTGCCCATTTTTTTTATAACAAACTGAATAAAGATGGGCTTTGCATACCACAATTTTGTATATATATACAAACGCATATTGTTCCCAATGTCAGAAACTTACATGGCCCAATTTCCCCCTGCATGAAGATTAGGGCATTTTCCACATGTTGTGACACATGCTGGACATTTGCACACAAAAAACTGTTAAATGTACCATTCTTGTTTTAACTGGGTCAAAGCAGGAGAGAAACAGCATATATCGCAATTCTTTCACAAAAAAGAGGGAAAAAAAGAGTGCTGCTGTGAAAAAGAATGAAAAAGTGTAATAAGTGTCTTTTTCAGGAAATCATAAAAAAACTGTGATTTGTCAGGCCTGATATGAATTAGCTGTGTAAATATTTTTTGACTGGTTCTGTAGCACGTTCTACCTTATAACAGCCGCTCCCCCAGTCTTTAACCTGATGTGTGATGTCACAGTGACGAATCTCCCAGGGGTACGCCTGGTCAAAACACTTCGACGAATTCCCATAAGCTTCCAGAGCGTAGTTCTGTCTCGGGTCTGTGGATAAAAGAAACAAAACAACTGGGGCCTGTTGCAATAACATTTTACTGGACTTAAGCCCAGTTGGGGGCCTAAATACCATGGTTACAATTGTGACGTCATAATGGTAACCATGGTGACACACAGATGCCCCTGGGCTTAAGTCACCTACATGACTTAAGTCACCTTATTGCAACACACCCCTGGATATCAAAATCTTCAAGCAGTACTCCTGATAGCTACCGAGAATGTATAGATCTATTAACAACTTTATCACTTAACATTATAATTGGAGTAGAATGAGTTATTAAAGGCAGTGTATAACCAGTGTTTAAGTAGTTACGTAACAGAAATTGTTTTTCCATTCTTGCACTGTCTCCACCAGGTGTCTCTCTCTGTCTGACCATACATCAGCTCCACCTGGTGGACACTTGAGCAGTTATTCCTTTCCTGATCACACATTTCTCTGAACTCTTGACCCAAAGGGTCTTCATCTTCTAGTATTTTATCAATAATCAATAGCCAAACCTAGGTCAAGAATCATTCTTTCACCAAATTACCAGCCTGTAGACATACCCATCATCACCTGCTTATTTAAAGGTTACAGGTGACCTTTACAGGTGTAACTTACCTGCGTTATTCTGATGAATTCCACAACCTGAACCTCTCGTTACCACCTCATCCTTCTTCCAACTAAATTCCTGTGAAACAGATACATGATTATCAGTTAATATACTAATTTAGGTTCCACGACAGACATGGGTCTAGTTTGTCAAATATCTATATTTGTTTGGATATTAAACCATAATGAAATGCATGGCACAAGTTTTTATCATTATCAATGATTTGCATAAGGTAAATCATTAACACCTATAATTACCAATCATCCTGAATAATTTTGCAAACTGTCAGTTTTTCAGATGAGCAGTTATAATATTGTAAATGGCAGACTGAAGCAAAAATTCTAAATCCTTTTAAAATGTGTGGCTCATATTTAATATGGACAACATACAGACTTCATTATGGACTATATTATGGACACTGAATGGTCCTTACCTGGATATATGGACAGTAATCAGCCAGCGCAACATTCCCACCGTATTGAGAAGTTTTTTCCTGATCCACACCCATCAGGGAATCAAAATACTGAAGGGGAATCACAGCTTCTTATAAAACATAAAATGTGCAACATCAAACTTATGGACAATGACAAGACCTAGGTTTCCACCTGAGGTCCCTAGATTAGCTTAGTGACCTCCAAAAGTTTGATTTTATGAAATCAAACTAAATTCAAAATGGTCATTTCTAAATACAATATACTAATAATTTCTTGAATCCACACATTGACATCAACCTTGAAACTACAATACAATAATTTCATACTGGAAATTACAGCAATACCATGTGACAATTGTCTCCTGTAGCTGTCACATGTTAAAACAAATACCATAATTAAACAAACATAGACATATATTTTAAACAATGTTTATTTCATATTCGAATTTGTTTAAAAAAATGAGTTACATTTATAAAATAGTTTTTGAAAATGAACTGTAGGTTGCATTAGATATTTTATGACAATGAAGGTTGATCAATGATATCTTTTAGAGAAACCAACTGAATTTCAGATTCCCTACATCGCACATTCCCTAAATGCTACTTGCAACATCCATGTTTTAGTCTGTATGCAAAATAGCAGCCCCCATGATTGGTTTTACAATTTTACAAGTTTCAGTGTTGATAAGGACAAGGAAATATGATCAAAAAATACTCTGAGGCCAGTCTCAAGGTGCGAATCTATCTGTGGAGAGACTTTGGTGGCCATTGGAACCTTATTTTGACACTCTCTATGTTACCCAGAATTACTGTATTTGCTACATATTTCTCTCTCACCTGGTATTGCCGTGGTAACCTCTTGTTAAACTGGACTAAGTTACAGAGGGCCACAGCATCTCGATGATCAGTGCATTCTGTTCTCAGCGGACCCATCTTTACTCGGTTGCAAAATGGATGAATACTCTCTTTTCTGAAAGGAAAATAAATTTTTATCATGAGGTGTTAATCAATCAATTCATTTGACCTTACTTGAGAAGGGATCAGGAAGAGACAGGGCAAAGCCATAACCAGTCCTCAGCTGTCCTTTATATCATGCAGACCTTTTTCAGGGCCATACTTTTGCACAGGTTTTTTTCCATATAATGTTTTTCAGCTGGAATAAAACATTAATATTTCCACATACATTCATTCTATTTTCTCCATTTGTGTGATGAAAAATTACTCTTTTGAAAAAGTTATATTCTATTACACTCCTAGCCAAATAGATACAGTCTGTCTGTAATCCATACATTAACTCTTAATGTGTAAGTCTACTTAATGTGTGTTTCAACTGATTATAGATATATTTTTTTCTAATTAATAAAGAAACTAGACGACCAGAGGTCGAACGCTTGCCGGAAGTTGAAATGACAGACAGATGGACAGACAGAACATATTGTGGGTTTTCTATTATTTGAATGACCCTCAGCGTTTGCTGAGAAGTTGTGGCCTGTAAAATGACATATCAGACAAAACAACGAGGAAGCAGACAAAGCTGACCACAAAAGACGAACAGACAAACATACTGCCACATCTGTGATAACAGATTACCAGACAAAAGTGCCGAAGGTAAAGAAGAGCAAAATTAGCGATGGTTTATGTAGATAAGGTTTATAATTTTGGAGATATGGCCAAAACATGATATGTTGGGGAGGTGAAGGTGCAGCGCCCCCTAGTGGCTAAATGAAAAATCTGTTTTGAGATATTAGTGAAACACATAAGATGTACCAGTTTTAAAAGGATTCCTGAAAAAAAACTGTGGCCTGTAGAATGCTATATATGAGACGCAAGAACCAGCAAGTAGGCGGATTTGAGGACAACTGACAAACAGACAGACACACTGACAAAGTCATACAAGAATGAGACCAGATGACATTACTAGGTCATGGAGAAGACTCAGGGAAAGAAAATAAGCCATAGTTTCTGTAATTGAGGCTTTGGGTTTTAGAGATAAGGTCAATATAATGATATGTGTGTGAGGGTCAGGTGCAGCGCCACCTAGCAGCCATATCCGGAAAATGAAAAAAAAATTGTGAGAAAATATAACATGCATCAGTTTTCAAATGCTTCTTCAAAAACTGTGGCCTGTAGAATGCTATATGCGAGACGCAAGAATCAGCAAGCAGCCAAATTTGAGGACAACTGACAAACAGACGGACACACTGACAAAGTGACACAAGATTGAGACCAGATGACATTATCAGTTTATGGAGAAGACTCAGAGGGAAAAAATAAGCTATAGTTTATGTAATTGAGCTTTGGGTTTTAGAGATATGGCCAATGTAATGATATGTGTGTGAGGGTCGTATGCAGCGCCTCCTAGCAGCAATATTCAAAAAATGAAAAAACCATTTCGAGATACTAGTGTAGGACTTATGATATGTCAGTTTCAAAATGATTCCTGCAATAATGTGGCCTTTGGCGCAAGATGAATGAAATCTCGAAATATCTCTATTCACGAGATATAGTTGAATGCTACCTGATGCAAAAAACTAGGTCTCTCTAGCTTTAACACTGACAAAGTTAGAAAAATAAGACCCCTTAATTTCGAATATCATGACTTTTCCCCAAAAATTTATAACCATGGTTACGGCAAATTTGAGTCAGCTACACACCAGATGACAGGCCTTGGAATGACAATTAAAATGAGCTATTGTTGAAGTAGATACAACTAATAGTCACAAAGATATGAAGAAAAAACCGTTTTGAGAAGTTTTGATGACCTTGACCTTGACCTTTCACTTATTTTGACCAAAAACAAAAAGGCACCTAGAATTTTGGTTGTTTATCATCCCTGAAATTTTCAAGGTGATTGTGGCAAAATTGTGGCCAGGAGAGTGATGACAAACAAACAAATGAGGTTGATACGACCATATTTGACCAAGTGATGAAGAAAAGAAAATTTCGAGGTTTTTCGATGACCTTGTCCTTGACCTATATTGACGAAAAACGATAGAGCACCTTGCATTTTATTTTTTCGTCATCTCTGTAAGTTTCAAGGTGATTGCGGCAAAACTGTGGCTTGTAGTGTCGTAAATGTGAGACAGAACAACAAGGCCGTTGACAAAATTGACAACAACAGAGGAACAGACAGACATACTGACAAGGTGACACATGGCCAGCAAAGGTTGAGCACCCTTTGATATGGGGAATGGAAAGACGAACAAAATGAGGTAAGAATGAGGTTGATACGACAATTTGTGACAAAGTTTTGAGGAAAATACGGTTTCGAGGTTTTTTGAGGGTCTTGACCTTGACCTTTGACCTATTTTAATAAAAAACAAAAGACTGCCTAGAATTTTGCTTGTCCATCATCTCTAAAAGTTTCAAGGTTATTGCTGCAAAACTATGGCCTGTAGTGTCGTAAATGCCTGAAAGAACAACAAGGCCGTTGACAAAATTGACAACAACCCTGAAACAGACAGACATACTGACAAGGTGACACAAGGCCAACAAAGGATCATCATACCAGGATATGGGCAATGGAAAGACGAACAAAATGAGGTAAGAATGAGGTTGATACGAGAATTTTTTTTTTAACCAAGTTATGAGGAAAATAAAATTTTGAGGTTTTTTGATGACCTTGACCTTAACCGTTTACCTTCATTAACCAAAAACAAAAGGGCACCTAGAAATTTAATTCTCCATCATGGCCAGAAGAGTGCAGACAGACAGACGGACAGACAGACAGACAGACAGACAGACAGACAGACAGACAGACAGACAGACAGACAGACAGACAGACAGACAGACAAACAGACATACCCAACTGAGCAACTAGCTGCAAAAGTCGTGGTGTTATCAGCAGTTACGTGAAATCATGTTTTTTTCTCGCTTGACGAGATATAGTACGAGATTTGGCAAGACGAGCAGTTTTATTATGTCAAGACGGCCAAACGTTACGAAATGGCGAAAACTAGATCCGTCTAGCTGTAAAAGTCGCCGAGTTATAAGCATTTCCTTGTACTCTCGTGTTTTCTCGTTTGACGAGATATGGTGCAGGATTTGGCCAGTCTTGTAGATTTGTCATATCAAACTCTCTAAATGTTATGAAATGGCGAAAACTACATCTGTCTAGCTGTAAAAGTTGCCGAGTTATTAGCATTTCTGTGAAATCTCCTTTTTTATCGTTTGATGAGATATGGTGCGAGATTTGGCCAGTCTTGCAGGTTTGTCATGTCAAGCCGTCCAAATGTTAATGAATGCCAAAAACTAGACCTGTCTAGCCGTGAAAGTCGCCGACTTATATGCATTTCTGTGAAATCTCGTTTTTCCACATTTGACCAGATGTAGTGCGAGATTTCGCCAAGTATCGCAGTTTTACTATGTCAAGTTGGCCAAATGTTACCAAATGCCAAAAACTAGACCTGAGTAGCTGTAAAAGTCGCCTAGTTATAAGCATTTCCATGATATCTCGTTTTTTTCTCGCTTGACGAGATATGGTGCGAGATTTGGCCTGATTTCTTTTCTGGCGTGTCAAGCTGGTCATATGTTATGAAATGCCGAAAACTAGACCTGTGTAACTGTAAAAGTCGCCGAGTTATAAGCATTTCTGTGAAATCTCGGTTTTTCTCATTTGACGATAAACCGAGCGAAATTTGACGAGACTTGCAATTGAATGACTTATAACCAAGGGGAAGCAGCCTTATGCAAAAAACTAGACCCTTGAAACATAAATATTAACCGAGATAGAAGCCAAAAACTGCATATTTTCAGATCGTCAAGTTTAACCCACAAATTTGGTAACCATGGTAACGGCAGCACAAAGCTACATGTGCGGAGGAATAAGCCAATGTTCCTAGTTTAAGATACAACGATAAAAATTGTGCCATGTTTAAAATTATTGTAGATATTGCAGAAAAATGATATGTGTTAGTGTTTCAGGTACCACGCCCCCTGGTGGCTATTTCCAAAAAATGAAAAACTGATTTCGAGATAATTATAAATAACACAAAATATATCAATTTCAAAGCCATTGTTAAAAAAATGCAACCTGTAGGTCATATTTAATGAAATCTCGAAGACTCTTGTTTGACGAGAAACGGTGCGAGATTTTGCAAGATTTTTGATTGGATCACCGAGAGCTCACCAAGGGCTACAAGATGCAAAAAAATTGACCTCTCCAGCATAAAAACTGACAGAGTTAGAAGCTGAAAACTGCATATTTTCAAAATTCAAAAGTTTTACCCCAAAAATAGAGAAATCTGGCAATAGCGCACTTTGGCACCTATGCGCAAAAATAAGCCCATGGTACCCAGTTGAAGGTGCTGTGATGGAAATGGCCCAATGTTTAATAGTTCTGGAGGTATAGCACCAAAACAAATTTTCATGTTTTTTCATCTGCAACGCCCCCTGGCGGCCATTTCCAAAATCTGAAAAAACAATTTCGAGATATTCTTGTGTTACATAAAATATCTCAGAATCAGTACGATTGCTGCAAATTTGAAAAATATCAGGAAATTCCATGATTTCTCCCCGAAATTGCGTAACCATGGTAACAGCAAATTTAAGTAAGCTACATGTCAAAAGAAAGGCCAGGTGATGACGAAATAAATGAGCTATTGCAGAAGTGGATAAGCCTATTTATGGCGAAGTTATAGTGCAAAAACCGTTAACCATACCTGTCGTGACCTTGACCTTTGACCTATTTTAACCAAAAACAATAGGGCACCTAGAAATTATGTTTTTCATCATCCCTGTAAGTTTCAAGGTGATTGTGGCAAAATTGTGGCCAGGAGAGTGCAGACAAACAAACAAACAGACAAACAGACATACGCAACTGAGCAATATGCTTGCCGAAATCTTTGATTCCGGCAAGCAATGATAACATAGTCTTTGGGTGGCATTGTTGATGAGTGTGGATGAAGGTAACTGCAGTTACCAAGAGAAGAATATGTTATTATTAAACATGAATTTCATGGTTTTAAACAGCCTGGGGCTGGCATTACCCAGAGCTCAAAACCTATAACTAAGACTAAGTTAATTTATGAGCTTTTACAGAAATTTTACTACATTGCCTTTGAGCCATTATCAGAGAGAGCAGTGAGGATCTTCATTTGTGAAATCACAGTACCTAAACCACCTGACTATAACTTGACCCATCTGCATACCACCAAGTCTGTGGCAGCTACTCTTTCACAGACCTTGATTCAGCAAGCCAATCTAGGATATATTTAAGAAATAATGTGCAAGCATGCAAGTATTCAGGATTAAATCAAAACTGACAACCAAAGCCAAAAATAAATATAAACACTGCACTGTTCACATGCCAACCTAACAAGAACATGTGTGCAACAGAAACAGGAGAGGTTTATATAGCTTTATTTGATTGGTCAAAATCACGCTAGCCCCATGGCAATACTAAACGTTTGGTCAAGAGTTATACAACAAAACATGCTCCAGAAGTTGCATAAAACAAGTTTACACCAGTCTTTTGATTGGTTCAATTGTTTTGTTCATTATTCATGAAATAGATGCCAGAGTAGCTCACTGAAATAAGGTCAATTAAGGCCACAGACTTGGTGGTACGAAGATGACAGGACATGCCCCTCATTTCTTACATCTATAATAACTGTAGGAACTCACTTTGCTTGTCTCTTCTCCATCCAGGACAGACAGCTATTTTTAACAAAGTCACAGCCAAGGTCTTTACCCCACATCCAGGGGTCTGCCATGTCATAGTTAACGTGGTACCACCTGAAAACACATCAATACATTGCATCACTCATAAAATGTCTTAACATACTGTATTAACTCTACTTACATGTTAAACACTACCACCATGTGGCACCAGCTTACCTGTCTGAACTCCTCACATCATACAAACCTACCATGACCCTGAAGTCTGGGGGTAGAAATCTAGTAGTGCCTTCATATAATCTGAAAACCTGTGGAGGGAGATCATTCTCCCACGTGGCACCTGTGATCTGGAACAGCCAGACCAGATGATTTAGAGATGCCACTACACTTGAAAAGATTAAAATTGGACTGAAGACATACCTTTTTAGATATGTTTTTGGCCTGGTAATTTTAAACATAACCAATGGATAAAGCATAATACTTGTTTCTTTAGTTACCTGACTGGTAAATTTATCCCCATTTAGTCATATTTTGATCGTTTTAATGTCAGACTTACATAAATTAACTTTTACCGGTTTAACTTTTATTATCACAATTTCATTGTATTACCACTTGTGAGCAGTTCTCTGGATGAGCACTCTATAAATGAGCAATAATATCTGTACAAAATAATTTTAACATGGGTTCATTTTGAAAGTATTCATCAGCAGCCAACATACATTAAAAGCTAACTTCAATTGTCAATGTCTGCCATGTACCACTTATTTCAATAAGTGCAGAAAAAAAGAAAAGAAAAGCCAAATTTTCTAAATTGATATGACACAATCAGAACAGCACATGGCTCATACAATGTCTTAACATACTGTATATAAAAATTCCAACAAGGGTTCCTTGCTGTATTCATCAGCAGTTAACATTCTTTAACAGTTAACTACAATTGACAATGGTTGCCAAGTGTCACTTATTTCAAGAATAACAGAAGAGAGAAAAGGACAGGCATATTTTTAAACTGATATGGCAGGTATGTTCTGTCAATTTCACTGAAATCTGTCGGCTTTAAATGGCAGATTCTGCTGAAACATTTCCCTCAAGAAATGAACCTAATCTTGATGATCGCTATAAGTTTTATTGCTTTCAAGCATCTTAGATAAGTCAAAGTTTTCTGTCAGTTCCTTTGACTTTAACATGATGAATTACTGTCTGCACTTAACAACACAGGATGTTTGAATGTGTAGTTTCTCATGTAGTCTACGACATTTGAGTATCTATATCTTCGTGTCTTACCCTGTGTCCTCCATAAATGCTAGAGTAATCCTAGATATCAGAGGGTTCTGCGTGTATGTGCCCGTCATCACCTCATTCTGAAAATCAAACATAAAATGTACATGTAATTTGATAAATACATGAAACATGGAAGGATTGTACCCGGATGTAATTTCTTAAAAATAACAGATTAATGCCACTGTGCCAAACCTGCTGAACTCCATATGCAAAAGGTGTGAACTATAAATCTACACAAAATTAAATTAATACCAAATAAAACAACTAGAATATGGGTAGTCGACAAGCGACTACGTGTATCCGCCAAATTCAGAGTGGAACGGGTGAAGTGAGGCATTGATTGAGTGGCAAGGGGAAATACAGTTAGGTGTGTTGCATATTAGCATGGATGTCTGCAGCCAAAATGTGAATGTAGGTTGCGCCACCTGTCAAAAAATCAAGAAAGCTATCCAGGATGTAAAGGCATGCTGAATTTAAGGTGAATTAGTCAAACTACTGCAGAGATATAAGTGATTTTAACCCAAGTGGACGAACAGATGAACACTGTGCAAACATGGTTGCAGGTGGCGCCACAATTTTTTGTGTATGTTATAAAGCTATCCAAGGGCTACATTTGTACAACATTTTTTTCCTGATTGGTCAAACAGTTCCCTAGATATGTGGATTTATGTGTCGAAACAGTTTCACACAAACGGACGCTGGGCAGAGAGGAAAGGTCAGAGTTCATCGCCATTAGGTTAGGCACCAGTTCACATGTGACCCAATAATTGATGAAAGTTTCGGAAAAATCAGTCCAGTAGTCTCAGAGGAGTTCTCTGGAAACAAAAACGGCAGCGGCAGCAGCGGAACCTGGAAAACTTCGTTTTGGCGGATACTATTATTGCAATTGTTTTGCTTTTGCTACATTATTAAAGGGACATAATCAGGAGCAATATTATGCCTATTCTTTTTCACACTATCTGTTCAGTTTTGCTTTATATGAAAGTTTCTCAGCAAAACCATCCCAGCACACAGCCTCAGTACCTCACATACGACTGTTTAACACCTTGTTATGGCCCTGTGTGTTGGTAAACACAATCCACATGTGTCTGTTTGCCATAGCAAGGCCACATGACCGGAGGTCTGATTGTGAGCCTCAAAACGCAGTGTTTCAGCCAACGGGATCATGTATTATATTTTTTGGGCCAAGTCAGTCAGGACATTTCCTGAGTGACATGTTGTTGCTCCACCATGCACACAGTCCCACGTGCAGTGTTTATGTTGACATCTTTGATCACGCCTGGTCCACTGTTTTTAACACTCATTTACAGGAGTAAACAAATGGTTTCAAGGCAATGTTTTTGCAGGTACAGATTTATTTCAAAGGGAAGCAGTTATTTTTTATGTTAATTCAACATGCTTTATAGGTGATCAAGCCCCTTTAAGCTCCAAGTCACACATTAAAGGTATTGTCCATGGCATCCCCTGGATAATCATGGTGCTATAAATGGAGCTACGGTGACTAATGGAAGGAGTCTTTCAAACTCATCAAGTTTTCACGTTCAAGCTTATTGGATCAAAATTACCCTTTTTGACCAGTGTTAAAGCAGATTACATGGATAAGTTTCTTCACAAATAAGTTTTGATCAGATCAAACCACTCCTACTCTTTACCTGAATTCATTCTTATTCTATATTTATCCCAGCTGATTGTACCTATCATCTTAAGTATTTTTAAGTTCCTGCCCGCCTTAAAAAACATTATCATTTCTTATGATCTCACTTTCATGTTGTTCCATGTTAAATAAGAGAAAGATTAAAAACAAACATTTGACAAGCTGGGCTACAGTATAATGCTGAAATGGATGCATGTATATTCAAATTACCTCAAATATCCTCTTTTCCCAATGGGTAAGTGCAGTGCCAATCATACCCTGATCCTCAAGCTCCGCCCCCTCAAGGTCAGAGCAATTAAAGTGTTTCCTAACTTCTTCCTGTTAGAGTGCAGTCAAACAAATTTACTTATCAACAAGTGCTATCAATATAAAATACATGCTGTTAAAAGAAAAATGATAAAATGCCTTATACTATAACAATTAATATGTAAATTTTTAGATTGAAGATTTTAATATGTTAGTTGAATGTGTATGAACATACAAAATAGTAGCAGATAAAAAACATGCAAAATACACTTCTAATATATAATATGTTATGTAGAAATAATAGTATTTTAATATAATTTATGACAACTAGTGCTTTGCCACAACCTGTGCGATGATATCCCTACTAAAAATATATATATGGATCCGATAAATCAACCAATAACGAACAAGCCTTTGTGGCAGATGTGATTTTTTAACCAATCAGACAACACCACTTGAAATATCCATTCAAAATGTCATCTTGCAATACAAATTTGCAAAAAAAAAATATCAACATACAACAAGCATATTTCTATTAACTGTGCACTGTTTTTTAATGAAGATTTTTTTGTTTCTGTCACTGCTCCCCATTGTTAAGAGGGATCCATTTTATCTCTTTGTCCCTTTGCATGTCTTACTCATCTCTCCATGTTTTAACTAAGTGCATTTTTTTTCCAGACAAATGGTGAACACAACATATATTGTGGTTGGAATTTTGTTCATGAGGATTTTAAGTTTGCAAAGTTCACAAAACAAAAATTATCACAAAAATCAAACCATCATAGACAAGCAAATTCTTCGAATTTATGTCCCTCACTTCCCCTTGTTGTCCTTTCATGCTTGCCTTCTCTAATATGTTTTAGTTTACAATGCCCCCAGAAGATGTCTCCACGTCATAAGTTTGGTTGTGAATTGGAAAAAAAAAGGGGGAAATTTTTTGTTTTAGAGCTGGTGAAAATAAATTTTCAGACAGACAAAACAAAACTAATCCCAACCAAGGTATGCATGAGAGCAATCACTGACCTAGAGGTGCCTTACTATAAGTACTTGGGCATTGTTTTTACTAATAGAGCTTCATGGACAAAAACACAAAAAATGCAAGCAGTCCAAGCCAATAAAGTCATATGTATTATCAAAAATTTCAGTAAAAAATGTGAACATATAAGTGTTAAACAATTATTCTATCTTTTTGATGCTATGGTTGTGCCAATTCTTTTGTATGGTAGTGAACTGTGGGGTTTTAACAGAGTAGAGATAATTGAGAGAGTTCAATATAAATTCTGTAAGTATGTTCTTAAAGTAAATAGTAATACACCAAATGCTGCAGCTTTAGGAGAATGTGGGCGTCTCCCTTTGTTTGTGAAGTATTCTGTTTGTTGTTTAAAATACTGGATAAGATTACTATCAATGAATGAAAATAGATACCCTACACAAATGTATAAAATGTTATTTCAGCTTGATTTTAAAGGAAAAACAACATGGGTATCCCACGTTAGATCCTTATTATTTCAAACCGGTTTTGGATACATTTGGATGGCCCAAACAGTTGGAGATCAGAATAAATTTCTTAACTGCATTAAACAACGATTGACCGATATGGCACTACAGGAATGGCATAGTGATGTATGCAAATGTAATAAATTATATGCATACGGGGTTTTTAAGTCAATGTTAACATTAGAAAGATATTTAATATGTGTTCCAAATATAGGCTTTAGAACTGCATTAGCCAAGTTTAGATGCTCAAATCACCAATTGGCCATTGAGGCTGGTCGTCAGCAAGGAATAGATAGAGAGGACAGAATTTGTAAACATTGTTTAAAATACGGATATAATATTATAGAGGATGAGTCACATTTTTTGTTAGAATGCCCTTTGTATGCTGATTTACGTAAAAAATATTTGCCAAAAGAATTGCATGAACCAAATGAACAAAACTTCACCAAGTTACTAAATATGGAAAACTCTTATAAAATTTTTAATTTAGCAGCTTATGTTTTTCATTGTTTTAAGAGGAGAACAACATCTATAGATACTTGATTTTTTTTTTTTTCTAAATTAAGTAAGACTAATGTTTAAAGCAAAATGGATTATGATTGGTTATTTTCCATTTAATTAGTTAAATATTTTTACTTATCCAATTATTTGTAAAATTCATTCTTTTTTCCAGTATTTCACCTAAGTTTGATATGTACTGTCATAATTCAACTCATATTGTCAATGACATTAATGATTTTGTTGTATTGTAGATTTTTGCGGACGAAATCAATATACACATGAATGCGATTATATATAAATAGATCTTCATAATTTAGGCACACAAGTTGTAGGTAATCAGATCGGAAGTCAGTTCTATGTTTACATGAAGTATCTGATTTAATTATGTATTTATTGATTCATTTACTTTATTTTAAGACTTAATGTTTATTGATTTGTATTTAATTTACATTGTTTAAAGTTGTGATCTTTCCATTTTATTTATTATTCAAGACTTATGAATTGTATTGTATTGCAGGAACTTTGGGCCTGTGGCCTCTTTTCCAGAATAAAACTATTATCAGTTAATCACTGACCTAAATTTGAATGAAATTGGATAATATTTAGGAAAGTTGTTGCATGGAAACGAAAACCAGACGGATGGACAGACAGACAGATGGACAGACAAAAAAGGTGGGCCACTTTACCTACAGGTGTAACATAAACATTAAATGTGAGTGTGACTATCATCTGTCAATGACACCTTCCTTTACTGTGGGTGTGACTACCATCTGTTAACTGTTCCCTTCCTTTACTGTGGGTGTGACTATCATCTGTCAACTGTCCCCTACCTTTACTGTGGGTGTGACTATCATCTGTCAACTGTCCCCTACCTTTACTGTGGGTGTGACTATCATCTGTCAACTGTCCCCTACCTTTACTGTGGGTGTCACTATCATCTGTCAACAGTCCCCTACCTTTACTGTGGGTGTGACTATCATCTGTCAACTGTTCCCTACCTTTACTGTGGGTGTGACTATCATCTGTCAACTGTCCCCTACCTTTACTGTGGGTGTGACTATCATCTGTCAACTGTCCCCTACCTTTACTGTGGGTGTGACTATCATCTGTCAACTGTCCCCTACCTTTACTGTGGGTGTGACTATCATCTGTCAACAGTCCCCTACCTTTACTATGGGTGTCACTATCATCTGTCAACTGTCCCCTACCTTTACTGTGGGTGTCACTATCATCTGTCAACTGTCCCCTACCTTTACTGTGGGTGTCACTATCATCTGTCTACTGTCCCCTACCTTTACTGTGGGTGTCACTATCATCTGTCAACTGTCCCCTACCTTTACTGTGGGTGTCACTATCATCTGTCAACTGTCCCCTACCTTTACTGTGGGTGTGACTATCATCTGTCAACTGTCCCCTTCCTTTACTGTGGGTGTGACTATCATCTGTCTACTGTCCCCTACCTTTACTGTTGGTGTGACTATCATCTGTCAACTGTCCCCTACCTTTACTGTGGGTGTGACTATCATCTGTCTACTGTCCCCTACCTTTACTGTGGGTGTGACTATCATCTGTCAACTGTCCCCTACCTTTACTGTGGGTGTCACTATCATCTGTCAACTGTCCCCTACCTTTACTGTGGGTGTCACTATCATCTGTCAACTGTCCCCTACCTTTACTGTGGGTGTCACTATCATCTGTCAACTGTCCCCTACCTTTACTGTGGGTGTCACTATCATCTGTCTACTGTCCCCTACCTTTACTGTGGGTGTCACTATCATCTGTCAACTGTCCCCTACCTTTACTGTGGGTGTCACTATCATCTGTCAACTGTCCCCTACCTTTACTGTGGGTGTGACTATCATCTGTCAACTGTCCCCTGCCTTTACTGTGGGTGTGACTATCATCTGTCTACTGTCCCCTACCTTTACTGTGGGTGTGACTATCATCTGTCAACTGTCCCCTACCTTTACTGTGGGTGTGACTATCATCTGTCTACTGTCCCCTACCTTTACTGTGGGTGTGACTATCATCTGTCAACTGTCCCCTACCTTTACTGTGGGTGTGACTATCATCTGTCAACTGTCCCCTACCTTTACTGTGGGTAAGACTATCATCTGTCAACTGTCCCCTACCTTTACTGTGGGTGTGACTATCATCTGTCAACTGTCCCCTACCTTTACTGTGGGTGTCACTATCATCTGTATCGTTTTAAAAACGTATCCATCTTTGACCCGCCATCTTGGTCGTTTTATAATCTTGACAACCCGGTCGCTCCACTGATAAAGCTGTAACCTGGAATAAAATGAAAAGCTAAATCTCTGTATGTATATACATACATAGGCATATAGGAAAAACATTAAACAATTTGGCTTGACAGTTTCGTCAAAGAATCTTTTTTAAAATGTAAGTTGATGCTGTTGGCCAAATTAAGCTCAATCCAACATTTGAAAGGAGACTGATTTTACATGAAAGAGAGTTTTTTTTAGATATAATGGGTTTATGCATGGACAAGGACAACAGATGCATTGATCAGAGGTTGGCTGTCAACTTAACACATCAGAATGGCACAAATGAATCTAATGGCAGCTGATCATCCCGGGTTTCTTCTGTGTGATAATTTGATATATACTATATATATATATATATATATATATATATATATATATATATATATATGACCTTTTCTCATTTAACTGCTAGAAAGATACACATACAAATGACTTTTTTTAGAATAATTTCTAGTAAAATAAATTTATCTGTGGTTGTACACAATATTGACAATGGAAGTTAAATATTTCAACAATTTCACAGGTCAGTTTGACTATCATGGTGAGATCCTTCTATGATGGGTGTATAATAAAGGACACACTTCTCTTGTTAAAATCTCACAGAAATCAATTAATAATTCATTAAAAACCTTGGAAATTAACTGACCCTTGCGTAAAACAGATCTGACATATTTTCAAATAAAACATGTGCAAATACAAAGCTGAAATCCCTTAATCTTACGTGTCATTAAAAGGGGGTTTTCGACTTGCTTTCCCTCTATCTGTCAGTGGCACGCCATTACTGTCACGGAAGAAAGCATACAGTCCTGCTGAGAAACCCTAAAATATAAAGCAGTCATTTAGTATAAATGATATGTTAACATGTCCTCCCTTCAAATATTTTGTGGCATGTTTCAATCATCCAATTTAAAAGCGAGGGAAACAGTATGTACACAAGGCAAAATTAGGTAAAACTTGAAAAAAGTTTCACCAATGTACTAATGAATATACCTTGTGTGCCTTTGCCCTTGTGTGTCTTTTTCCTTGTGTGGCTTTTTTCCCTTGTGTGGCTTTGTTTTTCCTCTTGTGTGGCTTTTTGTTCCTTGTGTGGCTTTTTTCAAAAGTGTACTAACAAATCTCCCTTGTGTGGCTTTTCACATTTGAACCCATTTCATAAAAATCATGCCAGAAAAAAGGCCTCTGATTTGCTCAAAATAATTTGCAGATGGCATGTGTTATAAAAATTCCACCATAACTAAAGGCCTCTGCCTGGCTCATTATAAACTGTAGATGGCCCAAAGTGATGGTATTGTACAACATCTATGGGACAGAAATGGACAACTTGGACATCGAACAGGGATCATGACAGACAGAATCCCTTGTGTGGTTTTTTACACGTTTGGCTCAAAAGATGCAGAAGGCATTTCTGCAATAAAAAAAACCCTTAGCCTTTTATGGCTAGGAAAAAAAGTTACACAAGGTCAGAAAAAGCCACACAAGGCCCTGTCGTAAAGACTTTCAGAGAAGCAAATTCTAAACAGCCTCATGACCTATAACTATACATGAGGCCTCTAAAAGGGGGATATACTGTACTTGGTAAGCCCAGCAGTAAAATTACAAATTTTAAGAAGATATTTCCATTGCAAAACTAGGTTCTGGCTTTCTTTCTGCAATGGTCAAATATGAGACAATCTTTCATCATTTTGCTTTCAACATCTGTTGTCTTTATGCACTTAGCAAGCAGCCTTTATTTTTAATTCAGTTACTCTGCAGAAGAAGGAAAGGTAATACTGGATAATGGCCATGGTCAAATTATCTTTATAACTTACCAGTGCATGTAGTATTTCATGTTTTATCATTGAGTGCATTTGATGTATATCATGAGCTCTCACTGATATCGACTCTGGGCAGAGGTTCACATACCCAGCCACAGGCCTACAAAAGAAAATTAAAACATTTCATTTTTGTAGTATACTTCAGTATGAGATTTTTTTATAAATAAATCAAATACCATGACTACAAAAAAGTCACACCTACATATCACGGGCAGAGCAAACTGTAGCTACAATATCTTTTAGATGGAGGTGTAAAAAGACAGAGAAATATAGACTGGTAACCTGCACTCAATCATCCACTGAGCTCCAGCCACCACATTGTTGAGCAAAGACCAACGGTTCACTCATTGTTGCAACTGCTGACTGTCCAATTCACTAATTTTAGCCACTTTTTTTACTGTTTGTAATTCTTCTGTTTGATAACCACAACATCAAATACAAATGCTCTCAACACTTAACTCTGCTTAATTAAAAGTTTACACTGTATTCAAAATATTCCTGGGAACCCTTTAGAGTTGTTAAATTTTTATCCTACAGATGGCAGCACAGACTGGACATAAGGATAATCACTTTGGTTTATTTGGTATGCACTGAAGAAAGTATGTGAGATAATTAAAACCTTCATTTCTTACAGGGCTCAAGTCAATGATTTCACTTTTATAATCCACTTTTCAAGAAGTAAAGAAGGGTCTTTCTTCAGGTAATACTACAATGTTTAACAATGTAACCCATGCTGAGTTTTCATTTGTCCAGTGCTCAAGAGGGGGCACCTGAGCATATTCCTGTATCATCTGAATGCCCAATAAGATATGAACCTAATACATCCAGTGCATTAGGTTAGGGTTCAGCTACACTATATAGGACACTAATTACACTATAGGACAGGGACAATGCCTATACTGTACCTGTCCAGAGCACCTTCTAGCTGGCAGTATGCAGCGTATGCCACAGTCGTTCCTACTCCACAGCGCTTGGTTGAGTATGCAGACACATACAGGATAAAGTCAGCATTATCTACCCCGGCTCCAGCATATCCTTGTAAGCTGTAGTTACCCCGCCCTGGAGCTACCCTGCAAGCCTGAAAGCATAACATACACATGTATCAGGTTAAACTGTCACTGTTCCAATAATAAAACTTCCTGGTCTCTCACCTGCAAACATGAGTAAAAGTACAGGTTTAAAAAGTAATCTAAAATTATAATAAATCTTATTTTGAAAAAAAAAGTTTGAACTGTCAAAGAATACATGGTGAAACTATTAGAAAGAGTACACAATTTTAACTATTTGATAGAGGAAAAGTGTTAGACAAGTGTTGAACTGTTTGGAAGAGAAAAAGGGTTGATCTGTTTGGCAGAGTACAAAGATTGATCTGTTTGCAAGAAAACAAATGTTGAACAGTTTGGAAGAGTTCAAAGGTTGAACTGTTTGGAAAAAATTCAAAGGTTGTTCTGTTTGCAAGACAACAAATGTTGAACTGTCTGGAAGAGTTCAAAGATTGATCTGTTTCAAGGAGTTCAAAGGTTGAACTGTTTGGAAGAGTACAAAGGTTGAACTGTTTGGAAAAAATTCAAAGGTTGTTCTGTTTGCAAGACAACAAATGTTGAACTGTCTGGAAGAGTTCAAAGATTGATCTGTTTCAAGGAGTTCAAAGGTTGAACTGTTTGGAAGAGTACAAAGGTTGAACTGTTTGGAAAAAATTCAAAGGTTGTTCTGTTTGCAAGACAACAAATGTTGAACTGTCTGGAAGAGTTCAAAGATTGATCTGTTTCAAGGAGTTCAAGGTTGAACTGTTTGGAAAAAATTCAAAGGTTGTTCTGTTTGCAAGACAACAAATGTTGAACTGTCTGGAAGAGTTCAAAGGTTGAACTGTTTGGAAGGGTTCAAAGGTTGAACTGTTTGGAGGAGCACAAAGGTTGACCTGAAGGAGTACAATGGTTGAACTGTTGGGAAGAGTCCAAAGGTTGAACTGTTTGGAGAAGTACAAAGGTTTATCTGTTTGGAAGAGTTCAAGGCTGAACTGTTTGGAGGAGTACACAGGCTGAACTGGAGGAGTACAACAGTTGAACTGTTGGGAAGAGTCCAAAGATTACTGTTTAGAGGAGTACAAAGGTTGATTTGTTTGGAAGAGTTCAAGGTTTAACTGTTTGGAGGAGTACACAGGTTGAACTGGATGAGTACAACAGTTGAATTGTTAGGAAGAGTCCAAAGATTACTGTTTAGAGGAGTACAAAGGTTGATCTGTTTGGAAGAGTTCAAAGGTTGAACTGTTTGGAGGAGTTCAAAGTTTGAACTCTTTGGAAGAGTACAACGGTTAAACTGTTTGGAGGAGTTCAAAGGTTGATCTGTGTGGAAGAGTTCAAAGGTTGAACTGTTTGAAGGAGTACAAAGGTTGAACTGGAGGAGTTCAAAGGTTAAACTGTTTGGAAGAGTACAAAGGTTGAACTGTTTGGAAGAGTCCAAAGGTTGAACTGTTTGGAGGAGTACAAAGGTTGAACTGCTTGGAAAAGTTCAATGGTTGAACTGTTTGGAGGAGTTCAAAGGTTGATCTGTATTGAAGAGTTCAAAGGTTGAACTGTTTGAAGGAGTACAAAGGTTGAACTGGAGGAGTTCAAAGGTTGAACTGTTTGGAAGAGTACAAAGGTTAAACTGTTTGGAAGAGTCCAAAGGTTGAACTGTTTGGAGGAGTACAAAGGTTGAACTCTTTGGAAGAGTCCAAAGGTTGAACTGTTTGGAAAAGTTCAAAGATTGAACTTTTTGGAAGAGTTCAATGGTTGAACTGTTTAGAGGAGTTCAAAGGTTGATCTGTATAGAAGAGTTCAAAGGTTGATCTGTTTGAAAGAGTTCAAAGATTGATCTGTTTGCAAGACAGCAAATGTTGAACTGTTTGGAAGAGTCTAAAGGATGAACTTTCTGAAAGAGTACAAAAATTGAATTTTATGGAAGAGTAAAGCACTTAGAATGATTCTTGTACATGTTATGTACACTGAGTAGTTAAACCAGACAATTTCTGACTATAAATAAGAATGAGACCAGGAGTCATGTGACTGTGACTAGACTATGACTTCGAACTCTGACACAAACAAGTGACCCATGGGTCATGAAGCTCAGCCGACTGACATGTTGATAATATGTCCTTGCACAGGCAACTAATTAAGATAGGTGGCATCATTGTTAATGCATATTAGCTTAAGTTCATCAAGACCCATAAGCACAACAAATTTGATGACAATCCAACCAGCCTTTCATGAGGAATCTGGCAATTTGTGTGTATTTTGCATTATTTCTTGGGTGATCAAACATACCCCAAAACTCTGAGAATATAGGTCACTGTGACCCAATTCCAGGTTTCAGGGGAGAATTTTTGAGGAACTCTCAGGATGTCAAGTAAGAAGATTCTGGGCTCAATGGTTATGATTTGTGCCCTACCTTGGTATCAAATTTTCAATTATTCTGGAGGGTACTTCTGAGCACCATAGCTCTGACAATATGGGTGACAGAGACCTAATTTCAGGTTTCCTAGGAGACTTTTCATGGGCCTCCTAGCATGTCAAGAAAGAAGATTCTAGGTCTAGAAGTTACAATTTGTGCCCTGTTAATATATGACCGCATCTTTTAAGGTCTCAAAAATAGATAAAAAATATAAAAAAATCGTAAAATACAGGTGGCACCACCAGTCTGCAGAAACTGATGAAACACTCCATGATCAATATCCATGCAAAGAATCATGGTGATCAATGCATTAGTTGTTCAGATACTTGAGCTTTTGTATCAAATTTTCTTTTATTCTGGGGGTGGGGGGGGGGTACTTGGAAGCCCCATAGCTCACAAATTTTTGGTAACATAGACCTTATTCCAGGTTTCCAAGGAGACTTTTCATGGGTCTCCCTGCATGTCGAGACAGAAGATTCTAAGTTAAGTCATTAAGGTTTGTGCCCTATTAACTGATGATGGCATCTTTAAAGGTCTCAAATAATGGAGAAAAAAAAAATCGTAAAAAAATCGAAAAATACAGGTGGTGTACCAGTCTGCAAAATCTGATGTAACACCCCATGATCAATATCCATGCAAAGAATCATGGTGATCAATGCATTAGTTATTCAGATAATGGAGCTTTTGTATCAAATTTTTCATTATTCTGCGGGGTACTTCAGAGCCCAATAGCTGGAAGAATATGGGTAACAGAGACCTAATTCTAGGTTTCCAAGGAGATTTTTCATGGACCTCTCTGGATGTAAACTTAAAAGATTCCAGGTCCAGTGGTTACAATTTGTGCCTTGTTAACAGACAGACGGCTGGACAGCAGGTGGGACAACAAACAAAGAGTGATTGCTATAGCTCAGATGACTTACAGTCAGCTGAGCTAAAAACTATGAAATCAGGCCAACCATTTGAAACAGCACTGAGCCTTAGTCAAGAACCTCCACCACTGCAATCTCAAATCTTAAGTGTATGCTGATACTCACGTCCAGGTGTTCTCCGGGTACCACGGTTTCTCCACACTTGGTGATGAGGGAACAGCCGTCCACACAATACATGTGTGGGTCATTGTTACGGTACCTCACGCTGTCTGTTTTACACTGCCTGAAGTACACAAAATGTTGTACAAAATATTTACTGCTGACTGTGAATTTTGCAAAATCTTTGTATCATAATAGACATCATAAACATGATACTGAAAGTTTATCTGAATATGTTACCTTAAATATCACCGTTATCATAATACTAAAATCCTATGATGAATATGAGATTAGCAAACTCTGGTGACTGCTGCTTCTTAATGTACTGATGTTATGGTCATTTAAATACACAATATTTCAGGAGAACAGTTATAATCCAATTACAGTTTACAACTGCATAAATTAATGTTATGCACAAGGTACATTTGCCAGAGTTTAGCATTTTCACTGTTAAGCTAAGATTCCTTTTTAGTGATACCACAAAACAGGATGCTATGCAGAGTATATCAATATACCGTAATGTCTACTTGAATTCGTACAGGAAACAAGTGACCCATGGGTCATGACGATCAGCTGCCAAGCATGACCTGTGACATCATGGACTGAGATTCACAACTTCCAGTCAAATTTTGAAGAACCAATTTGCCAATTTGTTGAAAATTTTCTATGACAACAGAAATATATATCACCTATGTCTGGTTAAAACACAGTGAATTGATGGTCTGAGGAAAATGCATGATTGTTAAGCTATCAGGAACTATTCCAACAGCTTGCTTGAAACCTGTCAGTCTCAAAGGAACACCACAAAGGGAAAATAAAAGATCATAATATATAGCAAAAATCAAGGAAATACATGCAAGAATTATTGAGAAACAGGTGCTTCTGTATGAATTTTTATTCAATACAAGCCAACTGTACTGCACTTTTATAAATGATGGTAATATTTATTCAGAAATATTTGACCCAATCCTTTACAAGATTACATAAATATACATCCAACTGCATTCACTTTAACTGTTCTTGAGATAATATGATCAAAAGGAATTAAAAGATGGTTGCCTGGTGGCCATATTGGACTTCTGACAAGTCTGAAATCAGACAACAAACATTCTCTAAATCAGACCAAACATTAAAGAAAAATTACTGAAACTGCACTGAAGAAAGAATTTCTAAGGTGGCTAACTGGCAGACATTATGGATTTCTGACAAGTATGACATTTGATATCCCACATTCTCCAATAAGAGACCAAACTTGGGCAAATTATCCAGTAATGAATGCCCAAAATAATTCAAAAGGCATGTCCAGGCCCTCATATCAGATTTATAGATATGCAATTGTAAAAAGTGTAAGTCCAATATTTTTTATTATCACTCTGCTTTTCAATGGGGTCAGCAGGGTAGGTAAACTGCCAAACCTAAAAGAAAAGAAATGCAGAAAGCATGACTAAGAGTCTTGAAATAAAACAAAAAGCCATCCTAAAACAAGGTACACATCCAAATATTATGAGAACAAACACTTGCTTTTATATGTGGTGATATATATTAAAATATTCAGATATCTAGGAAACTAAGTTTATTGCTAGGATTCCATAAAATAAACTGCAAAATGTTCCCATCATCTTATAAATCAGTAGCTAAACCTTAATACTATACTCTCATAGTCTTAATGCCTGGCTGAAGCATTCTGACAACAGTGTTTTTGTTATGAAGTAATGAGGTACTTATCACTGAGCCTTATCACTTAATAGGCTGATACAAAAGGGAGTCATATGTCACCAGTGTCACTCACAATTACAGCCACACAGGGAGATGTACCAGCTGGAGTGGGATGGTTATATATACAAGAAAAATAGAGATGGTCTATAAAATAAGTAATTGTGAACATCCCTGACCTATGACCTTGGCCTTTTGCCCATATATCAACTGGATTCTTTCTAAATAATGGGTAACTACTAACCACTTAAATCTGGTGTAATTACTTGGCAACCAATGGGTGAATAACTTTGACCTGCAACCTTTAACCTGCTGACCAGCTGACCCCAAAATCAATAAGTTATTTATTCAAGCAAAAAGACCCATAAATATGAAGTTTGAGTCAAACTGAGTGATGCATAGATGTGGCATATGTGAAAGACTGAAGGTTTGGGTTGAACAGTTACACTTGAAATATGCTCACAAGCATTTAGAACAATTAAATATTGTGACCTTGACCTGTGACTTTTTGACCTCAACATCAATAGGCTTCTTCCCTTATTGGTAGGTAAGCCATATATGACAGATGGAAGGTACAGATTGAAAAGTTTGCCTGAAAATGACTCCACGCAAGAAGTGGGTGCTGTGAACTTGACCTTTGACCTCAAAATCAACAGGTCTTTTCCCCTGTTGGCAGAGAAGCG
Source organism: Sipunculus nudus (assembly GCA_026874595.1). Classification (NCBI taxonomy): domain Eukaryota; kingdom Metazoa; phylum Annelida; class Sipuncula; order Golfingiida; family Sipunculidae; genus Sipunculus; species Sipunculus nudus. The sequence continues at coordinate 74,673,842 of CM049317.1, read as the reverse complement.
ATATCAGTGCTGGAAGGTTTGGAATGAAAAGTCTAGCTTGAAATGTGTCCACAACCTTTTCAAAGAAGTGGATCCTGTGACCCTGACCTTTGACCTTGTGACCTCAAAATCTATAGGATTCTTCTCCAACTTAGTAGGTGAGCTATATGTGAAAAATCAAAGAATTGGGATGAAAGGGTTGGCTTAAAATGCATCCACAGGCTTTTCAAAGAAGAGGCTCCTGTGACCTTGACCTTTGACCTTTTGACCTAAAAAAAATTATGGTTCTTCCCCTGTTGGTAGGTGAGCTGTATGTGAAAGATGGAAGGTTTGGGATGAAAATTTTGTCTCAAATAGTTATTTCTGGGGGGTGCAAACACACCCCATAACTTCGAGAATATAGGTCGCAGTGACCTAATTTCAGGTTTGCAAGGAGATCTTTTTATAACCTCTAAGACTGCATAGGGTTCATGGCCCTAGCCCCTACAGTTACGATTTGTGCCCTGCTAACGGACGGCCGGACGGCCGGACAGACGGAAGGACGACGGACAAAGACCCATCGCTATAGCCCAGCATGACTGAAAGTCAGCTGAGCTAAAAATAATTATTTTTCTCAGTGTGTGAATTATTATATGTAAAATATGAAAAATTAGAATACTGCAGGAAAGAAGATCGTTTGACACCTGAGAACCGGCGATGGGCGATAATAGATGATGTACGGCAACTCCCATGTTAATTATTATTTAACACTTGTTCGGGAATGTATGTGAGCGCTGCTGGTAACAAAAAAGATATCCAGTTTATCCCGTAACTGGCATTTTATAAACCGGTGTTTTATATATATATATATATATATATATATATATATATATATGTATATTATACAGGGTTTTAGCCGCGCCGGTCGGGGGTAACCAGGACGGCCTGTACTGCCGGCTGTAACAAACTTAACATTCGTAATCCACAGACCGGCAGATAAGATCATAAAGATCGTCAAAAATCCAGCTACCGGCAATAGAACTTCAGTAATTCATTACCTCAAACTGTTAAAGTTGTACCTCATTAGTATGTTTACAAATTTATTTGATCACGGCTGTGGTGCAAACAAAATTGACAGGAGCCACTGATCACATTAATATTACACATCAAATAAATTATTGGTAAACAAACAAGCAACGAAGTGTTTCACAGTTTGGACATGAAAGGAAAACATCATTAGCCAGGGGTCTCTCACGGCCTACAGCGGTGCGTAGCATCATTAGCGGTAAGAAAATGGGCTATTGTTTTGTAATATATCATGGCAACATTTAATTCATTTACAAACATTATTTGTATGGATTGCAGAATCCGCCCTAATAAAATGGTAATGGTGATTTTCTTAGGGCGTTAATGAAATTTATTCGGGGTGCCACCTGGCCGTGAATATGTAATCTCAGCAGATTTATTTATATATTTCATTAAATTGTTTATTTTACCCGTTTGGTAATTTCAGTGGAAAGAAATAAATGAAAAAAAAATATATGTTTATCATATTTTTAAATAGGGACGGGGGAGTAACATAAAAAGGGGAAAAAAATTGTTAGATTTGAACCATGGGCACATAGTTCACACTAAAGCAGTTCATGCGCCTTTAACCAAACGGCCACAGTAACCAACGAATAATGCGGAAGTTTTCATTTGGGAGATTCTAATAAGATTTATACAGCGGGGAAAAAAATAAATTATTTCACGGACATAACCGGGATTTATCAAATTAAAACCCTTGAAGACAGCGGTATATCCTTTGTAGCTGCGGTTCAAAGCACTCTGACGATCTCCATTTAACCTTTGATGTCTTGTAGCACCAGGTCATGCCTGTGATCAGTGGTCCGTGCGAGGTTTGTCCCAAGTGGATTACTAGTATATGATCATCAGCTAATGTGATTTTTGTCCCACTTACAAATCCTTCTTATTATATTATTAAGTAAACAAAATATTATCGATTAAGACACATTTTTTACCTCGAGTTCTATTGTTTAAATCACATTCATGCTGTAACAAGTCTGAAGCAAAGATGGCCCATCGGTATCAGTTAAGCGACAGTTTTTCCTATTTACATACATGAAGTCGCAAATCTGATAAAATTGTTCCAATAAATTATCATGTTACTTCCTCGCACTAAGACATAAAGATGTGTTGTTATCAGGTGAACAGCGTAGACATTTGATTCATCTCCGCATGCAAGGCCGTTTTAATCATAGCTACAATTACTGTTCATACGGACCGCCGGTGGTCCCCGGGAATAGCTAATATCGGCACAGTATGTTGGTGTACGAATTCATATATGTAATATAGAAAAATATGACTCAGGAAATTTATAGTGTGCGAACTAATGAAGGATACGAACTGATGTAGACATTACGGTATTAATAATTTATATGCCATTCCAATAAGGATCAGACAGTTTTCTTATTTTAAATGTGTGCAAAACCTTCACAATTTGGCCCAATCAAAGTTGATAACAAATGAGTTGAAAGGGATTTTTTTTTTCATTTTTCAAAGATAATTTAAAGCATCTGATTTTTTTATATCAATATAAGACTAACAGGTAACATAAAAATTTTTTTATTACTCATAAGTCATGTGTGCTTGGAAGAACACAACTGCCAGGTGGATAAGCCTGATTGTTACGGCTCACCTGCCCCCGGCTTTGCTTTTTATTGCTGAATGACCAGTCTACACAGTCTGTAAATATTACTCTGAGACATACAGGTAGGTAACAAATGTAAGGTCCTCTTTACTGTAGTAAATATTTTTCAATTTTAGTAAAATTTTTGCTGGCAAAACTGAATAATAAATGCCTATCAAAATACATGTGGGACTGATGGACATCCAGGAAGACATATGGATGGACAGATGGTCTATTTAAGTTATACATTCTTTTTTTTTACAGCCAGGAAGTAATTACCAGATGATCTATTTCAGTAATCCTCCTATTTTACAGCCAGGAAGTAATTATCTGTTATGGTTAATATACTCGAAATTCCAACTCAACCCACGATCCAAAATCCCATAATTCCTGCAGCTGATGTACACTAAGCTATTACAACACCAACAGTAGAAGTGATAGTTATATTGTGTCAAAAAAGTGTTTAATTCAGTGAAAGCAAACTGCTTGTATATTGCTCGCATCCAAATTCATGCAGGAGCAGTCTCTGAAGCGCCTTACGTCTATAGATGCTATTAACCCTAATAAGGCGTGGATTGACATTTGGTAACCTACCTCAGTAATTTGATTGGCCCAGCTGTCTGACGAACTTGTAGCGTATTCTCCCAGTATTCCACTGCTTTTGGTATCAGATCATGCTGAAAAACACAAATTTACACAAAACCCTTTTTTTTGGTTGAATATGATCCCATATGGGATATACAGCTCCTCAGTGATAAAAAGGTACTTACACTTTTTTCTTGAGAAAACCTCCAGGCTGTATTAAGGACCTTCACAGACCCAGTTTACATCATCAAAATTTAAACCCATAATTTCAACTTTTATTTTCTTTCAAGTTTTTGTTGGTATTTTATCTCTTATCTCAATCATACACTGAAGATTTCCATATAGTGTCTGAAATCCAGATCATTTTGGTACTCAAGAAAATAACAACAAGTGAACCATAGGTCAAGGCATTCAGCAGATCAGCTGTAAATTAATTCCACAACTGAACTCACAATTGTGTCTAAAAGAATGGTGAAGAAGTAACAATTTTAATATTTTTAAACTTTGCATGGGGTGGATGATGCAAATTCTTTTATATTCCTGATTCTGTATACAGTGGTCCCTGGACTGAGTGACCCTGCAGGATAACAAAGCAAAACAGAGGTAGCAATTCCACTCAGAGTGACTGATACACTGACCAACACCAATATGGGTGTGAAACAATATGGCATTCCAAGCAGCATTTATTCAGAAATCAAAACTATGTATTGACATATATTTAAAATGAACCAATATTACAAGTAATATTGATAATACAAAGAAATTAAATGTTTCAATTTCAAAATATCAAGCTTCTCAGCAAATCATGTGAATAATTATTGTATGTTGGGAGAGACCTGCAGATTACAGAAATTATAGACAACAATTTGTTCTACCTTTTTATTTTAGACATTATGAAATCAAATGAACCATTGCCTTTTTACGGAATGTGATGCATGTATGGCAAGAAGAATTCAAAGATTATTTGTATAATTATTTTTATGTCCTTGATTAATTCCAAAACTATTCTGACTATTATAATACTGCATGAATGAACAGTATTTAACAACTGCAAATCCTTTGGCTCCCTGTTATCAATTCAGTAGCTGATTAGTTGAAATACAGGTCTTCAGAAAATTGAATTTCCTAATTCTCCACTGAACTGAGCAATGAGTGGATTAATTCCCTGATGAATGCATTGACCCATGCCACTGACTGTGGACTGCTACCAGGACACTGATTTTGTCTTGGTCTGTCCAGACTTGAATACAAATACCTATTGTCATCAGAGAATGTTTCTATACACCAGCCTATCTGCCTGTCTGCTGATCAGTTAATCATTAGCTCAGATAAATATTTAATTATCAGCAAATTTCCACAGCAGACACCATATTTACACAACCCATCTGATATCAGAAATTGTGTTTCATTAGTTCAGTGACAAGCATTGAAAATTAAAGTGATACATTTTTTTTTAATACAGATTCAGTGCCTGAAAGTCACATATCAAGACTGGAAGTAATGGCAATGACATTATAAAAGTAAGAGAGCATACAGTATTCCTCAACCAGGAAATGGCAAAAGGTGTTTTATAAATAATTCAACCAGTGGAATACCCATGTAGTATATAATCAACAAAACAAACCAAAGGGTCTTCACAATTAAGCAGATCATAGGCAACAGACATAATAAAAAAATAAATAGCCAAACATTAGAAATTTGTAATCTGCAAAATGTGAAGATCTATAAAAATTTTATTTAAAACCATTCCTTAGAATTTGATAACAGACATTACATTTTGCTTGCATACACATATATATCATCAATGGCTCAAAAACTCAAGGAATCTGATTCAATTCTGTTCAAATGTTGCATGCTGGCAGTCTTGAAGGTGTGATGAGGCACATTATTTATATAATAATTATTATGAACAAATACATAATAATTGCTATAAGGCTTAATCATTAGGATGAATCTCCCTTTTTTGGTCCCAAAAATCATATTCTTGGCCAACAGCTAACAGAAAATGGGAAAGTGTGACCTAATTTATGGTTTCCCTAGGATCTCCCTGGATATCAAGTATGAAGTTTTTTATGGCTGACAGTTACAATTTGTGCCCTGTTAACCAACAGCCACATGGTTAAGCAGTCTTTAAGAAAACTAATTTTTGAAAACAAGAACCATCAGAATTATCTAGCAGAAAATTTGATACAATTTGATAATTAAAATAGTACTACATAAATTAAGAAAGTATTTTATATTCGCAAATATGAAACCAGAATGAACCTATACACACAGCAGCTAAATAAAGTCCAAAGAAACCTGACATTCTGAAAAATGAAACAATCCAAATTATTCATAATGGTGATGACACAGATTGGTAATTAGTATACTTATGGTGTATTTAAGGCAGCACCTACATCCATAAATATCTAGCCAGACAAGTGACATTTCAGACAGGGCAGGCTATAATATTCTCATTTATCTATGACTTAATAGAGACCAGGCTTTCATGTTCCAGATGACGCAGACACAAGCCCACCCATGGGTGTGATCCACACCTTTTAAATCCATTGAAGCATTAGACCTCCCTGTCTGCTGAATGTAAACTGACTAATTACCATTTACAGGTGGCACAGGTGGATGCTTCTACCTGGAATTTTCATCTCAATAAAAAAACGCCGTCCCTCAGACCTTTCCAGACTGATAAAAAACTACTAGATCTCTGCAATATTTTCATTCTTTCTTTTTTGCCTATAATTCTAGAAGTAAATGTTAATTGCCTAAACCAAAAGTATGGACTTCATTTTTTACCAAATTAGAGTAAAAACATAATTTGGAAATCTAAAACTTCAATAGCTATGATGTAACATGTTTTTTTATACAACAGGTTAGACCAATGTTGAACCTAATAAGTGTAATTTTAGTAAAGAATAACCTAATAAATAAAGAGGGTATACATGTATACCCTCAGGAAGAAATTCAATACTTGTACTGTGCACAGGAAATTTACAGCAAAATTTATTTTATTTAGCATAGTTGGGGAATTTGTGAGAGGTTTTTGGCAACATTAACCTTTTTAGTTGGATTCAGAGAAAATAAGTTATAGTGTATGTATCTGATGTTAAGATTGCTAGGAGATCTTAATCAATGCTACCTGGATGCTAGATAATAGTTTTTGTAGTCCCTAAGGTTACAAAACATGTTAGTTCTATATCAGAAACAAAGACAAGAGACCATGAGGGATAGCTGTAGCTATATTAATTTAGATGCCTGGTCGAGCAGAATGTTATGGCTGATGGACCATAATACTCTAATATTGAAGACATTCATCCACTGACACTGAACAACAGAATGCCACTTCTTTTTGTTTTGTACGTTGCTAGTACCATGAAGATGACTTAAAAGGGCTCTGTCTTTTTTGCTTCCAGCATCCTTGGCATTATTTCATAGTCTTTGATAGGCAAAATCAGTGACAAGAATTCTGATTTGCCACAGTGTAGGTTCCTTACATAACACTGTAATTCACACCATGGCTAGTAGTGGAGATAAAAATGCTGATATATGGCATCAATGGTTAAAACAAGACACTATGTTTCATGTTATAGTTTATTTAGTGGCAAGAACTGTGATCAATGGCCAGCAATTTTTCACGATCTAGCAGAATCAGGATATATTGCGTGGAGCTGGAATTCTCCATTAATGGGTTTTCTCACAGAATTCTTTGTACTACCAGAGGCCTTCTACCAGATGCCTGAAGAAATATAAAAATTTCCGGCTGATACTTGGGATAAAAAATATACAAATTAATGGGAATTTTCAGCAAGAATTATATTAAAAATAAAGGAGTTTTTCAAAAGCATTGTCATGGTTTTCTTGATAACTTACCAGTGAGAACAATGCACAGAATTGTATTCTCAAGATTATGTAAAGCTCTCCTGGCTACGGACCCCAGGGAAAGAAACCCTTTATTTCCCCACAATGCATTGGGGCTTCTAAATACACCAGTGAAGTAGATACAAATGTAGTGAAGTAGCAAACAAAATATAGTACCAAGGCAAATTACATGAGCATGAATGTTTCAGTGCTAAGGACTTCAAGGAATCATTAATATTTTTTATACATGTGAAACGTTAATGTGTTTACCTGAACTATGACAAATTTTTATTTTGGAGTTTGACAGTTGAGACCGATAGTTCAAGTGGCCCTATAATTCCCAACTGGGAGAGGTTCATATTGAGCAGAAATGACCATTCAAGTGACAACTAGATGTGGTCGGACAATCACCCTCAGACGGCTCCGCGTTTCTGCAAGTGCTGGACTAGTTTACATATGGGTGAAAAATTAAGTTAAATTTGTAAAATATGACAAACAGAAACAGGTTTTTATCCATATGCATGAGGGAAAAAATCCTACTGAATCAATGATATTAAAGAAGATATGTCTGAAATAATGTGTGCAATAGAAAATCACCGAATGTAATCTTTTAGCCATATTTGATTTTTAGCCAGTCTGTAATTCAAAAGGTCTGGAGCCCTCATAGGCACCAATGATCCCTGTGAAATTGGGTAAGCTGCAGTAGGTTGTTGTTAAGTTAATGTGTGTGAAAGAAAATCAGCCATCGGACTGTGGTGGCCATATTGGAATTCCAACAGGTCTTTAATTCAATAGGTCTGGATCGCTCATAGGTATACCAATCATCCCTGTGAATTTGGGAAAGCTGCAGTAGGTTGTTGCTGAATTATCACGCGCGAAAGAACATCAGCGATTGGGCTGTGGTGGCCATATTGGAATTCCAACAAGTCTGTAATTTGATAGTTCTGGAGCCCTCATAGGTACCAATCATTCCTGTGAATTTGGGAAAGCTGCATTATGTTGTTGTTGAGTTATCACGTGCGAAAGAAAATCAGCAATTGGGCTGTGGCGGCCATATTGGAATTCCTACAGATCTGTAATTCATTAGGTCTGGAGCTCTCATAGGTACCAATCATCCCTGTGAATTTGGGAAAGTTGCAGTTTGTTGTTGTTGAGTTATTGCGCATGAAAGAATATCAGAGATTGGGCTGTGGCGGCCATATTGGAATTCTGACAAGTTTGTTATTCAATATATAGGTCTGGAGCCCTCATAGGTACCAATCATTCCTGTGAATTTGGGAAAGCTGCAGTATGTTGTTGTTGAGTTATCGTTTGCGAAAATATGTGTCAAGGCCGGACTGACACGGTGATCACTACGGGGCCCTAATTAAGATCAATCATTTTCATTTTACCATTTAAACTGCATCTTACCTTCAGATCAAATTTCCAGTCACACTGTACAATGTACAGGTACATCACAAGCTCTGATTAACTCATGAGGAAGACTGCATTTATAAATTTATAACTGCTATATTTAAATGGACAGTCTTACCAAAGAGCTGAATTTTTGCAATAATAAACCTGTTGTACTGGAAACTTTTTTGTGCTGCAAAAAAAATGTAGTAAAATGCGAGAGACATTTTGATGTAATTGCTGTTTGGCATCAAATTTATCTGTTTTAGAGTGTCCTCTTATTAGTCTAATGCTGCATTCCCTTCCACTGGGATAGATGGTAAATACGAGTTGACAAGAGGTCACATGGTACGCCAAGTGGTATATACCACTGGTAAAATGGTCATACATATAGTTGATCATCGGTCCCACTTGGCGACCATCACCTTTACAACTGGTAATTACCATAATTCCCAGAGTTAGTGAATGCAGCATGAGGCCTAAATGAGTGTCCCATTTTTCACTTTTTTTTTTAAATTTATATAAGGGAGAGTATTATGTTGCTGATAATTTAATAGTTACCACACTTAAAAGTAATATGGCAAAAACGGTAAACTATTTATGCATTTTACAACAACAAAAATAGTGTGAAAGAAAGTTCACAAGGCAGTGGAATAGAGTAAAACACAAGCACGAGGCTGTCTCCACTTATTTTCGACTGATTTTCACAGGTATTTCCAAAACAAGCTTTCTTTATTCCTGAAAAATATCTCAACTTAACTAAGAGTGGCAGGCAGAAAGCAAGAGCTACAAGCCCTTGTTCTATAAATTGGTCCCTTCTACCCAAAGGTCACCCTGGACAACCAATCTTGATACAAGCTCAGCACTACACTCGCTCAGGGAGGTCAACATATAATTCTTCAGGAAGATGGATAATCTGGTTTCAATTAAATTTGAGAAATCAATTTTTTTTTCAAAGTAATATACCATCTGCTCACATTGGTGTATTGTATTTAAACAATATGTAACTTGGGGAGGAATTCCAGCTTGTAGTTACAACAAATACAGGTTGTGCCATATGGTCAATTTAAGATACTGAATAATATGCATAATTTTATGAATAATTTCATATGTTAGACGTAAACCAAGGCCCTGTGGCTGTCTGACCATATATAATGAACCATTTCCAGCACTCCTTTTAAATGTGGCATCAATGAGGCCAAAGCCGCTGAGCTTTATTTTTATATTTATTGTATATTACAGGCTTAATGAAATCCCAAGTGGTTTCTAATGAGGAGTACTCGATTCAATAGCATCATTTGTGAAGATAAGCAATAATTACGCATCTCTTTATGATGGTCCTGTATCGTAGAAGCAGCCAACAAGCCTTAATTTTCTTGATATATAACAGTGATTTTCTCAATAACCTACCATCTCCAACAAAACACATCACCATATTTTCAATCTACAAGAGTTCTTCATTACATCCAATTATATAATTTTGAGTAGCATTAATTTTATTTATTAGATAGGAAATTTGGTATGTCTCTCTGCCTTATACACAGGCTTGTGTTATAACACTAGGAACCTGTCTACATTGACACTGTCAACCTGAGCTCCTACTGGCTGATCGAGAGGTCATGCACTATTGATGAGTATACCAAGTGACCATATAGCACACATGTGAGAAACTTGTAAGAACTATGAAAATCATTCAGGCATAATTGAATACAGTGTTAATTTGACTTTTTTATCTCTTTTATAAATATTTCATGTGGCAGATGTGAACATTTGGTGCCTGCAATTTGGCTCCCCCTTACCATAAATATGATGGCTCAACATAATGGAGAACATTTTTTTCAGTTGATTCTGAATGAAAATGGAGAACATTTATTTCAACTGGAAAAAACCTGTACATAATATTACAAGATATTCATTTCATTTTTTATATACATTAATGATGACTAAAATACTAGAACTATGGAATAATAAGATTTGTGGACCCTTTAGTCTCAGTAAAGTTTTTTTTTGCTATATCTTACATTTACAAGATAGAGCTGTCAACAAAATAAAACTTTGTCATAGAAATTTTCAAGGCAATTCCTAAAATGACTCATGAGATATTAAATGTGTTGTATGGTTTTCACCAGTCAGGACCCCATTTCAAATAGGCTTTGTCCTCTCACCCGTATCTATGCATCTGCATGTAAATTTAACAAGAACCATTGAACATTTTTTTTAGTTATGTCACTGACAAGGTTTGTATATGACAGTAGTAGCAGTGAAGATGATCCCCAGTTTATTGTGTTGGGTTGTATTTAATTCTTCTGGCTTTTGTTATAAGACAATGGAACATGACCTATAGTCATAGTCATCGTGATGGATACTCAATATGACTGAAGTGACATTAAATAACAGCCAGATCTTTTAATATTCAGCAAAATAACTTCACCAACATTGTGGACAATTTAGATATATATAGTAACAGCCATATATCTGAATAACACAGTAGCAATTATTAGTCCACCTGAAATGGGGGCTTTTGGCCTAAAGTGTTATGCTTAGTATTTTTTTCTTAATTATATTTCCCAAATTCTTCTTGAATACAGCTATAAGATAATTGGTCAGGACCTATAGAAAAAATCAACTTAATTGATATCAATTTGAAGCTTTTTTGACATTTATTAGCGACAACCACGCTACAACAGTGGACCGCTGAGAGAATTGTGGAGCCACTTGTCTGAGCAAAACAGTAACATTACAAGGTGCAGGTATTTCTTTAAGCTATATATGCTGGATAGAACACTTAATCTAAATCATTCTAGATTGATGAAACAATGGCCGAGCCCTACAGGGAAATCATTGTATGATTGTTTAATATCCTCCACTTTTCATCGCTGTTTCTTCATCTAGAGTCTGTTACATCATACCATGCGCCTCAGGCTTGAAGGCCTCATATGTAAAAGTTATGCTGGGCCAATAATTTAAATTTTACAACCTTAAAGGAACATAATCAGGAGCAATATTATGCCTATTTTTCACACTGTATGTTCAGTTTTGCTTAATACAAAATTTTTCCAGCATAACCATCCCAGCACACAGTCTCAGTACCTCGCATACAACTGTTTAACACCTTGTTTAACACGCTCTGCGTGTTGGTGAACACAGTCCTCATGTGTCTGTTAACCATGACAAGGCTGCGTGACCAGAGGTCCTATTGTCAGCCACAACACGTGGTGTTCCAGCCAGAGTGTATCACATTTTTGGCCAAGTCAGTCAGGGCATCTCCTAATTGACATGTGTTGTGGCTCCACGATGCACACGGCCCCATGTGCAGTATTTATGTTGACACCTGTGATCATGCCAGGTCCACTAGTTTTTAACACTAGTGTCATCCATGCATTGTCAAGACTGCAGGAAATATATGAAAGCAAGCCCAGAAAATGTGATTAACCAACTCCATGGAACATCAGAGGTTTTGGTGGCTACTTACAAGCCAAGATGTACAAAGTGCCTTATCTCATTTTCTGGGCTTGCTTTCATATATCCTCATAGTGCCTTACATTTCATCCCTCACTGAAGGATGTAACAGCACTCTGATAGCCAGTATGCTGTTTGTATACTCTCTAATGTCAGAGGGTCAAAATTGTGCTGAAAGATTATTTGAATTTAAACATAATATGATGATTCAGGTTAATTCCAAAATTAAACAGAATGTTCCTCAGGTGGTACCCTTAACATTTTATCAAAATCTGTTCAAAAACTTTTTGAGCAAATTTCCTAACAAATAAACCAAACAAATTACCAACCAATATAATAATAAAACATACCACCTCTTGGTGGGTGTGTAAAAATGCATATCACAAGTAGTTATTGAGAGTGAGGATTCATCTTGGTCACATCAAATTCATAAATATGTGAACATATAAATATCTAAAAACCATCGTCTTAAAAAGTATACACCTGACATATAACCACAAAAGTATGAAAAGGTAGTTGTTTCACAAAATGTAATACTTCAGGAATGTATCCAAAGGCAGGACAGTAGTAACTCAGGTATCTACATGTTATTGGTAATGCCAAATGTCTGACTAGAGACTCCCAAGTCGGGAACCGAGTAACGATGATGAATAGTGACTACTGCATCCTGGGAAATTATCAAATTGATGTCACACATGGGTGGCCTGAGAGAACCACTCAAATATCCTACGGGTAACTGAGCTGCATTACTGGACTCTACTGATGAGCTGAGCCCGTGGTAATGATATCTACTTTTCAGCTGGTTTCTGATACCCGATGAAGGTGTTTTTTTAACTGTTTCTGACCATATACCAGAGTTACTCTGCTGTTCCAGGTATTCCCTAACAGAGTAATCCGAGGCTGTCACATTGTTTTAAATGGTCAATAAATCTGTTCAGGTTGATACCATGTCTTGCTGTCCCTTCCCGTGTAAAACAGCCCGATCAATTCTTGTTGCTGTAGCAACCAATCAGGGGCTAGGGATGCCAGTTTCATGGTTATCACATAATCTCATGTGATAAGCTCTGTGAGTCTGACAAGACAACGAGATGGGTAGGACAGTAACTTGTGCCAGGACGTCCCTTGCAGGGTGACCCCGGGCCGCAGCTCATAAATTTACCCCTTACAGGAAGCAGCTCTCACAGGAAAATAAATCACCCCACAAAAAATCTATACAGCCACCAAAGTCACTGCCAAGGGTGGTTTCAAACAAGATGTACAAAAACAAAACCCAGTGCTGCGTAATGAGTTCTTACATATGCCCCAGTCTTATATGGTTTGTGGGGCCATCTGTCAATGGCAATGTGATGGTCATTTTTTCCTGTCTGAAGATGTTTTTCTGATTTTCAAATGTTAAGTAGAAAAAAACTTTACAGAACATTATTATCACTGGTGTATAAATATTCTTATAAAGGAACAAGTTGAATTTTGAGGGATGTTTATGATGTACCATACATTATCAAGAAATTTGAAATATGTATTAATTGAAACAAAACTTTTCTAAAATAAATAATATTTCTTTACTCAAATTTCAGTGGCTGGAGTTCAAATATATGATTACCAGTAGCTGTCACATTGCAAATTTCCAAGACGTATCCATCTGCATTGAGTGGAAAGTTCACAAAAATGACAAGAAATGGCAGAAACAATGATTATGAATGCCGATAATGAAAGACTAAACGCTACATGTCTCCCCCATGGGAGGGCAGACTTAATAATAATAATAATAATAATAATAATAATAACAATACGAGACCAAGGAGTCTAGTGTGCACTCTGTGCCTTACTGTGCATGATAACAGGTGATCAATCAATAAAACAGTGCAAGTGAAAATACCATTTCAGCAGTAATCCAACAAAGGTTTCACCATTTGTGGCTTACATCTGCTTACCTGGCACATTTTCAACAACTGCTGAAACATTTAGGGACATTCATGAGAAACAAGAATAACTTTCTAAACTTCAGACCAAGTATTATACTGGTAAGTTAAACCCAATACTAGAAGTCAGAAGCTACTGGACCCACAATGGAACGTTTGAACCTGGCAGGAGCCTGAAAAAAATATGATGACAACTTAATTAAAGCTCAAAGATTCGTCCTTAAGTCTGAATGACAGGTTGTATGGTAACTTCTGGACCCAGCAATGTGTATATACAATGTAATACCTGAACCTAGAGTAGAAAGATTAATAATAATAATATATCACTGTTATGGCCTGGTTACCTACTTGAAGATACTGCATGCAATGAGAGACAGGAGAGAAAAAATTATTTTGTAACTGGTATGACAAAGACAGGCAAATCTGTTCAATAAGGCTGTACAACAGATAATTAGACAGTGTGGAAACACTTATTTTCTCTTACTGAAATATGCAAAGATAATTTCCACACTCAAGGAATGAAATATTCCAGGAATCTTCTGAAACAAGTTGGTCTGTAGTATAGAAATCTGAAGATTATCTCTATTAAATAAGACCTAGGCAAAAAAAGTTATGTTTCTCAGGCACTTTTTTTTCAGAAATCAGTAAGTGTTGATGGGCAATTTTTTTTTACCTTTTTATTTTAGGTTTTTAAGGAATATTGTGCATGATCAGGGTACAGGAAACATGATAATAACTGTTTTTGCAAAACGTAACATGTAACATAACAAAGGGATGTATAACTGAAATCTTATTAATTTCTTAAAAGAAATGAGAGAGCGGCTGGAGCTCCAAACCAGTAAACTTCTGCTGAAAATCAAGAAATAATTTTTTATGGAAGGGAATCCAAATTTACAAGAGTGGTACATGAGAAACCAACCATAATTTTTGCCTAATGTGTTTTTTATACAAAACTGGTTAACTGACCCATTCTTATTTTAAAGAAAAGGTCAATGGCATGAAGGTGACACTTCCTGTGGAATGACAGTGAAGGGAACGAAATGATGACATGATGTGCTCATTTATAGCCTTTTGGACTCTTCAGGTTTTCTATGCATGGAGCAAATATATAAAATACCAACTACGGGGGTTTCTACAATCCACAGAATATAATTCAGACATAAGAGGAAATGTCTAAAGTTTTGAGGAGATTTCTCTTTTTTGTTTGGTCTCTGGCCAGCATTCAAAATGACAGCATCCTGCTCTGAATGTCCAGAGCTTCACCACGAGGTTACATCTGTCAACTAGCCAGCATGGACACATTTAAAAGTCTGCTCACCCACCATCACAGCCAGCATCTACAGTCAGAAGTGTTATAGGTGGACATTGATGTGTCTCTACTGGATATTCAGACTCCAACAACCTGATGGGTGTAACCAGGCATGGGTCAGTTATACGCCTGTCTTATAGACAGGTAATATTATGGTATGGATAGTCTCTCCACCTGGCCATATTTGTGTCTATATGTGTCCTGCTGTTAAACTTAAGTATTGCAGATAATAACATATTAAACCAGGAATATAATGGATTTTTTAACACTCAGTATAAATATTTGCCAATAAAATACCTTACCCAAGTTAAATTCTTGGTTAAATAATCAATATTAAATGAGGTCAGAGATTACTTTCTTTGTAAAGTTGCCTTGGTTACTTACAATGTTTAACAATGAAGTATCTCAGAATCAGTGTCAGAATCAGTGCACATCTGATGAGGTCAGAGGTCACAATACTGAAGACCTGCATATTATGAACTGTTGCAGTTCTCTTGTTCTTGGGGTTTTTTCATTTGTTTTTTTTTCAGGAAAATGAAAACTATATAACCTGATTCTTTGCAATCAGTTTATTCACAAAATAAATTCACCTTCCAAGTTTGTTCTGTTGCATTGCTCCATGTACTGTGTTTCCCTGGATTGTTTGCTAACTTCATTATCTGCCAACTGCAGTTTTGTTTTGTTGTTTCAATAATGCTGTCCCAATGCATAATATTGAACCATAATTGTCATCAGCTATTTATCAATTAACCATAGATATTTTTACATGATATTTGTCATGTTATTTATCATGAGGAATATTTAAAAATCTGTATTGTGGCATTTATATATTGGGGTCTATTCTAACTCATCTGATCTCTTGTTAATTATTTTGTGATTCTATGGTATTTATGGTACTTTATTTCATGGTTCCACTTTATTTCATCCTAAATTTTTTTATTCTTTGTTTCTGAAATTGGACAATGACATCTTTAAAACATGCATGCCTACTCTTGATTAGATGAAACCGTCCATAGTTGTCACTGGGCATGTGCAATGGCTTACATGACTTGAGTATGGTTACAGAGTTGGACACAGTTGCATCAAAGGGCAGCTCTGAAGACCAGAACTAAGGTGGTCTATTATACAAGTGAATGACTCTCTCCCTCAACCAGAATTAAAAATAGCTCTGTCTCACACCTGCAGAGAATCATCTGAATGTAAACCTACTATGGTGATGTGACTGCCTCCAAATTTGATAATTTAATTCCTTGAGCATTATGCTACAACTCTACAAAATTTCATCATAATCAGTTTATATGTTTTTTTAGTAAAGTTGAAAACAAACCAACCAACCAAGTAACCTACCAACATAATAAACAAACAGTGAGTGAAATAAAATGAAATACCTCCTGGCTGGGGTAAACAGATAAATATAGGAGCAAACTGGCAGTGTACTGCACTGGCTGGACTTGTTAGATTAATCAAATGTCCTGCTTGTGTACAGTAAAAGAAAAGGACTGGTCTGAAGGTCAACCAACGACCAATCAATTCCTGTTAACATTGTACCCCCAACATAAAAAAATAATTTACGCTTCCTCATATGTCAGCAATTGATAAATGTATAAAACTATACTGGCAGCACAGGTGACCACAAAAATCACCTGATTTAACACTTTTTTATGAATATATTCCATTTCAATCCCCGTCGGGGATTACAAAGGTTGATGGGAAGGCCCATAATGCTTGTCTGCATGATGAAGAGTACCAGGGGGTCTCAGGGGCTTTAAGTCACATCAAGGTTTAAGAATAGTGCCCGCCATGATGATTCCCCATGTCTGCTGATCGCAACTCATTCTGTCATGGCCGCTGTCTGTAGAGAGATTTTCAGGGGTAGCCCTCATAGATCCAATGACTGTCAGGGTGGTTAAACGGATTTGACATCAAGTCAAAATCTGGCCAGGCAATCATCAGATTCATTGATATGACTTACTGTGGCATGAAAATGTAACACATACGCCCAGGGGCAGCATAATTCAACCAACACTGTGTACCACTAAAATATCTGAAAATAAAAAGTCCCCCCCCCCCCCCCTCTCTCTCTCTCTATCTGTCTGTCTCTCTCTCTCTCTCTCTGTTCTGAATTTTCAGATTAAGAAGGCATCTTTGCAGGAACCTTTAATTTCAAATAAATCCAAAATGTTTTTTCAAGTATATATTATTTTAAATCTAGATCAATATTTTTTCTGATGATACATGTATTTAATATATTTATTTTACTTTTCTTATGATATTTCATACTATTACAAAAATTAGTGTGTTTTTCAGAAAACACTATAGTATTTTAGGCACTCAGTTATAACAAGTCACCTTTCAATTAGCTGATTATAAACAGCCTGAATATATCTCTTTACAATTTAATTTTTTTTTTGTTTCCCTTTCCTCTGTCATGTTTCTTCCATTTTAATATTAATGTTTGCTTCAATATTAAATTTAACAAATTTAAAACAAAATTTACACACACTGTAGAATAAAAATCCAAAATAAGTGTTGAGATTTTGTAATGCCATTCCACCCACTAAAAAATTACTCTGTTTCATATTATATAGTATAAATGTATTTAATCCATATATCATCAATTAAGCATATTTCAACGTACATGTTACATCAATGAAGTAAAGGGTAGTAAATTGTGCATCAATAAAGGAAAAGCATAAATATAACACAACAAAGATTTTTCTGGAGATTCATCTTTTTGTAGCTCTAACCAAGTATGAGCTTTATCTTTAATTGGATCTGTATTGTTGATGACAATGGACCAAGCAGACTGCTGTAGGGATATATAGATGACACAAAACTGCAAAATACAAAACCAGCCTTGTTGCCATGGTGATCTTTTCACATGGAAGTGTGCCTGGTTACATAACAACTAAAAAACTTCAAGATACTGCCCAAGAGCAATCATGATCATGATCAGAATATGCTCTGACTTCAGATCACTACTTATTAACAGACCGAGTCACATCCTGCTTAAGAATCAGTCATTCAAATGATGGGGTAATAATGACTTTTGACTCATATTCAGTCATCTGCCAACATACACTGAGGACAAGCCTCTCACACTACATCCATTTCTCCATTTCTAGGTCTATTCTCTGACGTTTAGTGAGTCTATCATTCTTGCTTCTCTGGTGCTTTTTTTCATACTAACACCCAGACAGCTCTAGTGATTGGGACTTTGGTCTCTGAAAACAACCACAGAAAATTACAAAGCTGAGAACTTCTGTCCTTGAAAAAAATTTCAAAAGAATAATAAAGCAACAGATGCTAATCTTAGTTTTTTTAGAAACATTTGTCCATTGAATGATGGGAAAATATTGCCACTGACATATATGATTAACATAGATATATATACAGATGTATAAACAGAATTACACAGATTTCTCATTTAATTTTTGTATAATTTATCAATTGTCATGGGGCTTTTTTATGATAAAAATTTACAGGGTACATGAATCCTCTTTGATAGACACTGTTAAACAGAAATACCTTCCGTGGTAAATGAATACATGGAAATGAAGGAAAACTCTAGATATCAAACCGAAGTAAAACAGTAGAATAAAACAAGGGCACCACAAACGTGCATAATACGCCCGTTGTGTATCTGGTGACCTCTGACCTCATTAAATATGCATGGATTTTGCTAGAAACTGAATTTATGCTGGATATTTCATTGATTAACATTTTTGATCAAAAATCCTTCATATTCTTCGCAAGTTATCACAGCAAAACCACAAGTAGCCCAGAGACCCTTGACCTTATGAAATATGCATGGATTTGCAGTTGGTAAGTTATGGCGGTGACACTAAAAGTTAACGGACCAACAGAAGATGAGTAATTCATAATTCTCCTGTCATATGACGGGCGTATAAAAACAGCTACAGGTTTACATGAAGAGACAACTGATTTAATGCATGTAGAATTATTCTACAGTCTATACTGCAGCTAGCTCCTAACTGGTAACCTGAAATACTGAATTCTCAATGTCAGCATTTAACTGGGAATTTGAAATTCCTGGAACTGGAAATTTCATTTGCCATGGGTGAGCTGCTACTTGAATGCTGGAAATAACTGAATACTGAAAATTCCTGATGACCTTTGTCATTAGCTAAGTATTCATGGGAACTTTTACCTGGGAACTGGAACTTCCTGACAGCCTTTGCTATCAGCCAGCTACCTTTTCTGAACTGGAAATTTCAGATGGTCTTTGCCTCACACCAGCAGCTACTTAGGAAATGAAAATTCCTGATAGCCTTTGCTCTCTGTCAGCCACTCCTTGGGAACTGGAAATTCCAGACCTTTTCCATGAGCAAGCTATATCTTGAATACTGGAATATCCAGCCCTCTGCCATGAGCCAGCCAAAAACTGAATACTGGAAATCCCAGACAGCCTTTGTCATGAGGCAGTTACATCATGAATACTGGAATTCCAGAGAGCCTTTGTCATGAGCCAGTTACATTATAAAAATTAGATATTCCAGACAGTCTTTGCCATGAGCCAGTTACAGCCTGAATACTGGAAATTCCAAACAGCCTATGCCTTGAGCCAGTTACATCTTAAATACTGGAAATTCCAGACAGCCTTTGCCATGAGCCGGTAACATATTGGACACAGGAAATTCCAGAGAGCCCTTTCGTTGAGCCAGCTACATCTTGAATACTGGAAATTCCAGACAGCCTCTGCAATAGGCCAGCTACTGCTTAAATACTAGAAATTCCAGGCAGCCTTTGCCATAAGCCAAGTACCACTTGAGATCTGAAATTCCTGATAGTCTATGCCATCAGCTTAATAATGTTTGAGCACTGGAAATTCCTGATTGTTTATGCATTCAGCCAGCTGCTATTTCTGAACTGGAAATTCCACATGGTCTTTGCCTCAGGTCAGCACCTACTTAGAAACTGGAAATTCCTAACAGCCTTTGCTCTCAGTCAGCTACTCCTTGGGAAATGGAAATTCCTTATGGCCTTTGTCATGAGCCAGCTACTAACTGAAAACGGGGAATTCCAAAAAGAATTTGCCAAAAGTTAGTTTAACTTTGGCTTCAGGAAACACTAGGGTTAATTCAACAATACATGTATGTCCTCAGTCCTGTTGGTAAACTGGATCGACTGGATCAGTTTTTTTAGCACGGCACACCAGACAACATTCTGAGAGAACACATATACCAGAACTAACTGTAACCAGAATATCAGCAGAAGCTCACAAATGCCGAAAGAACAGTGTTACATTTGTGTTAAACCATGTATTCCAGTGCACAAAATTAACACCTGACCCCAAGAAATGGCAGGTAGTTTTCTCAGGGGTCCAGTAAATGTCATCCAGGCACCGGACCCCTTTTCCAGCATTTTTTTTTTTACCATTCATGATACTGTGACAAAAAGACAAGCGACTGTTTCCCGCACAGAGGTCTGTTGACAGTTATAATGTTACCCATGTGAAGCCTTACAGAGAATACGCTTCCTGTTAGATCGCTTGCTCTGTTAATAGAATATTTCCATATACAGAAATCACGCTGGTAACCTATGTTGACGAAAAGTCGTTTGCATTTGTGTCATAGACTGGTAGCACACTGCCACTCCTCTCGGCCGATCATTTTGTTTTCGCCCTGAGAGAGGTAGAATAAGACCAGCAACTTGGAACAAACAACCATGCTGGGTCAGGTGGAAATCTGTGGGGCACGGTAAATTTTTTTTGGTGCTGGACCCCATTTCAGATGGATAAAAAGTTAATTTTAAAAAGTTGTATTCTATGACTTGTTTTAGCCCAGGACCCCATAGAAAAACAGCTTATTCTGAATAGATTGTCCTGGTGAACTATGCATTATAAATAAAGAAACAGTGATTATGGGTGGTAACAGTAACAAGTATGACATATCAGTTCTCACACGCATGTATATCAGTACCGGTATACATATATGTCTCTTGTTAAAGTTGTAACTTTGAACTGGAGAGTTATGTAGTACATTTGCTAGTCTGGTAAACAAAGAGATATAGACTGTATGATGATGAGCACTCTGTAGGGGATTACCTTTAAATTGTGGGCACAAATAACCCTTCTTTAAACTCCCCCAGGACCCCTTAGAAACAAAGTACCTATGTTTAATTCCTTTATAGAAATGGTGCTCTCAAGGCAAAAATAAAAAAGATGATAAAAAATCATAAAGATTAAGATACTTAAGGTGGCACAACCAATTTGATGAAGCAGTTACAGATCATCAAGGTAAAACAATGTCACTACATTTCATTATCATTATGATCTGTGAAGTGGTTCTTCAGAAAGAATTTTTGAGATATCCCACTCACATGGCCCAAACTGAAAAAGGGGATAAAAATTTGTTAAGAAATAAGAAATTGTAGGTGGCACCACTGAAATTGTGCAGCAGTTACAGATCAACAGGGCGTATGACCATACAAACTTTCAAACCAATCCACCAAGTGGTTCCTGAGAAATGAGCTAAGTTTTTTTTTTAATGATAAACTCTGGCACCTTAAAAAGTATGTCAATGTCACCCATCTTCAAACTTGACCGAGATTTTGTTGATATATGCATCAACAGTGAAATAATGAAGTTCCTGTGTTGAATACTTTTTGAGATATCCCACTCACATGACCAAAATTGTAAATTCTGATAAAAGTTCCTTAAAAATCATAAATTGCTGGTGGTGCTCCCAAACTCATGTAGCAGTTATCCATCATCAGGGCCGAAATCCATAGCAAGTTTTATACCAATCCACCTAGTGGTTTCTGAAATATTAGCTCCTAAGTTTTTTTTCTATAATAATCTCTGTTACCTTGAAAACAAGTCAGTCAGCCTGTTAAGATACATCTGCACTGAAGAAATAAAGTTCCTGTGTTGAATCCTTTTTGAGATATCCCACTCACATAGTAAAACTTAACGGATGCCAGCCAGACAAATGGCTTGGGTGATGACAATAGCCTATCAACTGATATAGACTGAGAGCTAACAACATGTCAAGTGGGAAAACAATGTTCAATTACACTTATTTCTCCGAAACTCAACTCAAAGAGGTTATCATTTCAGCTCTGTTCAGCTTCAATAACAAGAAGTAACTGAATAATTATCACTTAATTCGGTGGGATGATTTCTCCGGGACAAGGTGTCAGACATATCTCTTTAGTATTTCTTGTTAACTGCTTATTCACATAATCATGCAGGAATCTAAATATAACCGCAAATCACCCTTTTTAATCAGTCGCTTCTGAATTCACACAGTGAGGCCTGCGGACAACAGTGAGGAGAGGTTTTGAGCCTTTGTACAAATTACTTCTTCTGTGTTTTTATTTCTTATTATCTTTTACAAGGGTCTGAAATTTCTACAATGACTGAGGTAATTTGCTCTCTACTGAGTGCTTTCTTATTTTCTATTGAAAAAAATACTCCCAAATTCGATCTAGCCACTTCTAGGCATTACAACAAGTTTTTTAATCATACTCTGCTTGTCTATTAAATAAGATATTCTTCATTAATAACTACAAAAGATAAAGAGGTCTTACAGTTAAACTACAAAGACACAAGATGCATCTGATATGGTTAGAAATCACCCTCAGGTTGGACCTGGTCCAGGTACTATGTAAACTGTTGACTTGGCTTGGCGTAAAGAGCAATAAGGTAAATTACGGTCACCTTAAAGAGCTAATTACAGCTTTCAATAAGACTTAATTTCCATAATGGACATAGATTTAGTGTCTAGTATCTATGAGCATAATTAGCAAGACTGAGCATCCATAATTATATGGGGCGGGCTTGAGGAGTTACTGGAGTTTCTTCAAAGCAATTTAGGACTCATAACTTCTACTCATAGTCATAACTTCAAGGAAATAATAAAACTGTTTCAGTGATGTAGAGAGAACTTTGAAAAAAGTTAACTGCATGCTGAACTTTTTAAGTCCTCAGCATTTGTGATGTGGACAGAATATGGACATACACACAGGATGACTACTAAAGCTCAGTTGACTTACAGTCAGCTTGGCTAGAAACAGAAAAGAAACTTTAATTTCGATATTTTTTTTTATTTTGTATGCTCAGCAGAAACCAGCAGAGCTATCTCATTAACCAAGCACACACGAAACAAACAGAGCTAACACAGGTCCATCAGGGGGCTCAATTGTCAATCACCGGTAGCTACTGGATGTGAATACTAAACCACCGGACGAGCCAACAAGACCGTGGCATTAATGGTATTCCCATTTACCCGAGACAGAGCTCCCAAGCTGAATCCTTCAGATTCTCCCAGACAAGCTGCACAAAAATACCCGGCCTTTCTGCTTTGGTTTACTCAAAGGAAAAAAATGGTTTCTGCCATTAGCTGGTGTATCAGCTGTCTCCAGCACACAGACAAAATCTGAGATCTTATAGGCCATCGCAACACACACTGGGAAGTCAAAATGACGGCTCCTCATTGCTGCCACTGATTTTTCAAGCCACAGGGAGTACCCAGATTTAACAAGTTTTGGAAATGAAAACATAAAAATGTCAGATTTAAGTCTAGATATAACCAGAAAAATCTAAAATGAGTATTTTAACATCTGTGGTCCCTAAACTGCTGTCATTGGGTTGTGCTCAGAATTGAAACTTTCTGATAAAAGAATTTAGTGTGTCTGGGAAAAGGTTTTGTGTCAATTTACCAACACATTACACATTATGGAATGGCTGTTGATGTTATTATGATGGACTTCAAATAGCTTTAACCACACCATTACATAACAAGGGACCCATGGGTCACTGTGCTCAGCTGATGTTAACCTTGAAGGTAAAAATCTAAAATAATATCGAATGGAGATAAAGTGTAAGAGGAATAATAAAGGCCATGGTTGGTTTATATGACTGGTTTGCACTGATGAGCAAGAAATTGTTGCAAATAATATTTTGTGACTTGACCATGTGTTTCCTTATGTTGAAACTGAAGCATGTGAGCAGTTTGTGAACAAATGATCTGTACTATTACCATGATCATTAGTTGGCTTTTCGATTAACTGTTGACATTTCAGTAGTTTACACATTTGTTCAATTGAATCTATTTTTTTTGTATAATATATATTATTAAATATATATGTATTTTTATGTAATGTATACAGCTGAAATATAACTAATTAACAACATAAAACAGGGCAAACAAAGCCTGATCTCAAATTCTGCTGAGGCAGGAAAATAATGAACAAATGTTTGTATTAAATCCTCATTTTATTATCACATCAATTTTTTTTTAAATTTAGGTTTATATTTCTATACATTTCCTATTCAACATATATATCTGAATTTAAAAGTTGATTCATAATTCTCAATTGCATCATCATTAATCTCAATCTTGTCAGATAACACCACATCATGCATACAAATGTTTATTTATTTTTTTTACCACAAAAATATATCTTTTAAATCTGCAAAACAATAAATATCTAAAAATTACTTGATTTAGATTTCACAATTTTTAATTGTGTCTTTATTTACCCATAATGTGCTTCATATTTTATAATAATTTAAGCATACTGATGGGTTCAATTATATTTGTTAAAATCATTTAAAAGAAAATTGATTTTTTTTTAAATGCTACATTACACAACATTGCATCACCTTGAATTACTTTTTTAAGGAAAGTTTTTGCATATCAGAGTGGAAACAGCATCACAATTAAGGAGATACAGTGAAAACAATAACAATTACTGCATAACACTTGGTGGGTTGGGTTGGCGGGGGGGGGGGGGGGATGATTTGGGTGGTGATATGAGAATAACTGTACACCTGTCACAGCAGGGGATCTCCCCTAGTGACTGTAACAAATCAGAAACCCTGGCATAGCTGACTTCCAGTGACATGGAGTGGGACCCCGCATCTGTAATCAAAGCAAATGACTACAATAGAGCCTCAAGAAAAAAAATCAATAACTAGCTTAATTTTCAAGCTTTTATTTTCAAATTTCAGATTTAAACAAATTAAATATTTATGTTTACATGCTGTGAAAATTAAATCAATGGTACTAACAAGAAAAAAATGTGCCATGTTGGGCAAAATTTAAGGTAATGATTTTATTTTTATGCTTATAACTTAAAAATTTACAAAATTCAGATCTAATTTTGGGTAAACAATTGAATCTTAATTAAACACAGTTATATACTAGGGAAAATAGACTCTAGTTTCAAAATTTTTCATGTTAAGTGAGTAAATATTTTTCCTGATTTTTTACAAAGTGCATTATGTTTGGGCCCATAACTTTAAGAATTTATACTTATCAGACTTAATTTCTGGCATGTACATAGGAACTTTATAGAGGAATATTT
This sequence comes from Sipunculus nudus, assembly GCA_026874595.1. Taxonomy (NCBI): domain Eukaryota; kingdom Metazoa; phylum Annelida; class Sipuncula; order Golfingiida; family Sipunculidae; genus Sipunculus; species Sipunculus nudus. Next base: position 74,648,341 of record CM049317.1, on the reverse strand, counting down.
ATGGTAAATATGAGGAAAAACAAATGAGTGGTTTTGATATTAGGCAGTCCTGAAGTGTGAAAATAGGATTTTAAAAAAAATTGAGGTTTTTCCTTAATTTCTCAAAGGAACAAAGTCACAAAGACCCAGTTTTCTGCTTGGTAGGAGATCTTGGGGACATCTAACATTATGCTGAATTTTGGATTCCTAGGTCTTACGGTTTCAAAATGTGCCACATCTACGGACGGACAGATGGACAGACGGACAGACGACGGACAATGGACCAAGACTATAGCTCAGATGACTTATAGTCAGCTGAGCTAAAATCTGACACTGGGCTTCCCTCCTGGGCCTCTGGCATGCTGTGGGTCATTGTAAATGCTCTGTATAAAACCTAACCAGTTAAACAGAATAAAGTTATTGTGACAGAGCAATGTTCTTGAAAAACTTTATAATTTTATTTTCTAAAGTTTACTCTAAAATGAGCATTAAAATGTCTGGTTTACTCAGGAATAACATTATTTTGTTCATAATGCATGAAAACCTCTCAAGCTTGAACAGTGTTTAACTATTCATATTTTAAGCAGGCAGCACCAAACATCCCAATCATTTCTAATTAACAATATCCCGGGAGTTAGTTTATATATGTTGCTAACAGCTGAGTTATCATAATGGTAACTGTAGGATATCCAAGTTCATCTTTGTAAGGGAAAGCCAGGATGAGTCTGTGTGCTGGAGCCTTAGCCACCATTACTTCTGGAGGAAATGCTTGGTACCATCTGTCTGTGACCATGGTCAGCATTACCGGTGCTGCCATTATTTTTCAGCAGATTTGACCCTGAAGATAAAGGTCAAGGTCACCAGGTTTGGACCTCTTCCAAGATTTTCAGATGTACAAGAAGTGTTTCAAATTTTGGAGGAAAATATGCAACCCTTCAAAAGTTATCATGTGCACAAGATATCCTACAAACAACGACTGACGACAGACGATGGCACTGAAAACATCATGTCTTCTCTGGAGGGGGGAGACATAACCAGAATGGCTTTGTTTTTGCAGGTGCAAAAACAGATACTTGTCTCCCTTACTGGCCCTTCGGAAATTTCAGTGGAAGAAATAGGCACCGTGTAAGGAAGTTATGCTGTATCAGAAAACAAACGACTTTACAGATTTGACCTTGAAGATAAAGGTCACAAGATTTCAAATTCCCGAGAGAAGGTTGCAGAAAGAACTGAGGTGTCAAATTTGGGGACAAAATCTTCAGTACTTGCACAATTATCCCAGAATTGCACAGATTAGACCCTGAATGTGAAGGTCAAGGTCACCAGTACTTGAACTTTTCTGGGAACTCTTTGGAAACAACATTTGGGGGCAACACTTCATAAATTATCACTCTCACAAGAAATCCTAGAGGCAATGCTATAATTTGGCATATTTGACCTTGAAGATCAAGGTCAAGGTCACCAGTTTTCTAACTAATCCAAAAACCTTTGAAACAAGTTGTGTATAAGATATGAGTACAAAATAAGCAAAACTTCAAATTTGGGGGTTCAAAATTTTATATTTTGCAAATATCAAGGTCAACTTCACCAGGTTTTGGACCAACCCGAGATTTTGGTAGAAACAATATGTGTTTCAAATTTCAGGAAAATTTTATGGGTCTTCAAAAGTTATCATGTTCACAATTAAGATACTCTAAAATTGACAGACTATGCCAAATGGCAATGCTGAAAACAACATCTCCCCTGGAGTTCGGAGACATTATTACCAGGACACATGCTATCACCTACTTGAAAGACCATAATGTAATTGTAACCTCAATTTGAACTTTGCAGCAATACTGTTGTAAATACTGGCATCAAGTGAGAATTAAACTCAAACTGAACCAAAAGGAGCATCATCTTTACTCGGAGCTAATTCCCCTGGTTGACTGACTGGTGACGAGCTAATTCCCCTGGTTGACTGACTGGTGACGAGCTAATTCCCCTGGTTGACTGACTGGTGACGAGCTAATTCCCCTGGTTGACTGACTGGTGACGAGCTAATTCCCCTGGTTGACTGACTGGTGACACTGTATCTTTGATTGCACTGACCATTTTTTTTAATTCAAGTTTTTAATCCATATTGAGATCTTCTACATGTTTTCCACATATAAATGTTGAATTAAATTTTCTTCCATGATTTCTAAAAATTTCTGGTATGTAACAAGTGGAGTCCTTAATTATCAAACAGGTCAAATTTAAACTGGATGATGCCTTGGAAGAATGGACATCAATAATGATAATTATGGATTTCATGACCACTACTGTTCTTTTTATTTGGGGTAACTCTGGCGTTTTTAAACAAGACCCCCCCCCCCCTTCTCTGTAAATAGATTAATCCACAGTGAAAGTCATCAGCCTTATGCTTCTGGAATCGAAATGACAAAAAAATATATATTCTACCATTTTATACTTTAACTGACATGGCTCACTGGTAAATAACAGACAGAACAGCCTACTGCATAATTTTTTTTATGGCAAATCTTGCTTCATTCCTGCAAAACAGAAATGGACATAGGTTCTGGATGTTGGATGGTAGTGGAACCACTTGCAACTGGTGATCAATTAAAGTGAGATTTAATCTCAAACTTCCTGTCTTAGGAAAACATTTATCTTTATATATTTAGGAAATTATATTTTTTTAATATAGGTGTTCCAAGTTATTATAAACACTATAATCTACAGATTTATATTAAAGGGGCCCGATCACCTATAAAGCATGTTGAGTTAACATGAAAAATAGCTTCTTCCCTTTAAAATAAATCTGTACCTGCAAAAATATTGCCTTGAAACCTTTTGCTTACTCGTGTAAACGAGTGTTAAAAACAGTGAACTGGCCGTGATAGCAGGTGTCAACATAAACACAGTGCGTCAGGCCCAGTGCTGCTCAGAGCCACAACATGTGCCAATCAGGAGATGCCCTGTCTGACTTGGCTCAAAAAATGTTATACATGTTCCCACTAGCTGAAACACCCAGTGTTGCCCCTCTGAGTGGGACCTCTGGACTGTATTTACCAACAGGCAGAGCTATAACAAGGTGTTAAACAGTCGTAGGCAAGAAATGAGACTGTGTGCTGGAATGGTTTTGCTGGGAAGCTTTTGTATAAAGCAAAACTGAACTGATAGTGTGAAAGAAGAGGAATAATATTGCTCCTGATTATTTTTCTTTAAGTACAGTATGACACTACCCAGTTAATACCTTATGAACTGTGCAATACATGCTGATTAACCCTGTTATTAAATTAAGATCCACTGTCCTGCAATCTGAAATATGTTCTAAGGGAAAGCCATATTCAGTTTTTCCAAGATATTCTTCATGTAAATCTGTACAATAAATCGAATATTCACCCTGTCCAGTCTTAACCTGCGGAATGTCCAATACAACCCTACATATTTGATACTGATAGTCTTATTTTTTTAAATTGATATTTTGATGAAAAATTGTTTCAATAAGTTTAAAATTATTGAGATACAGTGGGCTGACAGGTTATCTGCTTGACAGCCCTAGCCTGCACAATATTCAATTTCCTGCACCGTCTTGTGCATTTTTAAAACCTGTCACTTTTTCATGTAGCAATTCAGTTCTATGTAATGACTCTTGCAGTGACACATTTAAACTCAAGTTTCAACAAAAACAGATGTGTTAAACAGGAGGATTCAAAAACTTTTGTCGGTCTAGAATTTCATGGTTTAGACATAAAGCACAATTCATGGATGAGATTAAAACGTTTGTGGATTCATCATTCCTGAATAGTTTCTGGTGTTGCTTACTGAAACTAACATTTTTCTGACAAAGGTATAAACAAGACAAGAAGTACAAAATGACATTCTAGCTCATTTTATGAGAGACAGGAGAGAGGAGAGAGAGCTAGTCCATGTATACCAGTGTCAATGCAGATGCACTTTAATAGAAAGTCTGCCACTGCTGCAATCTTTTCAGTTTTTATTTAACCCAAGGTAGATCTAAGTCTTATCAACTGGTCATTGCTAGCCTGGATGGTAGTGTAGGCCCCATCAATGTCATTACTCAATGCAGGACTTTATAAAACTTCTATAAAAATAAGTAAAAGATAGTGGTGTTTTAATTCTGATGAATTCCACAAAATGAAACCCCTGCAAACAAATCAGATTCCACATTACCTAAAACCCAGGTAACCAGTGGCAGCAAGAGGCAAAACATTTACTATTAACACCTGTAATTACAACTAGGACACGGGTAGTCGAGAAGGGACTATGTGTATCCACTGAAATCTGAGTGGGACAGGTGAAGTGAGGCATGGATTGAGTGGCAAGGGGAAATAGAGTGAGGTGTTGCATATTAGCATGGATGTCTGCAGCCGAAATGTTTATGTAGGTTGCGCCACCTACCACAAAATCCAGAAAGCTGTCCAAGTTGTATACATATGCGAAAAGTAAAACCACTACTTATGTAGTGATTTTATCCCACAGCAGACAAACAGAAGGACGCTGTGCAAAAATGGTTGCTGATGGTGCCACCATTTTTAGTGTATGTCATAAAGCTATCCAAGTGCTACATTTGTGCAAAATTTTTAGCCTGACCGGTTCCCGAGATATGTGGGTTAATGTGTGGAAACAGACGCACAAATGGACGCTGGGCAGAGAGGAAAGGTCAGAGTTCAGCCAAAAATGAGGGCGCAGACGTTCACGTGTGACTTGATCTTAATTCCGAATTTCAAAAAATTCTGCCCAGTGGTTATGGAGGAGTTCTCCAGAAACCTATGTGGTGGCAGCCGACTGAAAACAGTATCCGCAAAACTCGGTTTTGGCGGATATGATTATCCATTCATACAGCACACTTTGACAAAGTTCTGCCACAATATTGAAATTTATAGGTTCAGAGATTATTTGAATGTGTGTAAATTTTTTAGACATAGGGGTAGAGCACTTCAAAGCTTTTGAGATACCTGTATAAAATAGTTATTTAGAATGTGGACAAATTTCATTTAACAGGATTCTTTAACTTTCTTTTGATAATCCTAGATCTATGTGTGTAGTAGTGGTAGGAATTGATAGAAAATCATATTTAAAGATTGAAATATAAGAACAACTGATGATTATTAGTTATTTAAAATTTGCAAAATCAATTGGTATTAAAAAGAAACTAGAATAAGGGTAGTCAACAAGCGACTATGTGTATCCGCAGAGTGGGACAGGTGAAGTGAGGCATGGATTGAGTGGCAAGGGGAAATAGAGTGAGGTGTGTTGCATATTAGCATGGATGTCTGCAGCCGAAATGTGTACGTAGGTTGCGCCACCTACCACAAATTCCAGAAAGCTGTCCAAGTTGTATACATATGCAAAAAGTCAAACCACTACATATATAAGAGTGATTTTATCCCACAGCAGACAAACAGATGGATGCTGTGCAAAAATGGTGGCAGATGGCGCCACCAATCTTGTGTATGATTAAGAGCTATGAGAGATCTATACACATGCAAAATTTCAGGGGGATATGTCAAACCAATCCTGAGATATAAGCCTGAATGTCTGCAGCTTAAACATAAATGTAGGTGGCGCCAAATGCCACAAAATCGAGAAAGCTATCCAAGATGTATAAACCTGCAAAATTTTAGGCAGGTATGTCAAACCACTGCTGAGATATGAGTGATTTTAGCCCACTGCAGACAGATGGACCGTGTGCAAAAATGATTGCAGAAGGCACCACCAGTTATGCATATGATAAAGAGCTATGTCAGATCTATACACATGCAAAATTTTGGCCCAACTGGTCAGACGGTTCCTGAGATATGAGCTTGGATGCATGCAGTGTTAACGTTAATGTAGGTGGCGCCACCTGTCATAAAATCAAGAAAGCTACCCAGGATGTATACACATGCAAAATTTCAGGTGGGTAAGTCCAACCAATGCAGAGATATGAGTGATTTTATTCCAAGGCAAGGCAAAATTTTAAGCCTGATCGTTCAAACGGTTCCTGAGATATGTGGATACAGACGCACAAATGGACACTGGGCAGAGAGGAAAGTTCAGAGGTCAACCAAAAATGAGGGCACAGCAGTTCACATGTGACCCGATCATAATCCTGAATTTAATTAAATTCCGCCCAGTGGTTACGGAGGAGTTCTCTGGAAACCTATGTGGTGGCGGCGTCCAACTGAAAACATAGTACCCGCAAAACTCTGTTTTGGCGGATACAATTATATCATGTTATCATGGTGTTCATGCACATGGTGAGGCACCACCTAACAAGTAGATAACGACCAACCACCAATGTAATTGATTAATCAGTACAACACTAATGAGGCCATTTGTCACTTAAACATTCTGGAAATGCCCCCTTTATAAATCTAAATATTATCACTAAGATCTTTTACATTAACTACATTAATTAATACACCTGCTTCACAAAACATGCAGGCTTGATAAAGAAAGTGTAAAAAACAAAAAAAATTTCATGTTATTCTGCTGTGGAATTTAAACATCACCCAATTTCACTTGACTGTGGATAACAAAGATAGCCACCTGGACAACCAATGCTCTTACCTGAACTGCTGCTTTACATACAATGGGATTTAACTGTGGATTCATGCTACTGTACGGTATTCATAAAGATAAAGACACATATTCTGATTAGAGTTAGAATGACTGAAAATAGTCCAGTGGAGCAATCAAATAAATGTCAGGCTGATGATATACCTTCACCGCCTTGGCTGAGATTCAAACTCATGATATCCCTTCATCACCTCGGCTGAGATTCAAACTCATGATATCCCTTCAATGCCTCGGCTAAAATTCTAACTCATGATATCCCTTCACCGCCTCAGCTGAGATTCAAACTCATGATATCGCTTCTCTGCCTCAGCTGAGAATCAAACTCATGATATCCCTTCTCTGCCTTGCCTGAGATTCCAACTCATGATATCTCTTTTCTGCCTCCACTGAGATTCTAACTCATGATATCCCTTCTCTCCTCCACTGAGATTCTAACTAATGATATCCCTTTTCTGCCTCAGCTGAGATTCAAACTCATGATATCCCTTCTCTGCCTTGCCTGAGATTCTAACTCATGATATCTCTTTTCGCCTCCACTGAGATTCTAACTCATGATATCTCTTCTCTGCCTCCACTGAGATTCTAACTCATGAAATCCCTTTTCTGCCTCCACTGAGATTCAAACTCATGATATCCCTTCCCTGCCTCGCCTGAGATTCTAACTCATGATATCCATTCATCCCTCGGCTAAGATTCTTACTCATGAAATCCCTTTGTCCCTCAGCTAAGATTCTAACTCATGATATCCCTTCATCCCTCGGCTGAGATTCGTACTCATGATATCCCTTCACCGCCTTAGTTGAGATTCTAACTCATGATATCCCTTCACCCCTCGGCTAAGATTCAAACTCATGATATCCCTTCTCTGCCTTGCCTGAGATTCTAACTCATGATTTCCCTTCTCTGCCTCCACTGAGATTCTAACTCATGAAATCCCTTTTCTGCCTGCACTGAGATTCAAACTCATGATTTCCCCTTTCTGCCTCCACTGAGATTCTAACTCATGATATCTCTTTTCTGCCTCCACTGAGATTCTAACTCATGATATCTCTTCTCTGCCTCCACTGAGATTCTAACTCATGAAATCCCTTTTCTGCCTCCACTGAGATTCAAACTCATGATTTCCCCTTTCTGCCTCCACTGAGATTCTAACTCATGATATCCCTTTTCTGCCTCCACTTAGATTCTAACTCATGAAATCCCTTTTCTGCCTCCACTGAGATTCTAACTCATGATAACCCTTCACTGCCTCGGCTAAGATTCTAACTCATGATATCTCTTCTCTGCCTCCACTGAGATTCTAACTCATGAAATCCCTTTTCTGCCTCCACTGAGATTCAAACTCATGATATCCCTTCCCTGCCTCGCCTGAGATTCTAACTCATGATATCCATTCATCCCTCGGCTAAGATTCTTACTCATGAAATCCCTTTGTCCCTCAGCTAAGATTCTAACTCATGATATCCCTTCATCCCTCGGCTGAGATTCGTACTCATGATATCCCTTCACCGCCTTAGTTGAGATTCTAACTCATGATATCCCTTCACCCCTCGGCTAAGATTCAAACTCATGATATCCCTTCTCTGCCTTGCCTGAGATTCTAACTCATGATTTCCCTTCTCTGCCTCCACTGAGATTCTAACTCATGAAATCCCTTTTCTGCCTGCACTGAGATTCAAACTCATGATTTCCCCTTTCTGCCTCCACTGAGATTCTAACTCATGATATCTCTTTTCTGCCTCCACTGAGATTCTAACTCATGATATCTCTTCTCTGCCTCCACTGAGATTCTAACTCATGAAATCCCTTTTCTGCCTCCACTGAGATTCAAACTCATGATTTCCCCTTTCTGCCTCCACTGAGATTCTAACTCATGATATCCCTTTTCTGCCTCCACTTAGATTCTAACTCATGAAATCCCTTTTCTGCCTCCACTGAGATTCTAACTCATGATAACCCTTCACTGCCTCGGCTAAGATTCGTACTCATGATATCCCTTCACCGCCTTAGTTGAGATTCTAACTCATGATATCCCTTACACCCCTCGGCTAAGATTTAAACTCATGATATCCCTTCTCTGCCTTGCCTGAGATTCTAACTCATGATTTCCCTTCTCTGCCTTGCCTGAGATTCAAGCTGATGATATCCTTTCTCTGCCTCACCTGAGATTTAAACTCATGATATCTCTTCTCTGCCTTGGCTGAGATTCAAACTCATGATATCCCTTCTCTGCCTCCACTGAGCTTCTAACTCATGATATCCCTTCTCTGCCTCGGCTGAGATTCAAACTCATGATATCCCTTCTCTGCCTCGGCTGAGATTCTAACTCATGATATCCCTTCTCTGCCTCCACTGAGATTCAAACTCATGATATCCCTTCTCTGCCTCGGCTGAGATTCTAACTCATGATATCCCTTCTCTGCCTTGCCTGAGATTCTAACTCATGATATCTCTTTTCTGCCTCCACTGAGATTCAAACTCATGATATCTCTTCTCTGCCTCCACTGAGATTCTAACTCATGAAATCCCTTTTCTGCCTGCACTGAGATTCAAACTCATGTTTTCCCCTTTCTGCCTCCACTGAGATTCTAACTCATGATATCCCTTTTCTGCCTCCACTTAGATTCTAACTCATGAAATCCCTTTTCTGCCTCCACTGAGATTCTAACTCATGATATCCCTTCACTGCCTCGGCTAAGATTCGTACTCATGATATCCCTTCACCGCCTCAGTTGAGATTCTAACTCATGATATCCCTTCACCGCCTCAGTTGAGATTCTAACTCATGAAATCCCTTTTCTGCCTCCACTGAGATTCTAACTCATGATAACCCTTCACTGCCTCGGCTAAGATTCGTACTCATGATATCCCTTCACCGCCTTAGTTGAGATTCTAACTCATGATATCCCTTACACCCCTCGGCTAAGATTTAAACTCATGATATCCCTTCTCTGCCTTGCCTGAGATTCTAACTCATGATTTCCCTTCTCTGCCTTGCCTGAGATTCAAGCTGATGATATCCTTTCTCTGCCTCACCTGAGATTTAAACTCATGATATCTCTTCTCTGCCTTGGCTGAGATTCAAACTCATGATATCCCTTCTCTGCCTCCACTGAGCTTCTAACTCATGATATCCCTTCTCTGCCTCGGCTGAGATTCAAACTCATGATATCCCTTCTCTGCCTCGGCTGAGATTCTAACTCATGATATCCCTTCTCTGCCTCCACTGAGATTCAAACTCATGATATCCCTTCTCTGCCTCGGCTGAGATTCTAACTCATGATATCCCTTCTCTGCCTTGCCTGAGATTCTAACTCATGATATCTCTTTTCTGCCTCCACTGAGATTCAAACTCATGATATCTCTTCTCTGCCTCCACTGAGATTCTAACTCATGAAATCCCTTTTCTGCCTGCACTGAGATTCAAACTCATGTTTTCCCCTTTCTGCCTCCACTGAGATTCTAACTCATGATATCCCTTTTCTGCCTCCACTTAGATTCTAACTCATGAAATCCCTTTTCTGCCTCCACTGAGATTCTAACTCATGATATCCCTTCACTGCCTCGGCTAAGATTCGTACTCATGATATCCCTTCACCGCCTCAGTTGAGATTCTAACTCATGATATCCCTTCACCCCTCGGCTAAGATTCAAACTCATTATATCCCTTCTCTGCCTTGCCTGAGATTCTAACTCATGATTTCCCTTCTCTGCCTTGCCTGAGATTCAAACTGATGATATCCTTTCTCTGCCTCACCTGAGATTTAAACTCATGATATCTCTGCTCTGCCTTGGCTGAGATTCAAACTCATGATATCCCTTCACTGCCTCGGCTGAGATTGTAACTCAGGATATCCCTTCACAGCCTCAGCTAAGATTCTAACTTATGATATCCTTTCACCCCCTTGACTGAGATTCAAACTCATGATATCCCTTCTCTGCCTCGCCTGAGATTCTAACTCTTGATTTCCCTTCTCTGCCTTACCTGAGATTCTAACTCATGATTTCCCTTCTCTGCCTTGCCTGAGATTCAAACTGATGATATCCTTTCTCTGCCTCACCTGGGATTTAAACTCATGATATCCCTTCCCTGCCTCACCTGAGATTCAAACTCATGATATCCCTTCCCTGCCTCGCCTGAGATTCTAACTCATGATATCCATTCATCCCTCGGCTAAGATTCTTACTCATGATATCCCTTTGTCCCTCAGCTAAGATTCTAACTCATGATATCCCTTCATCCCTCGGCTGAGATTCAAACTCATGATCTCCCAGGTTTGAGCCCTGTGCTCTGCCCCTTGACCATAGAATCCAGTAAAGTAGGATCACTTGACAGCCTGACATGTTTACTATCAACTTTCTCCATTGGAAGCTCAGTTCTTACCTTCACCAGGTTGAGTTTGTCTGTTGGTAACACCTCCACACTGCTGTCGTACTGCAGGTAGATCCGTAGCTGCTGGTCCAGGCTTCGTTTCCGCATCACGTGGGCAGACTCGAGATGAACATCATGCAACACCTGAAGAACAATTACATCTCTATAGTGTGTTCATTTGGAAATCTTTTACTGTTATCTATTTTTTACTAATTTTAATTGTATATTATTTGGTGGAGGTAACCAACTCCACAAATTTAATGCTATCTTCATCTAAGCTATGTACATATATATAAATATATGTGCAGATATCCATTTAATTTTAGAGCTGCCTGACAGAGCAGTAGCACTCACTTCCTGTCACTTTTTATCCTGGGTTTAACTTGGCCTGGTGACTACCTAACCTGCATGTCCTGGATGTAACCATCCCCATGGCTGGGTAATAACACTAAGGAGCACCCTAGAGATGCACTCCTTTGTGAGTGATACATGGCTGTGGGGGACAACCTTCACATTAAGCCTGATAAGCACTCACCTTGGCAGGCGACAGACCATTTAAAATCTCTTCAATACTTTGCTGAGATTTGAATTGATGATCTCCAAGCTTTGATTCAGGCTATATGCTCTACCATTACACTACATTACTCCTAAGCGCAATTGTGACCACTTATTTCTGGAGCCACAGGACATAATCTTTATCAGGGTACCAGAGCTTTCTACTACCCCCCCCCCCAAAAAAAAAAAGCTCGAAGGATATGGGTAACAGAGAATTAATTTAAGGTTTCCATGAAGATTTTTTCATGAACCACACTGGATGTCAAGTATGGAGATTCTAGGTGCAATGGTTACGATTTGTGCCTTGTTAACGAACGGACAAACGGAGAGACAGAGAGACGGACAGACAGATGATGGACAAAGAGTGATCGCTATAGCTCAGATGAAGTTCAGTCAGCTGAGCCTAAAATGGTGGCAATAAACAGAGGACAAACTACATCATTCTTTTAATTGCTAAATATTAACTAATATCAATTATGGTAAGACTTAATTTTTTTTTTCTTTTAAAAGAAAGTCTGAGAAATACTGTATTTAAGTGATAATTAAATCAAGAATTGAAGGTAAAGATTTTAAGGCCCATTTGTAATTCAAAGGCTTACAGTCTACAGAATGAAGAGTACAGCAATAATACTTTAAGAGTTATATATTAATTATATATATATATATATATATATATATATATATATATATATATATATATATATATATATATATATATATACTATTCCATAGCTTCTGGAGCTTTTATTTATAATTTTTTCATAGATTTTGGATAAAAATTTCATATGAATACACTTTACTTAGTATATAACATTTTTAGTTAAACCAATGAATGGTACATTTATAATAGTATTCAGAAGATAAAGCCTTCTGAAGTTCAGGCTTCTGAACATAAGATGTATTTAGGCCACACACAAATTCATTGCTCTACAGTAAAAATGGTGCCAGTGTGCAATTTCTTTTCATGTTTTTTCTTTAACAGTCAAGACAATATATCGAATTTCACCAGCTTAACAAGAAAATACAATAATTTGCTTCAGTTCTTGAAATGGTGTCATTGATCCACACAAATGTGGGCAGCAAACAATAATTTGTTTGGTATGGCCTTATCCTTAACAGTATTTTTTCTTGTTCTCTGCTACAAGATCCAGCAACTGAAAAACTACCCTTAGACATCTAATAAATGTACAGATTATATAAGTCTTATGCAAACACTGGGTAATTCTGGCATAAAGCAAGCAATTAGCAGAAGAAGTAGATTCCATATGGCCAATCGGTAGATTGAAACTACTAAAAAGCAGACTCCTTTCAGATCAAGAGTCTACAGATTTTGCCGACAAGACTACACTGAGTTACTGATCCTGTTGCTGCTTAAATCAAGTCCCAATCTGAAGGGGATTGCGTCCAAGGACAAGAAACCGTCCTGGGTCGGCCCGGTTCAGATTAGCTGCTGTACTGAATCAACATCGTTACAAATCAAAAGAACAATGGAATCCCAGACTATTTATACAATAATACTGCCTGAAATGGTTACAAAGAAAGTGGCACAACAATAAGGGTTGGGATTATTTATTTGCTTTCATATTAAAATGTAATAAAATCACTGTTATTAATTATCAATTGTTATATAACACATCATGGACCATGACCTGGCTCACACATCTTCAAGCAGATATTTGCTGAGACACTAAGCTGACATTGTTACAGAATGACTGCATCAAGCTGACATTGTCACAGACTGACTGTCTCAAGCTGACACTGTTACAGACTGACTGTGTATTAAGCTGACATTGTTACAGACTGACTGTGTATTAAGCTGACATTGTCACAGACTGACTGTATACAGCTGACATTGTTATGTACTGACTGTCTCAAGCTGACATTGTTACAGACTGAATGTATCAAGCTGACATTGTCACAGACTGACTGTATCAAGCTGACATTGTTACTGACTGACTGTATAAAGCTGACATTGTTACAGACTGACTGTATCAAGCTGACATTGTTACAGACTGACTGTATCAAGCTGGCATTGTTACTCACTGACTGCATCAAGCTGACTTTGTTACAGACTGACAGTATCAAGCCAACGTTGTTACAGACTGACTACATCAAGCTGACATTGTTACAGACTGACTACATCAAGATGACATTGTTACAGACTGACTTTATCAACCTGACCTTTTTACAGACTGTCCGGACCAAGCTGACACAGTCATAGACTGACTCTCTCAAGCTGATATTATTACAGACTGACTGTATCAAGCTGACATTGTTACAGACAGACTGTATCAAGCTGACATTGTTACAGACTGACTGCATCAAGCTGACAATGTCACAGACTGACTTATCAACCTCATATTGTTACAGACTGACTGTATCAAGCTGACATTGTTACAGACTGACTGTATCAAGCTGACATTGTTGGGGGGGGGGTTACTTATGAGCCCTATATCTCGGAGGATATGGGGAACAGAGACCTTATTTCAGGTTTCCTATGGATGTCAAAGGAGAAGATTCCAGGTCCAGCAGTTACGATTTGTGCCCTGTTAAAGGATGGCTGGACAAAAGGCACAAAAACAAGAAAAGGACAAAAGGTGGCACCACCTGTCTCCCGCAGAAGACAATGCTATCCAAGATCTTTGGTCAATTTGATTTTTGGACCAATCCATGCATCCCTTATATTTTGTGAGATTTTCACTATATATGGAAATTTCTTTAAGGTCAAGGTCACTCTCATAGAAAAGGTTGTGATCCCAATTTGTATATATATCTCACCCGCTACCCATATCTATGTATATGCATGATATGAGAGAAATCTGTCCATTAGTTTTTAGCTCAGCTGACTGAAAAGTCATCTGAGCCAAGCGATCACTCTTCGTCTGTCGTCCGGCTGGCCGGCCATTAACAGGGCACAAATCGTAACCGCTGGACCAGGAATCTTCTAACTTGACATACAGGGAGATCTATGAAAAATCTCCTTGGAAACCTGAAATTAAGTCTCTGTTACCTATATTCTCTGAGCTATGGGTCTCGGAATTACCCCCCAGAATAATAAAAAATTTTATTACAAAAGCTCAAGTATCCGAATAACTACTGCATTGATCACCATGATTCTTTGCATGAATATTTATCATGGAGTGTTCCATCAGTTCCTGTTCCCTGGTGACGCCACCTAATTTTTTTTTTAATTTTTACAAATTTTATTCTCTATTTTTGATACCTTCAAAGAAGCTGTCATCTGTTAACAGGGCACAAATTGTAACTGCTGGACCTGGGATCTTCTTACTTTACACCAAGGGAGGTCCATGAAAAGGCTCTATGGAAACCTGAAATAAGGTCTCTGTTACCCATATTCTTTCAGCTATGGGTCTCACAAGTCCCCCCAAGTAATAATAAATAATTTGAAACAAAAGCTCACTTATCCGAATTACTATTGCATTAATCACCATGATTCTTTGCATAAATATTTATCATGGAGTGTTCAATCAGTTCCTGTAATCTGGTGGCGCCACCTGTATTTTCCAATTTTTACAAATTTTGTCCTCTGTTTTTGGGACCTTCAAAGAAACTGTCATCTGTCAACAGGGCACAAATTGTAACCTCTGGACCTTGGATCTTCTAACTTTACATCATTGGAGTTCCATGAAAAGTCTCTGTGGAAACCTGAAATTTGGTCTCTGTTACCCATTTTCATTGAGCTATGGGTTTTGTAAGTACCCCCTAGAATAATCAAAATTTGATATTAAAATTCAATTATTAGAATAACTACTACATTGATTACCATGATTCTTTGCAAGAATATTGATCATGGAGTGTTCCGTCAGTTCCTGTAACTTGGTGGTGCCACCTGTATAATTTCCAATTTTTACAATTTTTTTTCTCTATTTTGGAGACCTTCAAATAAACTGCCATCTGTTAACAGGGCACAAATTGTAACTTCTGGACCTGGGATCTTCTAACTTTACATCAAGGGAGGTCCATGAAAAGTCTCTGTGGAAACCTGAAATTTGGTCTCTGTTACCCATATTCTTTGAGCTATGGGTCTCATAAGTACCCCCAAGCAAAATAAAACAAGGGACCCATGGGTCTTAGCGCTCAGCTGAAGTTTGAAATTTTTGCAAATGCAAAATATGCAAAATATTCTATTGTGATGTTTTTCATATATATATAAGCATATGAGAAGCTAAGATGAAAGGGGCCCTCCTACTTGGTTATATTAAGGTTCTAAATATATGATTGCAAAACTTATACTCTGACAAGACTGTTATGAAGAAAAACAGTAAAGTTTTGAGATACTGTGATGCATATGAAAAATTTACAGATGGACAGGCAAGTGGACAGAAGGGACTCATACCTTTATTTCACTTTCAATGGGTTTAATGCATTTAAGTTTATATAAAGGCCTATTTTTTTAGCATATCCACTTTTTCCATTGATAGTTTTTATCTGGTTCATTTTTTTTCTCAAGTTTTGTAAATTTGTAAAAAAAAATCTGAAAATATAAGTTAAAATATCAGAATTCTAAGTTGCAATCATTCTATATCCAGAGTGTAGCTCATATTGGGTCATACTATGCATACACATATATTTTATTATTTTTAAATCACAAATGTTTAGACTGAATTAAAAAGAAAATAATGCCACAACATGGCATATTCAAGATTATCCCTTGAAACACATTTGAAAAGTTTTGCACATTGGAGTTTTTCAGTACATTTTATTCACCAAAATAAAATAAAAGATTCAGTAAAATTGATAAAATAAAATCATCTTTTCAAATAAAGTATTTACACTATTGGTTGAATGAGGGACAAAAAATATTATCGTGCTAATTACTATCTCAGCTATAATTTATTACTGGAATTAATATTCAATTTAACACCTGGTGAAGTTTTTTACTTTTCTGAAGTAAGAAATTACTTATCTGATAAATATCCACACTTCCATAGCAATACACCACTTTGTGGACACAATTAAATGTGCACTTTAATCATTATAACCCTGGTGGTACAATACAAAATCTAAAATGTAGCATAGCCAAGAATAACAAAGAATAAAATACAAAAAATTATAACATTCATCTAGTTTATGCACCAGCTGGGGGGGGGGGGGATGAGTGCAGGGCAGAGGGGAAGCTTGCTAGTAGTGGCCAAGCTGACCCAAGGCAAGCTGCCTGGGGTGGGTTACATAACAGAAGTGAAGGCTGTACTATGAGGTGGACTAGATGTAAACAACACTTGACACAGTGTGTGAAAACTTGAATAAAAGCTACACTTTTCAATCAATTCCTTTGAAATTTCAGATTTTTAAAGATTAAAGCCTTATGTATATATGCTGTAAATTTTATCAACAATGCAAACAGGGAAACAACGTGCCATAGCCAAAGTTGGACGAAATTTTAGGGAAAAACTACCATTGCCAAAGTTGGACAAAATTTAGGGATTGATTTTTTAATTATGCTTATAATTTGAAAAATTTGCTAAATTCAGATCTAATTTTGGATAAATAATTGAATCTTTATTAAATAAAGTTATATTCCTGAAAAAAAAGTCTCCAGCTTCAGCAATTCTCATGTTAAGTGGGTAAATATATTTCCAATTTTTTTTAAAATTGCATTAAATTGCCCATAACTTCAATACAATATGCAATACTGACCTAATTTTTGGTATGTTCATAGAAAATTTATGGCAGAATAGGAATACTAAATATGATCAAAAACAGATCAGTGGTTTTGAAATTAGACAGCCTTAAAGTGTAACAATGGCTCTTTTATGGAAAACGGAGGTTTTTCCTTAATAATTGAAGGAACGAAGTCCTAGTGACCCAATTTTCTGTATGGTAGGAGATTTTAGGGACATCTAACAGAATGCAAAATTTTGGATTCGTAGGTCCAACGGTTTAAAACGTGCCCTGTTAACAGACAGCCAGACGGACGACGGACAAAAGACCACGACTATAGCTCAGATGACTTATAGTCAGCTGAGATAAAAATTGATACAAAAGCTGTTATCTGAATATCTACTGCATTGATCATCATGATTCTTTGCATAAATATTCATCATGGAGTGTTCAATCAGTTCTTGTAACCTGGTGGTGCCACCTGTATTTTTTCCAATTTTTACGAATTTTGTCCTCTGTTTTTGAGACCTTCATCTGTTAACAGGGCACAAATCATAACCTCTGGACCTTGGATCTTCTAACTTTACATCAAGGGAGGTCCATGAAAAGTCTCTGTTGAAACCTGAAATTAGGTCTATGTTACCCATATTCTCCAAGCTATGGGGCTAGGAAGTACCTCCTAGAATAATGAAAATTTTATACAAAAGCTCAATTATCTGAATAACTACTGCATTGATTACCATGATCCTTTGCATGAATATTGATCATGGAGTGTTCTAATGTTTACGATTTTTTTGAGACCTTCAGATAAAGCCTCATCTTGGGCACAATTGGTAACCCCTTGACCTAGAATCTTCACACTTGACATCTAGGGAGGTCCATGAAAAATCTTCTTGGAAATCTGAAATTAGGTCTCTGTCACTCTTATCCTCCAAGTTGTTCCGCTCATAAATTCCCCCCCCCCCCTCTTCCCCCGAATAATCTAAAATGTGATAAAAAATTTCCAGTATATGAATAACTAATTCACTGATAGCCATGATTCTTTGGATATACATTGATCATGTTCCTGCAGACTGGTGGCACTATTATTTTACTGGTATTTTTTCAAATATTTACATGTTTTTTTCTATTTGTGAGTCCTTCAAATGAAGTGGTTATCTGTCCAAAAGCCCACTGAAACCCGTTTTTCGGGACGCTTCACAAGATTCATGATTTTTTTACACTCTGGCAATCATTTTGCTCATTATTCAACATTCCTTAAATTCAGCTGAGCGTCATGGCCCATGGGCCACTAGTTGACTTTATTATAATGCTCACAGTACTGGCAAGCAACAATGTTGGGGGTATTAAAATGGGCTAAAACAAGAAAAGGATAATAGGTGGCACCGCCAGTTTCTAGTACATGACCATGCCATCCAAGATCTTTGGTCAACTTGGATCAATCCAATAGTTATCAATGCAAGATTTCTTGAGATATTTAAGAATTTGTGTGAATTTCCCCCTAAATGGACTGATTCAGGTCACTCTCCAAGTAAAGGTCATGAAACTATTTTTAATAGGCTTTGTCCTCTCACCAATACATCTATGGACATGTCAAGTTTGGTAAAGACCCGT
Organism: Sipunculus nudus; assembly: GCA_026874595.1. Lineage (NCBI taxonomy): Eukaryota > Metazoa > Annelida > Sipuncula > Golfingiida > Sipunculidae > Sipunculus > Sipunculus nudus. The sequence continues at coordinate 74,629,629 of CM049317.1, read as the reverse complement.
TAAATATTTTTCAGTTGGTTGTGCACAAAAAATTATCTGCAGCAGAGGCTGCAAGACTGTCATAAAACCATAGTAACCCCAAACTTTTTGCATTACACTTTGTGAATATTGTTTTGTGTGTGTGTGGAAGGGGGATGGCAGGGGGGTAAAAAAGGGGGGATGGTGATATGAGAATTACTGTACAACTGTAACAGCAGGGGTGCTCAACCAGTGTTGCATTACCAATAAGGTTACCCAAGCAAAGCTGAAGTGACCAGTAATGGGTTGCCATGAGCATGACAATGTAAGTGTACACAAAGGGGCCTCCAAATTGGGCCAATAATAATATTTTGTATAATAGCAGAATATATATTGATAGGTAATAAAAATGACTCCCTATGTCCTAATGAAATATATAGGCCTTGCAAATGAACTGGACATCCTTTGGTAAAAGTGGTAGATATACAAAGCTGAGTCAAGAGTTCAGGGATATAATATGCATTTTCTTCACTTCTTCATTTACTCTTCATCAGGGCTCTGTGTACATACTAGACAACTATCTACATGACTTCCAGTCAGCTGAGATAAAAATCAATTTCTAGCCACATTTTTTAGAATTTATTATCAAATTTCATATCTTAAATGATTTAATCCTTATTTATACATACTGTGAAAATTAAATTAATAGTGCTTATACGAAAAAAATGTGCCATGGTCACATTTTGGACACATTTAAAGTAGAAATTTTACTATTTTGCCAATACCTTAAAAAAAATTACAAAATTCTGATTTGATTGCTAGTATTCAATTGAATCTTAATTAAATAAAGATATATCTTAGGGAAAATAGTCTCTAGCTTCAACAATTATTTTTTAAGGTGAGTAAATATATATTTCCTGATTTTGACAAAGTGCATAATGTTTGGTTTCATAACTTCAAAATTTATGTACTGTTGACCTAATTTCTATCATGTGCATAGGAAATATATGCAGAAATGGTTATATCAAACATGAATACATTAACACCAGTGGTTTTCATAGTGGGCAGTTTTAAAGTGTAACAATGGTTTTTTTACTGGAAAACAGAGGTTTTTCCTTAATTCCTTGAAGGAACAAAGTCAAAGTGACCCAGTTTTCGATTTGGTAGGAGAAAATGGGGAAATATAACTGTATGTAGAATTTTGGATTGACAGGTCCAAAGGTTTCAAAATGTGCCTTTGATAACAGAAAGAAGACTGGCCCGCCAGACGAATGGACAAAGGACCATAACTATAGCTTAGATGACTTATAGTCAGCTGAGATAAAAAGTATTACCAGTAACCCTGTAAAAAATACAAAAATGTACAAAATAAAGTCTTTCATGAAAAAAAAAATATATTAATTTTAAAAAAGGTATAGAGTGGCATCACTTCAGGTAGCTAGCTGCCAGAACCTTTCTGGTAGGAAGATGAAGCAATACTTCTATTAATTGACTCATTAGCTAATGTAATCAGACTGCTGATTCCTATGGCCTTATGGTATAACTATATTGTTATAACATATAAAACCCAAACATGGCATATTGAAACTGTAACAGAGTAATCTGTATAATGGACATTTGGAGCTCAGAGTTGAGGACTGAAACACAAGGCCTGTAAAAAAATATTAAACCGAAGGGACTGTTTATAATATATCAGATGGGATATCACTGTGATGTGTTCTCTTTTTTATCAGATATGATATCACTGTGATGTGTTCTCTTTTTACTGCAGTCAGCTCTCTATCTTTAATCTGTTTGCACTGTTTTTTTTTAATATGTCTCAGGCCAAAAAAATGTATGGTTCTCAGGCACTCTTTTTTCAGAAATTAGTGTGGGTGGGGAAATTTTTTTTTCCCTTTTATGTAGGTTTCACTAAAAATGTCTTATGAACAGGGAAAAGCATGATCATAACCAAATTTTTTTTGCTAAACATAAAATGACAACATTACAAAGGAAATCTTATCAAAATTGTATCAATTAATCTTCTTGAAAGATGAAAATCAAAATAAAAAATATTTGATGCGGGAAGTTTAAAGTGATGTGGGCAGTGGCTGAGAACCATACTTTTTTGTTACCTAAACAATTAAGCTTTTCCATTTCAGAGAAACAACTGTTCTACAAACTCTCTATGAATGGTCAGAACCGGTTGTAAAATCATATTTGAAAACTGAGAGATAAAAAATTATTAATTATTAATTATTATTTTATGTACCATCTGGTCTTTATAAACATGAATTATGCTGTATAGAATTATACCTAAATTATTGTTTATTTGCAATCAAATTTGCATGTTCAGCTGAAAGGTCAAGGTAATGGCTGTGTTGTTGACACAGATGGGTAAGAGAGTAGGATTTAATGTGATTTCCATTTTCGGTGCCTGTCTGTCTTATGCTTCTGACAGAATAGAATATTTCATCAGCATAATACAACTTTTTTAGATATTAATATGATTAATTGGTACATCACTACTCTGTTGTTGGATTATTGATATTCACTAAAAAATCAAAGATGGACACTAATCATGTAAACTTTAATTATACTGATAATGTAAAATTGACATTTACTCATTATATTTGAACACTAAACTGTTTAATGCAGTTACTTTGCAGGAACATATTTATCAAGAAGACATATCTGTGATAGTGCTCAATTATTCAAAGCTTTGTAGCTAAAAAGGACCTCAGAAATAATTTGATTTACATGTAAAAACTTCTAAACCAAGAATGCACCTTGTAATGTACTAAGGCCAGTCTATTACTACAATTCTCACTCTCTGTATTTCATCATTATTATATATTATGTAAGTTGCAGGTGTTTAAGTTAATTGGGACTTTGTGTATTCAAATGTCAGAGCTGAGTTGCCAGGTATTTACATAATGACTGTAATTGCTTAGCCTTGATTACATGGCAACTCTATTCAGTCTAATTGCACTTTCATTCAGCTCCTGTGCACACCTTTCTTTAATTGCATCTGTGGTGACTCGTCATGGAAATCTCTGATTGGTTTACTAATGGTGTATGAATAATGCTGGGAGAGAAGCGAGGTGTTGAGAGGCAGTTACAAACTGGGGGCCAAGCCCTAAACAGGGGCTTGGCATACCCTCTCCTTTATAGTTAAAATAAAGAATCTTTTACATCAACTGAGAGACTTTTAAGTTTGTCACCAGTGCATCCTGGACCAGGTTATAATCTCTACAACCTGACATCAGGTGGTGAGACCCATAGGATACACAATTATAAATGTAGATGAGAGAAATGGTTTTTGAGATATCTCATCACAATGGTTTTTGAGATATCATGTCACAATGGTTTTTGAGATATCTCATCACATTGGTTTTTTAGATATCATGTCACAATGGTTTTTTGAGATATCATGTCACAATGGTTTTTGAGATTTCATGTCACAATGTTTTTTTTTTATTTACATCGTAATGGTTTTTGAGATATCACGTCACAATGTTTTTGAGATATCATGTCACAATAGGTTTTTGAAATATCAAGTCACAATGGTTTTTGAGATACCCTGTCACAATGGGTTTTTTAGATACCACATCACAATGGTTTTGGAGATATCATGTCACAATGAGTTTTGAGACATCACATCACAATGGGTTTTAAGAGATCAAATGAATATAAAATGTTTTAGAAGAGAAAGACTGACAGACAGACAGAGCTGATGAGGACCAGAATTCAACGAGTTCCAACAATATATTATTATGGTGCTAGATTGTCCAATGTTTTGTAACTTATATAAAGCAGAACTTTTTATAATCTAACATCCAGCCACTACAAAAACAAATATACATCATCAGGTATTTCTTAACCTGATCAGGCAGGGTTGGCAGTTTTATCCGCAGTCGGTTTAATCCACTGGATAAATCCAGATTAATCCGTATAGTATAAAACAGGTTTTATCCAGTTTTATCTAAAGTTTTGGTGTATACTGTCTGTGAAGTAGACATTTTATAATAAGTTTAGCTTCCCACTGTAAAAAAATACAGTTCTTATAAGGAATATTTATGTCTAGTTAACTGAATTAATATGTGACTATATATTTATACATAAAACTCATTGTTTCTGTCACATTTAGTCATACCATGATTTTATTAATAATTTTGAAACTTTAAATTATATCTCTTCTTCAGCGAGTATGACTTATTAAAAAATGGTGACCTATTTTGTACATTACACTATAAAAAAGCTAAACATTTGCAGTTCACACGTTTAGTTAAACCCCACAATAAGTGGTACTATAGAATATCATATATTCACAGATAAGCATCTATTCTTACATCTCATAGAGATGTATATAATCCAGTCATTTATTGCATAAATGACTTAAGACATCAGTCACTATTTCAATAATTTTGAGGGGAAGACCTTTCAAGAAGCTAAGGATAAAATACTTGAAAAGCTATCATGCCCAAGTTGGTTTCTCTGAATGTCTGGTAGTAGTGTATTTCTTGACCATTGGATAGGCATGTTTATACAAGCAGCAACAGTGGGCTACCATTTGACAGCCATCCAGTCATGACAGCCTGAGACTGAGAGGAGATATTTCCATTAGATCAAAGTCATTCAGGCATCCTCCTCCACAGAGTCTCTATAATTAGTTGTTTACAACTGGGCTACAAAAGTCAACCTATAAGCTTGCCCTGTGATCATGAGTAAATATTTGAGGATGAAGCTATAAAGATGATACATCCTATTGAGAAATTGACTACCAGCTAGAAAAGTAACATAGAAGACAAAGGGACAGCTCCTCAATCTGGTGTGTTGAGCATAAGCTAATGGTGGATGCTGACAACAGTGAAACATGAGCCTGGAGGAAATTGCCAATTGGATATAATACTTGTATATTAATATATTAATAAACCTTCTAAACTTATTTATCCAGATTATCATTTTTGTTAATTTAATTGAATATACAAGGTGATTCTTAGTTTAATCCAGTTTAATCCTGTATAATCCGGATAAAACTAGATTAAACGGACAAAACCCAGTTTTATCCATTGTCCTGGATTAAACAAGTTTTATCCGGATAAAACCCAACCCTGCGATCAGGTGAGGAGACCAAATAAATACACCTGCCTTGTCTATTAAAAGTGGATACATACATATCTGAATTCCAAGGGGATTATCATTTTTAGGGGACAGACCTTGCACAACAGAGCAGTGGGGGTCAGTCATTGAAGCTGGCATATTGACAAAATATGTATTTATTGTTTTATTAATATTATTTCAAAGGGAATAAATAAATTATGAGAAATAACAAACACCAAGTAAATATATTTTATTGCATCATACATCCACATATGTACCTGAATTTCATGGGGATTTACATTGTTAGAGGACAGACCTTGCAGGACAGGGCCATGGCAGTCATTAATTCATTCCTGCATACTGACCAAGTCCTGTCTAGAACTGAGCTCTCAGACTTTATCATCATAGTTTATAAAATATGAATATTAATTTACAGAACTGACTAAATTTATCAGTTCCTTTCATACATCAGATCTAGAATATGGTTCAATCAAATCGGCCTTTCAGTCTATTTCCTCTGAGGTTGGCCGACATCTCCCCGTTATCACCCACATACATCCATATCACAATGATGACTTAAAAAGAATAATCTATTTTAAGCCACAGTGTGAGATTAGTGAAAATTTGAAGTTTTTACAGCACTAGTTTTCTAAATTAAACCGCGGCTTTAGATAGAGAATATACAGTATTATTATATTAGATGAAAAGCCTGACAGATATAGATTAAAAACTGGCGGTAACTTTTAAGCTTGGTGAAGAGAAATGAAAGTGTTAAGCTGCACCACTTTATATTGGCTAGGGAGAAAAGTGAGATTAGGATGGCTCATCCCTTAGTTTTCTTAATGTGATCTCCTCCAAAATCAGTGTGAAGGAGTGTTGTGGGGGGGGGGGGGGGGCGCTTATTACGGGAGGGGCACTTATTACGTTGAATACTGTTATACAACTTTAACTTGATTTTGGGTGAGGATTAGTATATATGTTTAAACCATATATAAATTTGCTCATGATAACTAAAAAGTTATAATAAATGGTTTCATTTAAAATGTGCAAATGTGTTTTAAAATAACTAGAATAATGGAATGGTTTTGAAAGGACTGTAAATATGTTCTTGTCCTGTTTTGGTATGTACCGGTAACTGTGTACCTTGTGCTGTATAGTGTTCATTGTATAATTTTTTTTATTTTTGTACTCTTTGTTGTTGGTCAGAAAGAGGTTAAATGTATGTTGTACCATCAGAAAAGGTATAACCATAAACCCGGTCACAATATTAACTATTTTTCCTATTTATTTATTTATTTTATTCTATTGCCAAGTTAATTCATTAGCCTTAAGGTGCTTTCTTTGTGTGTGTATAAAGTCGAATGTTTGTATTTCTACTTTTTGTGCATATCAATACACTATTAATGGTGACAAAGTGTCAATAATGTAGGTAAAAGTATAATTTTTTTATTATATTATATCATATATTAAGTTCAGCACCTGTAACTTCTATACACCTGTGTTTTATTATGGTTAGCAGGAGAAACTGAAGGAACATTAAATAGCTGCGTATTATACAAAGGTGTTATATTTTAAACAACGCATTCACTCAGCAGTGAGACCACAAACATGTATTGTTTGTGTTCTAAATAATTAATTATGTAAAGTCTATTTCTTAAATTGGTCATTTAACAGTGGAAAAAAATGTTAAGAGTAATATAGATGCAGTTTCAAGTGATTTTTACTTTTAATTTGCAATTAAGTTGATTTGAAACTCCCCGAATATTATCCATTGATTCTCTGGCTCTTTGCGGAGTCTCCAACTTTTAGACAGACCCGAAATTTTAAAACATTCATGCTGAATATTTCATTTCATCTGAGTCTGAGTCAAGACCACTTCAATCCAAGTCCTTGGTGTTCCAAGTCAGCCTTCTTCAAGTCCAAGTCATTGGAACTCGAGTCCAAGTCAAATACAAATATTCTAACAAAGAAATTTAAAATGATATTCTGATTATCATGTACAATTCAAACATGTTTCTACTATGACAGCTAATAACATTTAGCCAAGGATACACAACTTGGTGTATATATATATATATATATATATATATATATATATATATATATTATTATTTTACAATATATTATAAGTAGCTCACACTTGTATGTAACATAAATCATTATAGAATGTGACTTTATTCCTGTTTGCCATAAAATGGACTTGACCTGATTTCATCCGAGTTCTTACCTCTGAGTCCAAATAAAAGTTCGGACTCGAGCCCTAAATCACTGACACTTCTGCAGGCATAAATTATGCTTATAAATGGTCTACTGGCTGTCCCAGTACACTTGTTAACCTGCCAGTGTGACAGGGTGTTTCTAAAATTTTTTATCAGGCCCCTGTAAGGTCATCATACTTTAAAAAGTAATCAATTAAGACAACCATTCCTTTAAAATTTTGTGATAAGAATTGAAAACATGATTTTACAAAATACACACCATATCTACGATAGATCATTATTATATTGACTTTAATGACTACGCATCTATAACTACAATCACAATATAAATAAAGATATATGTCAATATCAGGCAAAATAACCCATTTTAGATAGGGCAAAAAATAAATTGAAAAACATTAATCATATAATTTCTATGTGTATAATCTATATTATAATTTGATGGTGGCACTAAATCATTACAGAACTACTCTGTGGCCACAGCTTTAAATGGTGCATTTAAAAGCAGTATTAAATTGATAATTGTACAAGAAATAAGAAAATGATCAATTTAATTATTGGTTTATAGTCATTATCATGCCTTTTATACCCTTGATTTAAGCCTTGGCAGGGCTCAACAATTAAAGTTAACCACTTGCCCGGGGCAAGTGAATGTTCCATAAAATAGTGGAAGGGCAACTGGATGCCTAACTGGGCAAGTGGGCCAAACATACACGATAATCCAAATAAAGGCTTGAAAGAGGATCTTTGTGTTCATGAATACAATCAATAATATTTGTAGGGCAAGTAAAAATTCATGAAGGGAAAGTAAAAGCTAGACTGGTCAAGTATTTTCAAAAGTTAATGTCAAGCCCTACATATAGTCCTGATATATAATCAATATATATCAATATGATCAATGTGGCATGCACCACTGATTATCAGGGAAAGTCCCCCCTTTAATACTGGTGGTTTTACAGTAATGTAACAAATTATATAATTATTATAGCTATATATTTAATTATCCTATATTTTACACAGGTATATTATAATGTTCATATTGTTATCTAGTATAGTATCTACACTTAATGTTCATATTGTTATCTAGTAAAGTATCTGCACTTAATGTTCATAATGTTATCTAGTAAAGTATCTACACTTAATATTGTTACCTAGTAAAGTATCTAAACTTAATGTTCATAATGTTATCTAGTTAAGTAAAGTATCTACACTTCACTTTGGTTTTCCACCAAACTGGGTTGTAAAGCCAAATTATGTTATACTGGTACAGAACCTGTGTAAACAGGCCAACTGAGGAAATGGTCAACAGTGGTCTTTTTTATTTACAGGTGGTCTTATGAGACAGGTCTTTCATAAAATAATAAATGCAGGAGTAGATCCAGGAAGGGTCTGGACCCCCCTTTCTCAGCCGCCGCAACCTTTTTTCAAGGGTTTCAGGCCAATTGTAGTAGCTTAACCCCCCACCCCCCCCCCCCCCATTTACCAGACCTACAGACCATTTTTTCGACTTTGTCATCAGACCTCTTTGGATCGACCCCCTCCCCACCCCTTTTCAAAATCCTGGATCCACCCCTGCAATTTGAATATGTTTGGTTCACTGAAGGGTGGACGCCAGCACAGAGCCTTGTGCACCCGGTTGCTGGATGGGAGAGTGATCACTAAAAATGAAATGTAACAACATTGGTTCTGTGCACTCCTCACTGAGCTGGTATCCTTATTTATGACAACAGATACATGGCTACAATAAAACAGTCCTAATGTTATAATAAGTCAAGAAGCGGGAAAGCAGAGGGAGCGAAATTGGACCTATTATTTAATAAGAGTAGTGTAACATAAGGGATATAAATATGGAAAAAAAGCAGAGTTATTCCTTCAATATTAGTTTTCCATAATCAATATATAAACCAGATTCTAAATTCCCTCTCCCAGAAAATTAATTTTTCAAGCAAATGCCATTTCATATTATAATTTATATGTGTCAACAAATACTGGGACAGCCCACTGCAAATTAAAAAATAAATAAATATCTAAATCTGGTGGAGGGACTGGCCCTGTTTTGTCCCAGAAACAATAACATCAGTTATCACACACCAGCAACAACAACAACTGAACAAGTTTCACAGAACAACAGTCAACAGTGACTGTCACAGTCACACTCACTCTGACAAGAGGACAACAGCGATACCATACAGACCCACAATCTTAAGCATTAGATACTTAAAAACCATCAGTCGAGAAAACGGAACACTTTTAAAACCTACCTCGTGGCGTTTCGGTACATAATGCCCACAGTCATGTCCTAAGACGCAGTAAATATAAACGGAAAACAGCAAACACCGGCCGAACGCAGAGAAACCCATCGCACAGCGAGCATACATATTAACATCTTGTGTGTTGGAGGCAAGAAACGCCGCACAGCTTCACAGGGTGTGCTTCCTTCACTCGAAAATAATTTATATGCAGGGTCGGGCTCATTAATCTGCTGTCTGTGGACAATACCCGCCCTTAGTTTTAGTTCTGCAGTGGTTTATTATCAGTCTAATAGCCTTTACCACCAAGAAATGTCCATTTATAGAATAGGTGTATCAAATACTGGAATTAATTATAACATTCTGTTCTGGCTATTCTGCTAGCTCACATATAAATGCATGTACAATATATATATATATATATATATATATATATATGGAAATTACGTATACTAGATCTGTGTCACAACAAAAGGTTAAACTGAGCCTACATGTATCAAGAAACACGTCCGTGTACAGAGATATTAGAACCAGTTGTTTTTAATAGCATCTTAATTAAAGGTATGACCATTAATCTTTATTTTCAAAAAATTAAACTTTGCATTCTTTTAAGGCTAATGTTACTCAATACTTATACTCATAAACACTTCACACATATTAAATGGAGTGGAAATTAGCATTTATGTATATATATGGCATACAGAATATATAAACATATATTGATTCCTTACAATTTCGAGAAAACAATTACTTTCCTTTTTATTTTGATTGCCTCTTTTTTCAGGAACAGAAAACAGACTCAGTCTTTGCAAATAAATGACAAAATTAACAATTAATTTAAATAATAACAAATAATTAATCAATAATGAAAATCCATATATAACATAAATATAGGAAACCCTTGAATTGGCTTATGTTTACAAAGTAACATATTTTAAGATAAAATCATTTCGGAGATATTGTATGAAATTAAAGTATATACTCTGGTTCACACAAAGGAAAAAAATCAGACTGCAAATACAAGGGGTAATGTATATAGAGCAGTATTTTTCATGATGATATATAACTTTGTTTTCTTTAAAATTATAACACGAGAACGTTAATTAGCCGTGCCTGGGCTTTAGTTTTTTTACGTTTATTTCTAAAATGTTTAATATAAAACGTGATTCCTTGTACCGATAGACCGAACTTTGGTTATATAATTGGCCGCGACGTGGCAGCACCTGTTCTAAGCTTTGCGATTGTACCTGTTATAAGTATGACCATGCATATATTTTTATATTTATAATATAATTATGATTAATTATTAATTAACAGTGAAAATAGTTTCCCAATAATAAGTCAAGGTAAAAGTGTGAAAAGTTATAGAATTTAATGAACAATTTTAGACATAGAGTCAGAAATATAAATGCAAGTTCTAGGAATGAGCCGTGTGTGGGTGTGACACACATTAGGGTGTGCTGTGATTGAAACCACGGGCACATTCCACAGTTATTACAATGGTCTGTTGCCAGGACAGGGCAGTAGAACAGCAGCTCAGAAATAGTTACTGGACAACAGCATCGCAGGTGCTGTCTAAGAGACCTAGTTCTCCAAATAAAGCCCTCCTAATATCAGTACAATGGGTGTAGGAAAGCCATTGGCTAATGTAATTGGAATTAATATTCATATACATAATCCGAACCCTAAGATTGGTTATTTTTCTAAGACTTCGGGTATGTGATCACATGATGTTAGGATATATATACAGATGTACAGGGTGGGGTAGGGTAGACTTGTAGAGACTTGTAGAGACTGATAGAGAGACTTGTAGAGACTGGAAGAGAGACTTGTAGAGACTGGAAGAGAGACTTGTAGAGAGAACTGTATTGAAGAAATAAAACATGTGAGAGCCAAAAGGAGTTGTGTTGCCTCTGGATGGATCCCAACTGAATCCTTGACCAGCCCAACAACCGACCGGTCATATAAGCTTTGCGACTCAGCAAAGTTAGTTTGATGGTTCTGTTATTGGGAGGAATTATTTTTTTAACCATTGCATCGACGTGGCCAATATAAACGTTAGGAATAATAATGCGGAAAAATATTTCATGAATAATGAACACAGCTACTGAACCAATCAAATGACTCGCGTAATCTTGTTCATCGCGGACATCTGGTGCGATGTTTCGTTCAAACGTTTTGTGTTGATGGTAAGGCTTCGAGAATCTAACCAACCAAATAAAACCATAAAGGCCCGTTCCGTTTCTTGTATGTGATGTTCTCCTGAACAAGACGGCGAGTAAACAGTGTATTGTTTACATTTGTATTCGTTGGATTTGATTGGCATTTGTCATTTCGGCACGGACACTTGCAGGCTTGTTCATTATTCATGAAATAGACCTCAGAGCGGGTCGCTGCTGGCCTGCTTTTTTTTTAATTTTGCGGGGCGGGGCAGGCCCAATTTTTTTACTGCGGGGCGGGGCAGGTGCGGGTTAAAGACTTGGAAGTGCGGGGCGGGCTGCAACAATTCTTTAGCGGGCTCTTGCGGGCCGAAAAATTGTTTTATGCAATGCATTTCTCAAATTATTCCAACTGTTAATAGATTTTTATACATAAATCTCATTTCTTTGTTTGAGTTAGTTTGTGTATGTGTCTGTTAATGTTCCTTCAGTTGTTCAATTTTTCAGAATTACTATATTGCACTCATGGAATGTAAATTTCCTGAGCTTTGAGACAGATTTAAAAAATGCAGGGGCCATGCACTAGTCATTATATAATTGTATAATATTGCATAAATGTACCTGGCTATAGTGTTGTACATTTAGACTCTTCAGCACTGTAGGTCTATACTTGTAGCCAGTCTTCGATATTACATAATATGGCTGAGGGTAGAGTACTAGGATTATACCTGTGATCTTATATTAGTCACTGCATGGGGTGCATCTGGCTCTGTCACCAGCTGGATATAGCTTTACTAAACTCACAAAGACTGAGGTGTGCTATAACCATGGATGAGCCAAAGAGCACTGCTTGGCCAGTTAAGTGAACTGCATTGGCGTGGCAAAATTAGATAAAGAGCATGGCGCTCATTTGATGTCATAGAATTACTACATGTAAATATTTATTAAGACTGTAGACTTTTTTTAATAATTCGATTGCTACTTTTAAATTCTGTTTTATTCTATTTTTATTTCGAAACAAGGAACAGCAGCTTTAATGCTATAAAAAGGTCTGGTCCTCAGGCACTTCTTCTTCTAGGAATCAGTGCGAGAGGGCGAAGTTAGTTTTACCCTTTTATTAAAAATTTTTAATAAAAATTCCAAATAACTAGGAGAAAACATAATATCACAACAACCTTTATTCCTAAGGAGGTATGCACATAACAAAACGAAATTTAATGGATGTTTAATTATTTTCTTGGGGGAAAAAAACGGAACGGTTTGAGTAAAAACGCCTAGGGAAACCAACTTTTTTGCGTAATTCATATTTATTATTGGTACCCATACTTCAAGGTACCTAGGAATTAGTTTATACGTAGTGACGTCTTTGTCCTAATCGTTCAGGAATTCGCGGCTTGAGTACATGGGGCGAAAATATTTTAAAGTTTGCCCCGCCCTAATGAGAGTGTATTTTGCTTTCTGTACGAAAAAAGTTTAACTTTGCACCATTTTTAAATGCCGGTGAAATCAAATGCACACACACAATAAAACGGTGATTTAAACTTCAGTACTCCCTGTAATATTTGTATGCCATTTGTATTAAGCGGTTTGTATCAATGTAACGTTATATATAGAATGGTTGAATTATCTTAAATTAAGACCACAGTGGAAACTAGATATTTTTGGCACCGCAGTTGCCATAGTATCCCCAGACAATTAATCCCCCCCCCCACCCTTTAAGAAAAGGCCCCCATCTTCGGCAACATATACTGACACTTGGAAAGCGACTATGGTTTCTTCCATCTATCAACTTGAGAAACAATATTTTTCACTAAGTATGGGGGCAAACACGGTGAATCATTCTTGAGAAAAGGGTATTAATTTCGCCTGGAAAAAATGGTCAGGTAGTTGGCGCCACCTGTCTGGTTGACGAGAAAACTCTCCAAGATTAATGTACCTGCCAAACTGGAGACCAACACACTGAAGGACCCCTCGAATATGAGCAATTTTCAACTAAACCAAATGTACGGATGGACATCACACAAAAAATGGCAGATGGCGCCACTTGTCTTGAGTACAAGACGGAGGAGCCCAAGATCTATGGGCATGCACAGTTTCATACTAATACGGAGCACCACTCCTAAGAAAAGAGCATTAATTTATTCTGCGGTATCGGGAAGATAGGTGGCGCCCCCTGTCTGGTTTACGAGAAATTTTCCAAGATGGATAGGCATGCCAAATTTCAGACCAATACCTTGAACCACTCCTGAGATATGAGCAATTTTCACCCAAAACACATGTACAGATGGATGCCATGGCAAAACGATTGCACATGCCGCCACCAGTCTTAAGTACAAGATTGAGGAGTCCAAGATCTATGGATATGCACAATTTCAGGCCCAAAGGGCTATCCACTCCTCAGAAAAGGCATTAATTTATTCTGCAAAAACAGGAATGTACGTGGCGCCACCTGTCTGGTTTACGAGTAGTAGCAGCCAGTAGTCTTGAATACAAGATGGAGGTATCCAAGATCAATGGACATACACAACGTAGATCCTGTCACCACGGTTGACTTCAGTGTTTTGTGAACTATACGCGGTTCTGTTAGACTTACAAAGGTGAAAGTCCATTCACATGAAGGACAATTAAAAAAAAAGGAATAAGAAATTCCCCACTGCAAAATATTTATACAGGAATTTAGAATTAGGTTTATCGCAAATGGTTTGCAAGTAGGTATTTCCCCAGATTGCCCTACTGCGCATCTATCGGTTATAGTGTCAATTTTATCATTACCGTCTTAACTGGCTCAAAGGTGCAGGAAAGTCATATACACATGGCCTAGCCATGCACTTCAGTCAGGCAAGTTACTAAGCCAGGTACTAATTCGTGGTGTGCGACTGCCGTGCGGCAAGGCACGCGGTAATTTAGGAATCGAGGGGCATGGAATTTCTATATTTGATCGACTCAAACGCATGGAATTCCACCTGAATGATAATATATAGTGGTTTCCGTAAGGCGGTAATGGGCCAAATATCTGGAGTCCAGTACAATTTTAATGAAAGGGAGCTATGGAAAAAGCCACATTTCCGATAGATACATCAGTATTTTCCGCGAAATGTGCGTAGGATATAAAGGCCATAACAGATATTTTAAATTAGAAGCGTTGATTAAAGAGTAAAAAAAATTTCCATTACTTCAATGGGACATTGTCCATACTAAGTGATATTATAGGTCACAAAGGTGAGAATTGCAGCGGATAGTGTGGTCGTTTTACGGTTGCTAGAGATAGTGATGCTCAGTTAAATTTAATTAGATGCTAACAGAACTTTGGGAAAGATAGTTCTGCCAGAAATATCCCACAAGCATGTGCTTCCCTGTATCTGCATATTCAGACACTATATAGACATTTGCTTAAAAAGAAAATCTGAGCCTAATCTGATACTGCGCTGTACCACGCCATCTTTCTACAATCTCTTTATACATTTTAGTGGAGTTTAAAAAGTATATGACAGGCTTACATGTAAACCTGGAGATTAAGAACCTCCCTAACAAGCAATTCCTCTCATATATTCACTGATCACACAACTGAAAGACAGGCAGATAAAGATTTATAGCTTTTATTTTTGGTCTTGCAAATAAACTGACACATACTGATATACGCTCTTGCACAACAGATATTGAATCAAATCTGTAAACAGATTAAAGAATATTAAAAAGTCAACAAATTAAACATGAGGTGGTCCTGACACAATGTGGTCCATTGAAACAGTAGGTCCCATAGAACTACTCTGGGACATACAGAAAATATACCACAAATACTAGAAAATATACCACAAATACTATGACAAAAGTATAAAAAAAAAATAAGTCAGAGGTAAGGGTTTGTTTTTACTGGGATGTTATGGATGCAAAGCTGGTGTTGACTAGACACGAGATTACTCGGCAAAACGTACTATGATGAAACGTAAAAAGTTGTGCCACAGTTTAATATTGCAGGTCTGTTTAATCGACCTCCTCGATAGTTGGTCCACCACTGCCACCGGATGATGCACCACCAGGAGCAGCGCCACCTGGCATACCACCGGGCATTCCACCAGGCATACCTCCTGGCATGCCGCCAGCGCCACCTGCCGCCTGGTACAGCTTTGTGATGATTGGCATACACACCTTCTCGACCTCTTTCTGTTGGTGCTCGTATTCTTCCTTCTCGGCAAGCTGGAAGAACAATGTAGAGTAAATATACAAGGTTCCTAAAGACATTGGAGCACTAACATATTCATGGTTATATCAGTCCAAGAACAGGGGGGGAAATGTTGAAATAACAAAAAAGCAGGATGCAATGAACATGACAATATTGCTAAAAAGAAAAGGTCTTATAGTATCTACCCCCCCCCCCATTTTTACACCATTCTGGATATTGCATGAAAAAGGAACCTCATTAAAGGTGTGATTCAGACATCCAAGGAAGAATTGGCCATCCCCGGGCTGGCAGGCCCTCTGGTGGAAACCGCGAATGTTGGAAAAAGAGTTTCATCATTATCACACCTGTTATCAATTTTCATACAGGGGTTGTCTATCTGAATGCATTGCAGGTCAGCTTTTCAACAGATAACAAGGGGTATACCCTGAACTAGCTGTATTTTACACTAGACGATCACAGAGGTATTTCAGGATGCTACCAACCTGGTTGGCATCTAGCCAGGAGATGACTTCATTGCACTTGTCAACAATCTTCTTCTTGTCGTCCTCTGAGATCTTGTCCTTCAGTTTCTCATCTTCAACCGTGGACTTCATGTTGTACGCGTAGCTCTCCAGACCGTTCTTGGCAGCGATACGATCACGTTGCTGGTCATCCTCTGCCTTAAATTGTTCTGCGTCCTTCACCATACGTTCAATTTCTTCCTTGCTCAAGCGGCCTGCAAAAAAACATTGATTTTCAAACATTTCATTGGTACAGAAACAGGATATGCCTATGGACAAAAAGAACTAATACAAAACTTCAATATGCTGTTTACACTGTAACAAATATTACACTGGTTAAGATAACAGCAATAACCACAAAACTGCTTCCTTGGGCATACAACAGTAAGCAACAATAACATAACCGCTTCCTTTGGTATACAAAAGTTAAATGACAATCAAAACTGCTTCCTTGGGGACAACAATAATTAAGCAACAATTACAAACTGCCTTCTTAGGCTTTCCCTAAAGTTACAACGTAAATGCACAAGACACTCACCCTTATCGTTGGTGATGGTGATTTTGTTCTCTCGGCCAGTGCTCTTGTCTACAGCAGACACGTTCAAGATACCGTTGGCATCAATGTCAAAGGTCACCTCGATCTGGGGAACACCTCTTGGTGCAGGTGGGATTCCTGTCAGCTCAAACTTTCCCAGGAGGTTGTTGTCCTTGGTCATGGCCCTCTCGCCCTCATATACCTGTAAATAACATGAGAACATTAGTAATCTGAGCTTTCAGTACTCTGCAAATTTTCCATAATATCTCGATCTGTACAGAGTTATTAAGCTAGTTCAGGTGTGATTCAGACATCCAAGGAAGAATTGGCCATCCCCGGGCTGGCAGGCCCTCTGGTGGAAACCGCGAATGTTGGAAATGACTTTCATCATTATCACACCATCATACTGTAACTCACTATCACAAAGTCAACTTAAGCCATCTTCCAGGCTCATTAGGTATTTGGTTATACACCCATGATTAAAGATAACATGCATCTCTAGCCCATCATATGAGAACAATGAATGCAAAGAGAAAAAACTTCGCATCAATTCTTAGTATAATTAAGTCTTCTCTATATCAATAAGAAAATGCTAAAGATTACATATAGCCAAACTGCTATGATGCAGATTTTGTAAACTATTCATGTTCTACAAAAAAAATAAGTTTGATAACAAAGTAAATGTGTTGCAATAAGGTGTGGGATGGACAATTTGGCAGATGCCACTGGTAATAATTTCAAAATCATGTATAAATATTTCTGGTTCAAAATGGAAATGACCCCAGGCAACCACATAAGTGCGAGTAGTGTGGTATGAAAATCCGAGATTTTTAAATTTCTGTAATGTTCCGATATGAAGATCCATTTAATATTAGTAATATTAATATATTTAATATTCAATACTAGTTCTGGGATAGGCTTTTACCTGAATAAGCACACCAGGCTGGTTGTCAGAATAGGTGGTGAAAGTCTGAGTCTGCTTTGTTGGAATGGTTGTGTTGCGCTTGATAAGAGAGGTCATGACCCCACCAGCAGTCTCGATACCTAGAGACAGTGGGGTGACGTCGAGCAAAAGCAGATCCTGAACCTCCTCGGATTTGTCACCAGACAAGATGGCGGCCTGCACAGCTGTAAACAAACAAGCAAACATCAGGAGTCTGCAAATGGCAATGGCCAACAGAGGTCACCAACAACTCATTTTCATAACTGCATTACACTTTTAAAATGTACTTGTAAGTAAATCTGCATATCTTAAAAATGTATACATAAATTATCAGTAAATTATAGAATTCCAATGGGAAGCATTTTCTAATACAAAATGCAAAGTATTCTCACATGGAAAAACCTGCATCAATTAAATTAAAAAATACCTGTAATATATTATAAAATGTATTACAAATAAAAATTTCTAAAAAGCAACAAATGTTTATGCAGTGGCAGAACATTACAAGGTGTAAGAGATTTTAATTTCTTTTACTACTCGCAATTTCTTAAAGCTCTACTAAGGTATTTTGAAGAAATATGGCATATAATGAACAGTATTTAAACAAGCTTTTAAAAGTGTGGTTCAGACATCCAAGGAAGAATTGGCCATCCCCGGGCTGGCAGGCCCTCTGGTGGAAACCGCGAATGTTGGAAACAAAAGTTTCATCATCACCACATTTCAGCTAACAAGTGAGAATAATAATGAAAAGCACTCACCAGCACCGTAAGCTACAGCCTCGTCAGGGTTGATGGACTTGTTCAGCTCCTTGCCATTAAAGAAGTCCTGCAGCAGCTTCTGGATCTTGGGGATACGGGTGGATCCACCCACCAGCACGATGTCATGGATGGCACCTTTGTCCATCTTGGCATCACGCAGGGACTTCTCAACAGGCTCAAGAGTGCCACGGAACAGATCAGCATTCAGCTCTTCGAACCTAGCACGGGTTATGCTGGTGTAGAAGTCAATACCTTCATACAGAGAGTCAATTTCAATGCTGGCTTGTGTGCTGCTGGACAATGTACGCTTTGCACGTTCACAGGCTGTGCGTAGACGACGCACTGCACGCTTGTTGTCGCTGATGTCCTTCTTGTACTTTCTCTTGAACTCCTGGATGAAGTGGTTCACCATGCGGTTGTCAAAGTCCTCACCACCAAGATGGGTATCACCTGAGGTAGATTTCACTTCAAAGATACCGTCCTCAATGGTCAAAATGGACACATCGAAGGTACCGCCACCGAGATCAAAGATCAACACATTGCGTTCCCCACCCACTTTCTTGTCAAGTCCATAAGCAATGGCAGCTGCAGTTGGCTCGTTAATGATTCTCAAGACGTTCAGGCCGGAGATGGTACCAGCATCTTTCGTTGCCTGTCGCTGGGAATCGTTGAAGTAAGCTGGTACTGTGATCACTGCACTCGAGATGGTTTTCCCCAGATAAGCTTCTGCAGTTTCCTTCATCTTATTCAGCACCATGGATGAGATCTCCTCAGGGTAGAAGGATTTGCTTTCACCTTTGTAATCAACTTTCATTTTGGGTTTGCCACCATCACTGATAACTGTGAAGGGCCAGTGTTTCATATCGGACTGAACTGTACTCTCATCAAACTTCCTTCCAATCAAGCGTTTGGCATCTGAAAAAAAGATATTTAAACAGTTAGTTTTCCTTTTATTTAGATTAAAAATGTCAACCAAGAGCACACAGAAGTTGTTTCAGAAAAGGAAGAGGTTTTGAACACAGAATATGTGGTTCAGACATCCAAGGAAGAATTGGCCATCCCCAGGCTGGCAGGCCCTCTGGTGGAAACCGCGAATGTTGGAAACAAGTTTCATCATCACCACATGCAAGGTTAAAAATTTGCTTGTATTGGTGTTCCATTGGTAGTAAATTTTCTTTTCCTAGCATTAATTGGCAATCTTGCAGATGTATGAGAATTGTTCACAATACATTAAGGAACAAGGCAATTGTCCTTGTTTAGACTTATAATATACTGAGGGCCAAAGGAAAACATTCCCCAGGCACTTATAATATATAGGAATCTGTGCAGGAAGGCAATTCTTTTCTTTTTCATTTGAGGTTTTTGACAACAGTTTCATATGTTATGGGACAACATGATAATGGTTTGCTCAACTATTAAAAGCACAAGAACAAAGGGAAAATATTTGAAAATTTATCTTATATTCTTGAAGAAATATAGCAACTGAGCTCAAAATCAGTAAATCTCTAAAATCAAGTTTTGATGCAGCGTGCAGGGATCAAAACTGATGCGCACAGTCCCAGTGAAACAAACTTTTCAACTTACACTGATCACAGAACCTTCATGGTAATATTTAATTACACGTCCTCACCAAAGATTGTGTTGACTGGGTTCATGGCTACTTGGTTCTTGGCAGCATCGCCGATGAGACGCTCAGAGTCTGTGAAGGCCACATAACTTGGGGTTGTCCTGTTTCCCTGGTCGTTGGCAATGATTTCCACTTTGCCATGCTGGAACACTCCAACACAGGAATAAGTTGTTCCCAGGTCAATTCCTACTGCTTGGTTCTTGGCAGCCATTTTGTTTTTCTACAAAATAATATCAATGCTTAAAACACCAAGAGACTAAACTAGTCAGTACTTATCATATGCTAATGTGAAAAGTTCCAAACAATTTTCTTTTAATTGTAATGATTCAATGGTGCTTCGATACATCATGATCCAAATTAAGAGTTTTGAATCTGTATCATATCCCTGTGTTAAGGCATCCAAGAATCAGAAAGAAACTAGTAAAATGCAGCTAACTGGCTCACGGTTTCAGGACGGCCCTTATGATTACCTAATGAACCAATACCAGAGCAGCACTCGCAAATACACTTTTAGAAGCTTAAGAAGTGTAAGATTAACAGCACATGGACAACCTTATCAGGTTCAGAGGCTTCCTGAGTAATGATTTGTGACCTTTTTTTCCAGTAAGGTCACAATGTTGCTTTCAATGAAAACTTTGAAATAGTATTACTATAAAGAGCCCCATTCTGTCAACAGGATACTTTGGATATTTTGGACAGTACAAGAGTCATGCAACATCCCACAAGGAAACCAGGAATTCAATTAGATTTATGAATATGGTGCATCATTATACAACCATGCTGACGTGGACTGCTCTTTACGGCCTATATTTATCAGTTTCCACACAAGTGAATTTTCCTCCTCCAATACTAGTCTTCTCAAAACCCACCCTGCATATGCAACCCAACTACCACCCCCACCCCAACCCCTAAAATCCATTATCTGTATGTATGCACACATCATTAACCTTTGGCTTTGCCCCTTTAGCATGGGCTTCAACCTGGGATTTTCCTTTCTATTATTCAGTCTAGTTTTTCAGAGGTAAGTGATGAACAGAATTCAGCTGCTAAAAATACCTCAAGTTTAATATTAGAACACTATTAATGTAAAAGACATTTCGATTTATTCTGAAATAATTATACTTCCGCATTCTGGAGCTGCTCAACTTGATCTTTCAATTTAGATCTCGATGTCTAGAAAGGTAAGGATAAAATGTAGAATTACCGGCAAATTATAAAGTAAGAAAAGCTACAGCTATTACTTTGATGATCACCAATGAGTTCCAACTGAAACCGACACATTAAGTACACTGATCCGTATGGCCTTTGTCCACCAGGCCAGGCACGTGGGAACACACAATGGCGACCCTGTCTGCCGGTTACCGCATTAACAAATGCGATTTTAACCAGAAAACCGTAACCAGTGACCCTGTAATATATGTTCCAGTGAAGGATGGATTAAAAATCATCATTACCTGTTTGTTTTTTATTCTTGGTCAGCCTTGTTGCGGTGTTGATTTGGTCTGACGCTGTTTTACTTCACAGGACTGAGGCGGCTGATGTTCCTTCTCTGGCCGGCGTGCTCGGAAGAGGCCCTTTTAATATGAGCCGGATGTGACGTAGCACCTGTGACGCATTCTGGAATTTTCGAAGCATAGATAAATCCAGAAAGCTCCTGAGTTTTGCTGGAGCCATATTGTGTCATCTATGCTGACGACACTTCGCGTGACAGTACATTAACCATGCACATAGTACAAATTATTTTACAGGGTTTTCAGTATCATCCGCAGATATTTCATCCGAACGTTTTCCAAAAACAATTTAGAAACCTTTCCAAAACATTCCATAGATATTAAAAAAATAAATATATAAATATAACATTAAAAAAATTATGCTGTTGCAAAAAGCATTCGAAAAAAAAAAAACAACAGCGTCTTTAACTGCAGGTTATAGCTCTGTCAAAATAACGTCTGTATGAAAGAAATAACATTCTTAGAATAATATACAATTAATAACATTTTCATATTCGAAAAAATATAACATGGAACAAAAAAAAAATAAAATATTGTCATTAACAAGGACATTTTGAAAAACATTCCGTTGAATTTTTTTATTCCCAAACGTGTTTAGCACATTTTTTAAAAACAAAGGATTTTATGTTTTGACATTATTTTGGAACATTTTCATAACAGTCATATATGCTATAGCTATATATAACTTTGTGTGGCAATGCATTTTTTTATTATTATTATAATAATATACCTATAATGGCTCAGTAGATTTTGGAAATTTTATACCCTTAACGATAATATTGATTAGATCATAAAATGATAATATTTTATAGAACATAAACGATAAATTTAAAAAAAAATACTAGAATTGATTTTCTATAAGTTTATTGTTATTGTATCGATTCCAGGTCTGCACGTATATGTTTGCCTTTGGAAAATAGATGACACGTATACTTTATGTATTATATATAGATACATAAATTACTTATGTCCACTTAAAAAGGTTCAAGCAACAATAAATTATAGTGTACATATTAAACTATTTAATCATTTTTTTAATCAGCAATTTATTGATTAAAAGTGACCCTGTTAGAACCTATCTTGTTTTTAAGTGAACAAAACCAAATTAGTCTAACTTATAACAAATAGAATTGGGCCCGAGAGAGAGAGAGAGAGAGAGAGAGAGAATTCTCCAGGAATTCTGTGACACCTCTCTGATTTCGAAGATGATAACGTTTGCTCCAACCACGTGATTCTAGAATTTTCTAGCCTTCTGAGAAACGGCGGGATTTTCTGACGCATCATTAGCATATCAAATGGATTTTATATAATGCAGGCCAGTGGCAAAGTGTACTGTGTGGCTCCGTGCGTGGCTGATACCCACATGGCAGCTACCTGAACAAATGTTTTACACTATACATATATACAACGCTGTCTCTCTCTCTCTCTCTATCTCTCGAGATCTCTCTGTATATATAGATAATCTCCCCCACCCCTGATCGATATTACAGAATAATATTTATATATATATTGGAAATGAAATTCAATTATAATTTATATAAATAATTTGAATTATATAGTCTGGTTTACAATGAAATATGTATTATATATATACACACACGTACGTCAGTGTCTAGCTGTGTTTTCAATAAAGATATATACGTACGTCTATATATATGTGTTTATATATATAAAAAAAAGTCCTGTATATGTGTGCGTGTTTTATTAAAACAAGGTCCTAATACCCTCCCAAACCAGCGAGTCAACCCCCCCCCCCCCCACCCCCTCTCGCACCCCCCACCGCCAGAGCTCCCCCAAGAGGATCCTAACACCCCACCCCCCTTCGAACCGAAACACCTTTTTTAGCGTGTCAAACAAAATCTTGCGAACCTGGCCCTCTCCTTTCCTGACCAGAAGACTTTTTTAAGGTTTTCTCTCAGTCTACCAGGGCGTGACCCTCCCCTTTCCAAATTCCAGGGTCGGCCCATATATATATATATCGGTTTTGGAACTTATATATACACGCACATGTAAATCTATGCAGCTTAAATTAAATTACATGTATTTAATTATAAGCTAGGGAAAAACTGAATTGACATGTTCTGCATGCATGCATCCAAGGAACCCTGCTTGTGTGTAAATATATATATATATATGGCAATATTTAATCAGATGTAGATCAGAGAACTTATGTATATGCAGTAATTGGTGAATTTAATAACGTGAAGGAGTACTGGAGAACATACATGTAGGCCTAATTTATACATATGTTTCCTTAGCGCATGTGTAACAAGAGAGAGTAAATATATTGGAAATTTGGTTCGTTTGGATTTTCTTCAGGAATTTTATCACTCTGCAGATGGAATTCCCAGCATGGTGCTCGGTGATGAGGACAAAGTCTATATATGGACAGACCATGACGCAATCACTGTCACTGGTCAATAAAGTTACATCATAGAAACATATTCACACCACAGGCATAATTAAAGCCTTATAAATGAAGCATTCGCTGAAGCATGCACTT
Source organism: Sipunculus nudus (assembly GCA_026874595.1). Taxonomy (NCBI): domain Eukaryota; kingdom Metazoa; phylum Annelida; class Sipuncula; order Golfingiida; family Sipunculidae; genus Sipunculus; species Sipunculus nudus. Next base: position 74,605,405 of record CM049317.1, on the reverse strand, counting down.
ACACTTTACAGTGCTTATATATTGTCTACGATTTACGCCTATATGGTACTCAATTAATTAGGCCTGCACGTACACACAGCTGAAGGGGGGGGGGGGGGTCCAGGGGGTCCGGACCCCCCCCCCCCCCCCTTCCTGTCGCCGCAACTTTTTAAGGGTTTCAGACCAAATTTTACGGCCTGGACCCCACCCCCCCCCCCACCCCTTTTTTTCAAGACCCGGGGGATTTTTTTTTAGGAATTATACGAGTCCTTCTGCATAGCCCCCCCCCCCCCCCGCCCTTTTCTTCTGAATCCTGGATACGCCCCTGTGCCTCCATTATAGTTGTGCACCGGATATAATATATTAAATGTGTCAGCTAGCCTGTATGCATGCATCATGTGTGCCCATGCAGGGCCCGCGTTCACACAATATCATGCATGCGCACAGGAGCTGTGAATGTGTGCACACATATGTACATGCATGGATGCACGCGAGTTTTGAAATGTACATCTATAATTATACCAAGCAGTTTATACAGTCTGTAAACTCCTTGATCATATACTATATTGAGTAGTACTGTCTGAAGGTACCCCGAGGTCCATGTGTGTATTGTATAGCAAAAAAAAAGAAAAAGAAAAGACGTACAGGCAGGATATATATCAGTAGAAAAAATCGCGACATATAGTTAATTGACGTGTATGATATAGACAAAAATAGAATCACGTAAAAGACTTCTTACAAACAAATCTGGAAATCCTTGTACATATAGGATGAATTTATATAAGCTATATACATATATATAACAAAGCACTATGGTTTAAAACTTTACATTTTTTGCATATGAAAAGGTTGGTAAAATTACAACGTTGCAGGTTGTATTGTAAACATATATAGGGCCACATTGCAAGCACGGTTGCGCCACCGTGCATACAATACCTTTCAAGTGTGAAATACCTTTCGATCTTTCTTATGTATTACCTACGTATGTATATAGTGTGTTTTATATATGCGAATGTGATCACTCATTTTAAATAAATCTTCACATGCATATAACGTTGAAAATTTTATTAAGGTATTTTACTTTCAACTTCGAGCACCAGGAAATTTAGGAAATAGAGTGTCCAGAAAATGTCTCCGTCTATTGCAAGTATATATAAGCATTTCTTCAGACACGGTTATATATATTATGTAACCGAACATGGTAAAAATAAACGTGTATGCACGATTTCATCAGTTAACTATATTTAGACAATACAGCGGCTATACGTTGAGAAGGTCATGTTGTCTTATGATAGATCTATTCATATACGTTTCTTCTGGAATAGGTATATATATATATATATATATATATATATATATATACGTGTGTGTGTGTATAAATGTACGTGTGTGTAGAACCCACATACTAAATAGGGGGGGGGGAATTCATCGTTTCTTGGTTTGAAAAATCAATTAAAAGAGTAAGGGATAACCTGAATATGTATGACAAATGACCAGAATGTTCCATATTGCCAAGACATCGATTTGTACATTTGATCAGATATGGTTTCACTTGACCCTGCCATGGTTATAGGCATTATAAATAAACAGATAGCCATTGACCTTTGACCCCCGCTCATCAGACTTGTGCTTGTCCTACATTTGCTCACATAGTTCACTTTAGTACATATATATATGCTCTAACGTGTACATATATATGCTCTGTCTTTTTTATTAGCATTACATATGCGTTTATTTGGTACTATGTATATATTTATATATATATATAAAACAATAAGCTTGACTAATAAAAATTGCACGCACTGTGAATTCGTATAGATTTCTGGGCGCTGTCACGCAAGAACAGCTTAATTGGTACAGACAACCAATCAATGTTATACATCCAAATGTGTCATTTATTTGTTTTGTAAAGATTAATTGTTACTGAAAATACAAGCTTATACAGGGAAGATTTTCTCATTAAACACAAATACACAATTTCTCCCTATATGGTATATATAGTCCATTAATCGATTGTAGAATGGTCATGTTCTTTCAAAATGGACTAAATATGGCGCATTTTTGCATAGTCAATCGCAAACGATTATATATGCCCACCCAAAGATATCATATATATCCAGATAAAATATTCAGGGACATGAAAATGGGTACAATATATGCTAGTAGTGAATAAACAGCAATAAAACTTTACCTTGTCCTTGTGCAGCTAATAAACAAGTGTCAACAAACTGGCCATTATACATGTATTTTCACTGTGCTGCTGATACAGCAGATTTCACGGAAATATAGAAGATGCATAAATCATCATTTGATAATCGATCATCGGTCGTTATTTATCTTTCAATCATCGAATATGATTTGACCACCCATTCCTGCCTGAATAGTTTAGGTACTATATATATATATATATATATATATATATATATATATATATATATATATATATTAATATACTACTATATATTGAAATGGACATTAAGTTTTCATGGGGTTTTCTTATCTTTAGTTCAGTTTTGTTGAAAATTGAAACAATCCAGACAGTAAAACAATGAGGTACCTCCAAAGATGACTTAATTTTTAACAATTGAATATGAAAGTAGACAAGTTGCTGCGTGTATCCGCCGAATCACGTGGGTGTGGACAGACTGAGGAAGGTTTCCTTTAACGTGAGAGCCCGTGACATTCGTGGCATCAGATTTTGAGATGCTTAATTAATGTCCCTTGACTGTGACGATACACCACCTTTAAACAGGTCTTGCTTGTGTCCTATATCTAATGACATATTACATGCATATAGGTGACGCCACTAGTCATGTTCAGTAGATACTGGTAACTAAGATGAATAAAAAAGAAATGTGTATGATTTGATCACGGATGGACGCCACGCCAAAATTATATTGGTGACGATATCAGCTAGTCTTAAGCGCGAAAAAGAGCTACCCAATACCCAGTAACACGCAACATTTCAGGGCAATAAACCAAGCCGCTCCTGAGTTGATGCTTGGATGCAAAACGGCTATAGGTGGTGCCACCAGCCTTGTACGAGATAAAATAACATGATTTATGAACACTATAAATTTTGTTTCCGACATCTATGGAATGCAAAATTCCAGGCCAATACTTCAAACAATTCCTGAAATCACCACAAAACAAAGACCCACGGCCGATCGTTACACAAATAATAATGTAGGTGGCGCCACCACTCTTGTGTAAGAGAAGAATATATACAACATCTATAGGCACTCCTTCACAGGAGCGTTATATAAGAACCTTTCTTAACAGAAATAACGTACAGTTCATTTATATATGCAGAGTAAACCAGAAATCGCCAGACAATTCTACAACTCTACTGATAAGACAGGTGAACAGTTGGCTTTTATTGAAATCGCTTCTCCTGGGTCCCGATTAGTATCCCGTATAAAGGCCATAGATGGCGTTTCTTTGAGACCTGCACGAATCGATAAAATGCAAGCAAAAAAAAACACACACTAACAGCAAGTAAATACAACAATAACTTTTTATTTACTCCCATATATTTTCTATATGCGCTTATATAGAACCACATCCCCTACTCTTGGATTTTATATTGAACAAGCGGAAACTGCAAAATTTAATGACCATCGGCTGTTGTTCAACTGTATAAAATACGCCATCTATAATATACAAGTACACAAGCCATGAAAAGTATAAGCAAACTGGATAGGCATATATATATATATATATATATATATATATATATATATATATATATATATAAGATAACGAAATGATCAGAATTATAAACCTGTATTATCCGTTATCTTCTCGTACATTCACGCATATATACATTTCAGCAACGACACGTGCATCTCATGTGCACATGAGCTATGGCGGGTCGACTGTTTAAAAAAATGTGTTATCAGATATGTCCAACATTTAAAAAAGTCACCCGTTGCCTTGTTTATCTGTTACAGTATTGTTACCCCTGGAACTAGAAAAAAAGTCATTTATCAATCGATGAAGTCTACACTGTGACGAATTTGAATAATCATATAGGCAGTGAAACGGCTTTGACTATGAATAAACCTTTTTTTTCCCTAAAGATTTTCGCAGGATATAAAACATGATTGCACACATCTTATATACGCATTTGACATAAATGTAGTATAACTTCAGTGAAGTACAGTTCTAAACCAGAATACCGGTAGTCGATAAGCGACTACGTGTATCCGCCGAAACCATCGTGGGACGGGTGAAGTGAGGCATGGATTGAGTGGCAAGGGGAAACAGAGTGAGGTGTGTTGCATATTAGCATGGATGTCTGCAGCCGAAATGTGTATGTAGGTTGCGCCATCTACCACAAAATCCAGGAAGCTGTCCAAGTTGTATACATGTGCAAAATTTTAGGCAGAGAAGTCAACCACTACTTGTATATGAGTGATTTTATCCCACAGCAGACAAACAGAAGGATGCTGTGCAAAAATTGTGGCAGGTGGCGCCACCAATTTTGTGTATGATTAAGAGCCATGCGAGATCTATACATATGCAAAATTTCAGGGGGATATGTCAAACCAGTCCTGAGATATAAGCCTGAATGTCTGCAGCGTAAACATAAATGTAGGTGGCACCACCTGCCACAAAATCAAGAAAGCTATCCAAGATGTATAAACATGCAAAATTTTAGGCAGATATGTCAAACCACTGCCGAGAAATGAGTGATTTTATCCCACGGCAGACAAACAGACGGACGCTGTGCAAAAATGGTGGCAGGTGGCGCCACCAGTATTGCGTATGATAAAGAGCTATGTGAGATTTATAATCATGCACAATTTTGGCCCAATCGGTCAAACGGTTCCAGAGATATGAGCCTGGATGTCTGCAGTGTATACGTGAATGGTGGCGCCATCTGTCATAAAATCAAGAAAGCTGTCCAGGATGTATACACATGCAAAATTTCTGGTGTATAAGTCTAACCAATGCTTAGATATGAGTGATTTTATCCCCAGGCAGATGAACAGTTGGACGCTGTGCAAAAATGGTTGCAGGTGGCGCCACCATTTTAGTGTATGTTATAAAGCTATCAAAGGGCTACATTTAGCCTGATCGGTCAAACGGTTCCCGATATGTAGGTTTATGTGTGGAAACAGACGCACAAATAAACTCTGGGCAATGAGGAAAGGTCAGAGGTCAACCAAAAATGAAGGCGCAGCAGTTCACATGTGACTCGATCATAATTCCGAATTTCGAAAAATTCCGCCCTGTGGTTGCGGAGTAGTTCTCCGGAAACCTATGCGGCGGCGGCGGCGGCGTCCGACTGAAAACATAGTATCCGCAAAACTCTGTTTTGGCGGATACAATTAAAAAGGCTTTTAAGGCTCCTTGGTCACGAGTAGGTTTTATCGGCTGTATTATATCTATACTTTCTCTTTCAGAAATGTTTCGATAAAGTTATCGAATATGAAAAGCCCTGAAAGCCCATTTTAAAACTGCTACAATTAACGTACTCGTGTTAAAAATAGATAAAACATTTAACAGTTGCTGACTTGGTCTTGTGATTTATCAAAAAGGCTTATTTTATGTAACATAATAAATGTTAAGGATCATATGAATATACTGAGATATTGGAATGTTCACCTGACACACTGACACTCGCAGCTTTCGAATGAAAGAACACGAGCAAATGTCATGGAAAATGCTGGTTGGAATGGGCATCTACATGCAAAACAAAGTAGGCCTATACATTTCAGGGTTCACTGTTATTTATATAGCGTGTGGATGTAAGTTATTTTTCGTGAAAGTTCGATCAAACCAAACAATTTATTGTTCATTGTATTCAAAAAAAGTTTGTTTAGATTTAACGATTAGATTGAAGCCGAACATGCATGCCCCCGAAAGGGGTTTTTGCATAATGAAATTGCACGTCTGATCTTATTTTTTTTATCACTTATTATATTTAATTAGATAAAAGGAAATTGCATGACTATGTCGAATTTTTTATCACTTAATATATATAAAGGCCTACATGTACTGGTACGTAAACATCCTATTAGATTGATTTTATTTTTCATGTGAAATTTTCACGCTTACATTCATTGTATTCACTGATAAACGAGTAGACATACAAATCCTTTTTATAATTAAAATAGCAATTTAATCTTTCTGATGGGGTCATTCGATCATATAATGACAATAACTCGCGAGCGTTTTCCTCATCTGCTTTGCAGTGTCGACATCTACTGGTTCCTTTTCAAACTAATTACGGTTTATTCCCATTCAGAATAAAAAAATATGTTTGGTATTCGCGGAAATTAAAAAGGAAGTGCTTTCATATGAGGACATTTTTATTCAGAGTCTTTGTGACACACAAATCTCACGTGTAATGGTTTTGCGAGGGGCTAATCGTGGTTTTGACGGCAAACTTCCTCATAAAGTGCAAAGGTCCCACGCCATATCGCGTCCTCTCTCAAATACTCGGCAATCACACAATTATTTATTTGTTGATACTGCACTAGTAGGTGAATGTTGGGAGTTAAAGGCATTTTTCTTCTTATGAAAATAAGAGACCCACTGGGTTGTGTATTGAACAGCTGCCGAAAGACAATTTAAACATGTCAGTTTTATTTTTGAACATAAAAAGGGAGATTACACCGACGATGGATGTTTACATCAGTTCGAGAGTACGTTCACACATCCAGGGCAAAGTCGGTTCCCTCTCATTTTTGTTTACCCCTGATCACTTTGAAATAAGCAGTTTGTATATGAAAACAACTTAAATTGAAGATCAAATCAGTGTTGTTTACAAAGAATGCGTCTTATTTAAACCTCATTAAAAGGCAAATTTGTACATGCGCATCGACCGTGTAAAATGGACGAAATATTTGTTGTCCCTCGGGGGGGTTGTGACAGTTGATGGCATTTCCAAAGCGCGGGAAATCGGGCCATGTGACAGTATTCGCGGGAAAATCTATTGACACTTGTGTGGGGACAGAAACGTGGAAGCGGCCACCACTGTTAATCCTGTCCACTTGTGTCCGTTCAGACCTAAGGTCAGCTCACCATGGACGTGGCAGAACAACAAGTCACAACCAACCAAGTCAAGGACCAACTGGCTGAGAGATGTCAGAAACTATTCCAGGACTTTTTGGAGGAGTAAGTTTTGTGAATGACTTCCCTTGACAGCTGGCTGAACGAAGCCATTTAAATCATTCATGACCCCGAATGAAGCAGTTGGCTTTAACTTAAAGGAATATTATATAGCTTATCAGATGAGGGCCATTACTGTTATACTGAACTTTCTTCACACACATGTAATATTTGGACCAGTATTAAACAAATGTCTTTCTTTTTATATGTGACGTGTTCGTTTTAATGACAGGCGTGGTCTCATTGTTAAGGTGCCATGTGGTTTGTCATACTCTGTTTTGGATATAGCTACTGTGACACTGAAAATGTATGCCCAGTATTGTCTATGAATCGTATGATTGAGCTGGTTTAAACAGTTCAGTAGATTTTTTTTTGGAGCCACTAAAGAACACGGGCTTCGCTTCTATTGAGGAAAATATCGGTCCCCCTAAACACCAAAAACACCGGTGTTTTGGGTATCTGTGACGAAACACCACAGAACACCCACTTCAAACCTGAACGGAAACCGTAACACCAGTTGATAAAAAATTATCATATGGATATATATCTGCAATTTTGTTTCATAAATTTATGACATAAAGATAAAAAAGTGTTTCTTGCCGTGGTCGGTTCACCGGCACCCACGGCAGCCATTTATGCCAGCTATGACCCTGCCCCCTAGTGGCGCAAGTTGCAATCAAGCAGCGCACTTGTCTGTTGTACAAAACACTACTGCTTTCTTTTATTTTACAGAATAGTGGCACAGTTCTGCATTAACATATGCAACAGATGATAATTTATTAACTGATACCAGTGTTTTGCTTCAAATTCGACATTAAAAGGGTGTTTTGTAGTGTTTCGTCACACGTACCCAAAATACAGGTGTTTTGGATGTTTAAGCGGACCCGGAAAATATAAATAAAACTGTCTCCTCTCATTCCCTATTTTAACTCCTACTTCTCCCTGTAGATGTCCCTACACTCAACTCTTCTAACATAAACAACTATTAAGCATCAGAAGTGGCCTGAATCGGGAATCAAACCTACGATCTCTAGACTGGGAGCCCTTGCAACTAAGTGAGCCGTGAAGACGAGATACCAGTAGGAGCGTGTTTTGTTAATTTATATCTGCGATTGAAGCCCCATCTATCGCGAAAATGGGATACCATTTACTATATGAACAGGAAAATTAAGCTTTACGTTGGGGCAGAGCCCCCACACCCCCGTTCAGACGGGAAACCCAGGTTCCCTGGACCCCTCCTCTAATATAATAAACTCCAGTCATGAACAAAATTTAATACAGGAATTCTCAGGAAAATAATATGTATCAGCCTTTTTCAGGAAACAATTTATTATGCGACACCCTTTGTGCATAAGGTACCGGCAGAAGGCTGAAGCCTGGTTTCTATAGTTCTGCCTTTTTTTTTGCTCAGCTGACTATAAGTCATCTGAGCTATAGTCGTGGTCCATTGTCCGTCGTCCGTCTGTCCGTCCGTCCGTAGATGTGGCACGTTTTGAAACCGTAAGACCTAGGAATCCGAAATTCAGCATAATGTTAGATGTCCCCAAGATCTCCTACCAAGCCGAAAACTGGGTCTTTGCGACTTCGTTCCTTTGAGAAATTAAGGAAAAACCTCAGTTTTTTATTAAAATCCTATTTTCACACTTCAGGACTGCCTAATTTCAAAACCACTCATCTGTTTTTCCTCATATTAACCATAAATATTCTTCTATATAGTTCCTATGTACATGCCAGAAATTAAGTCTGTTAAGTATAAATTCTTTAAGTTATGGGCCAAAACATAATGGACTTTGTAAAAAATCAGGAAAAATATTTACTCACTTAACATGAAAAATTTTGAAACTAGAGTATTTTCCCAAGTATATAGCTATGTTTAATTAAGATTCAATTGTTTACCCAAAATTAGATCTGAATTTTTTAAATTTTTTAAGTAATTAGCATAAAAATAAAATCAGTACCTTAAATTTTGCCCAACTTTGACCATGGCACGTTTTTTTCCTGTAAGTACCATTGATTTAATTTTCACAGCATGTAAACATAAGTATTTAATTTGTTTAAATCTGAAATTTGGAAGTAAAAGCTTGAAAATTAAGCTAGTTATTGATTTTTTTCTTGAGGCTCTATTGTAGTTATTTGCTTTGATTACAGATTACAGATGCAGGGTCCCACTCCAGGTCACTGGAAGTCAGCTATGCCAGGGTTTCTGATTTGTTACAGTCACTGGGGGAGATCCCCTGCTGTGACAGGTGTACAGTTATTCTGATATCACCACCCCAATCCCCCCCCCCCTGCAAACCCAACTCACCAAGTGTTATGCAGTATTGTTATTGTTTTCACTGTATCTCCTTAATTGTAATGCTGTTTCCACTCTGATATGCAAAAACTTTCCTTAAAAAAGTAATTCAAGGTGTAATCCAGAAGATGCAATGTTGTGTAATGTAACATTTTTAAAGAAATCATTTTTCTTTTAAATGATTTTACCAATCATAATGGAACCCATCAGTATGCTTAAATTATGATAAAATATGAAGCACATTATGGATAAATAAAGACACAATTCAAAATTGTGAAATCTAAATCAAGTATTTTTTTTAGACATTTATTGTTTTGCAGATTTAAAAGATATATTTTTGTGGTAAAAATAAATAAACATTTGTATGCATGATGTGGTGTTATCTGACAAGATTGAGATTTATGATGATGCAATTGAGAATTATGAATCAACTTTTATATTCAGATATATATGTTATATTGAAAATGTAAAGAAATATAAACTTAAATTAAAAAAAAAATTGATGTGATAAAAAAATGAGGATTTGTTACAAACATTTGTTCATTATTTTCCTGCATCAGCAGAATTTGAGATCAGGCTTTGTTTGCCATGTTTTATGTTGTTAATTAGTTATATTTCAACTGTATACATTTCATAAAAAAAAAAACATATTTAATAATTTATATTATACAAAAAAAAGATTTGATTGAACAAATGTGTAAACTACTGAAATGTCAACAGTTAATCGAAAAGCCAACTAATGATCATGGTAATTGTACAGATCATTTGTTCACAAACTGCTCACATGCTTCAGTTTCAACATTAGGAAACACATGGTCAGGTCACAAAATATTATTTGCAACAATTTCTTGCTCATCAATACAAACCAATCATATAAACCAACCATGGCCTTTATTACCTCTTCCTCTTACACTTTATCTCCATTTGATATTATTTTAGATTTTTACCTTCAAGGTTAACGTCAGCTGAGCATAGTGACCCATAGGTCCCTTGTTATTAGGAAAACATAAATACAGAGATAATTTATACGTCAACAATACAATACTAGTAAAACAAGGGACCTATGGGTCACGGCGCTCAGCTGTTATATATGATTAAAAAATATGATTTAGGAATGAGGCATATGCTGGTTTGGTGTGGTAATAAATATAAGCTTTATTATGAGTTGTTGGTGTTTAGCTTATGTATGATTATGATATTATCTTTGGAGACAGGGAAGAGGATTGATTTCATTTATTTTATTAACAAATGGAGTACTATTGTCACACAGATTTTGACTTGGCCATATAACTTATAAGCAGAACATATGATATAAGAGTTTAACTATTTATTTAAAAAAATTACAAATATTGTCCCAAATATAATTTTTATTAAAAATAATAAGAGAATCTTATAATATTAAAGAATATATTCATGAATGCATTCATGAATACATTTTGAAAGTATTTGCACTGGTATTCATGTACTTTCATTTTTACCTGAATTTCAATTCTTTATGCAAGACATTTTATAATCGAGTACATATTCATATTCGTATTTAAATACAATTGCAAAGTTTTCCCACCATTACTGGCATTTATTCAGTTTTCACCAAACAATTATGTTGAGAATCCAGAATATACAAAATTCACACACTTAAATTATGATCAAAAGTACCTCGTTTTATGGCTTTTATTTATATTAAAAAAAAAAAAAAATGTAATATATTCATTTTGGACTAATTTCACATCAATGTACACACTAGACACAGTAGGAATCTAGATTAATAATATCAACTGCATCTTTGTCTATCATTAATTTCCTTCATATGATCCCTAATGATTAGTAATGAATAATATGATTTACTTTTTTATCATTAAAATTGAACTGAAAAATACCAAAGGTGACTGCATGGTGTTATTTGGAGTACGTGACATTCTATCCATCGATAAAAGATTCTTTTATCATCAGTAACTGCAAGTTGATTTCCTGTTATTATAAACTAACAAATTCTTTTTTATTTTTCTTTAATTTGTTATTAAAAAACAATAAAAATTTATTAATTTATTGTTAATTGTTATGTTGTTGGTTAAAACTACTAGATGAGTTGGGTTGGACACCTGGATCAACTGTGGCTGGCCATAAGCTGCCTACCTGCAACAGTGTATGGCTCGCCTCAAGCATGCATAATTTGCTGAAAGTTCAACAAGGTCAACATACAGGTGACTCAAGAGGGGCTGGAGAGAGTTAAGGTCTGACATGGTCTCATAAAAACATTAATAAAAGCTACAATTTTTGGCCAATGTCTTTCAGCTTTCTAAACTAAAAAGCTTAAATCCTTGTGTGCATGATATGAAAATTATATCAACCGTGCTCACAGGAAACAAATGTGCCATGGTCAAAGTTGGGCAAATTTAAGGTACTAATTTTATATTTATACTAATAACATATAAAATTTGAAAAATTCAGGACTAATTTGGGGTATTCAATTGAATCTTGATTAAATAATGTTACATCCCTGGCAAAAAAACTCTAGCTTCAGCAATGCTTTTGTTAAGGGAGTAAATATATTTCTTGATTTTTTACATAGTGCATTATGTTTGGGCCCATAACTTAAAACAATTACGCAATACTGTCATCATTTCTGGCATATGCATAGAGAATGTATAGAAAAATATGTATATTATATATGATTAAAGTCACATCAGTGATTTTGATATTAGGCAGTCTTGAAGTGTAACAATGGGTTTTTAATGGAAAAATGAAGTTTTTCATTAATATCTCGAAGGTATTAAGTCCTAGTGACCAAATTCTTGGCATGGTAGGGAATTTTGGAGACATCTAATTGTATGCCAAATTTTAGGAACTGGGAGCTGAAGCTGGGGAGCTGAGCTCTTGCAAACTGCATAACACTAGCTTGATGTAAACAATTTGTTACATGGTGCTTGAAAACTTGAATAAAATCTACAGTTTTTGATCAACTGGTTTCAAATTTTTGGTGTTAACAGACAAAATGCTAACAAAAACATGCTGAGAAAATTAAATCCACAGTACTTACAGTAAAAAAACGTGCCATGGTCAAAGTTGGGCAAAATTTAAGGTACCAATTTTTTATTTTTGTTAATATTTTAAAAAATTTAAAAGATTTTGATCTAATTTTGGGTATACAATTTAATTTTGATAAATTAAAGTTATATTACTAGAAAAAAAGTCCATAGCTTTAACAAGTTTTGAGTTAAGTGATCAAATATCTTTCCTGATTTTTTACAAAATGCATTATGTTTGGGCCCATAACTTTTTTAAATTATATAATACAGACATAATTTCTGGCATGTACATAGGAACTATATAGAAGAATATTTATGGTAAATATGAGGGAAAACAGATGAGTGGTTTTGATATTAGGCAGTCCTGAAGTGTGAAAATAGGTTTTTAATAAAAAATTGAGGTTTTTCCTTAATTTCTCAAAGGAACGAAGTCGCAAAGACCCAGTTTTCGGCTTGGTAGGAGATCTTGGGGACATCTAACATTATGCTGAATTTTGGATTCCTAGGTCTTGCGGTTTCAAAACGTGCCACATCTACGGACGGACGGACGGACGGACGACGGACAATGGACCACGACTATAGCTCAGATGACTTATAGTCAGCTGAGCTAAAAAACCAATAGACACACATATAATACACTGAACACATATCAACATGAATGTCATTATACTGTTACTGATCTATATCCAGTAATTTTTAGCTGAGCTGACTATAAGTCATCTGAGCTATAGTCGTGGTCCATTGTCCGTCCGTCCGTCCGTCCGTCCGTCGATGTGGCACGTTTTGAAACCGTAAGACCTAGGAATCCAAAATTTGGCATAATGTTAGATGTCCCCAAGATCTCCTACCAAGCCGAAAACTGGGTGTTTGCAACTTCGTTCCTTTGAGAAATTAAGGAAAAACCTCAATTTTTTATTAAAAACCTATTTTCACACTTCAGGACTGCCTAATATCAAAACCACTCATCTGTTTTACCACATATTTACCATAAATATTCCTCTATATAGTTCCTATGTACATGCCAGAAATTTTGTCTGTATTATTTAATTTAAAAAAGTTATGGGCCCAAACATAATGCATTTTGTAAAAAATCAGAAAAGATATTTGATCACTTAACACAAAAAATGTTAATGCTATGGACCTTTTTTCCAGTAATATAACTTTAATTAATCAAAATTAAATTGTATACCCAAAATTAGATGAAAATCTTGTAAATTTTTTAAAATATTATTAAAAATAAAAAATTGGTACCTTAAATTTTGCCCAACTTTGACCATGGCACGTTTTTTTCCTGTAAGTACTGTGGATTTAATTTTCACAGCATGTTTTTGTTAGCATTTCAACTGTTAACACCAAAAATTTGAAACCAGATGATCAAAAACTGTAGATTTTAATCAAGTTTTCAAGCACCATGTAACATATTGTTTACATCAAGCTAGTGTTATGCAGTTTGCAAGAGCTCAGCTCCCCAGCTTCAAATCTAAGTTCCTTAAATTCGGCATACAGTTAGATGTCTCCAAAATGCCCTACCATGCCAAGAATTTGGTCACTAGGACATTCGAGATATTAATGAAAAACTTCATTTTTCCATAAAAAACCCATTGTTACACTTCAAAACTGCCTAATATCAACACCACTGATCTGACTTTAATCATAAATAATATACATATTTTTCATTCTCTATGCACGTGCCAGAATGATGTCAGTATTGTGTAATTGTTTTAAGTTATGGGCCCAAACATAATGCACTTTGTAAAAAATCAAGAAATATATTTACTCCCTTAACAAAAGCATTGCTGAAGCTAGAGATTTTTTTGTCAGGGATGTAACATTATTTAATCAAGATTCATTTGAATACCCAAAATTAGTTCTGAATTTTTTCAAATTTTATTTAGTATAAATATAAAATTAGTACCTTAAATTTTGCCCAACTGTGACCATGGCACATTTGTTTCCCGTGAGCACTGTTAATATAATTTTCATATCATGCACACATAAGCATTTCAGCTTTTTAGTTTAGAAAGCTGAAAGAAATTGGCCAAAAATTATAGCTTTTATTAATGTTTTTTATGAGACCCTGTCAGACTTTGGCTCTCTCCAGCCCCTCTTGAGTCACCTGTATGTTGACCTTGTTGACCTTTCATCAAATTATGCACGCTTGAGGCGAGGCATACATGGAATCCAGGCAGCTAATGGCAAGCCACAGTTGATCCAGGTGTCCAACCCAACTCATCTAGTAGTTTTAACCAAGAACATAACAAAAAACAATAAATTAAAAAATTTTTATTGGTTTTTAATAACAAATTAAAGAAAAAAAGAAAAGGTATTTGTTAGTTTATAATAACAGGAAATTAACTTGCAGTTACTGATGATATAAGAATCTTGTATCGATGGGTAGAATATCACATATTCCAAATAACACCATGCAGTCACCTATGGCATTTTTCAGTTCAATTTTAATGATAAAGAAGTAAATTTTATTATTCATTACTAATCATTAGGGATCATATGAAGGAAATTAGACAAAGATGCAGTTGATAATATTAATCTAGATTCCTGCTGTGTCTAGTGTGTACATTGATGTGAAATTAGTCCAAAATGAATTTTTTACAGTTATTTTTTAATATAAATAAAAGCCATAAAACCAGGTACTTATGATCATTATTTAAATGTGTGAATTTTGTATATTCTGGATTCTCAACATCATTGTTTGGTGAAAACTGAATAAATTCCAGACATGGTGCAAATACTTTGTAATTGTATTTAAATACGAATATGATTTTGTACTCCATTATAAAATTTCTTGCATAAAGAATGGGAATTCAGGTAAAAATGAAAATATATGAATACTCGTGCAAATACTTTCAAAATGTATTCATGAATGCATTCATGAATATATTCTTTAATATTATTTTAATAATCATATCAGTTATATTTCATTTTAAAAAATCATATGATTCTCTTATTATTTTTAATAAAAAATTATATTTGGGACAATATTTGTATTTTTTTTAATAAATAGTTAAACTCTTATATTATATGTTCTGCTTATAAGTTATATGGCCAAGTCAAAATCTGTGTGACAATAGTACTCCATTTGTCAATAAAATAAATGAAATAAATCCTCTTCCCTGTCTCCAAAGGTACTATCAAAATCATACATAAGCTAAACAACAAATCATAATACAGCTTATATTTATTACAACACAAAACCAGCATGTGCCTCATTTCTAAAAAATATTTTTTTATCATATATAACAGCTGAGCGTCGTGACCCATAGGTCCCTTGTTTTCCCATCTATCATAAAATTCAGTTCAGTAGCTTGGTTTGTACCCTGAATGTCCTGTCAAATTCATAAGATTTTTTACTTTTCTTTGAATTTTGTTTGTATTTACATGCGAAATTCATAGTGATACACAGTCCCTAAAATTGGAGCGATTTTACATGAAGAAAAATTAAAATTTATCAGTAACACATGTACTGATTTTACCACTTTGTGCCAGATGATAAACATGTCAGTTGAACTGTAACTGAGTGTCCGCATGACCAGTTGTAACTAAACCTGAGTAAGTTCATCCAGTCCTGTCATTCAAAATCTGACATTCATGCAATTCATGTGGAAGATACATTATGTGAATTTATGACAAAGGGTTCTGTTGTAGATTGGTAATTGGGTCACCAGTTGTATATCATCATGTTTAGACTGCAATAGGCGGATGTAAGGTTCAAAGGGCATTTTGATGTAGCTTCACATGTTTGTGATAAATCAAGTGTGAACCTCTCAGGATCCCAGACACACTAATGATACCTTTTCATCATTTATTAAAAAACAAAATTTTCAAAAGGGATGGCTTGATTTTCTTCCTTTCTGAGCTATATTCTGAAATTCAGCATGTGACCAGAGTTCAGTGTGTGTGTGTGGGGGGGGGGGATGACATGACTTTTTAGCTTCTGACACTGACAGTTTGGAATTAATATGGTTGATGTTATAGAGTTATAAATTTATTTTAATAAATAGGGTCCAGCTTGGTCCAAAGAGATTGAAGCGGTGTCATTATGCTAGAACTTTTCAAGTTGACCGTGTCAACCTGTGATCGAACAATAAAATGGCCATGACAGTTGTTAAAACTGCATGAGGAGTACAGAGTGATATGTATATTCACATACATCTGACTTAAATATATCCTGGGGATTTGCTAACACTATTATGTAGATATGTCATGATTTGAGACGGCCACAATTTATGGATAAGGTCTGACATGACCAGTGGTGGAATCGTTTAGTCAGCAGCATGCGATAAACATGACAATTGATGCTGAAAGCTGGAGCTTCCACTTCAGCTAAAAGCTTCAGATAAGAGTGGAGTATACTATGATCATAAAAGGTCTGTATTTTATCCAGGTTTATGAAAAAATACCTTTGTTCTCTTGTCAGATTAAATGTCTTGTGTTATTATAATTTCCATTCCCTTCTTTCCTTTCCCCCACAGTGGTTTCTTGAATCATGTTTGTTTAGAACTTGAACCCTTGTGTCCCTGTTTTGACATTTTCAGATTAATCACCTGACTTGTCATTTGAATGTGAAATTGTTTTGTGTCTGTTGAGTTGAAGAACCATGAAGATACAGCAGTCGAGAAACTGGGTAGATAATGAAAATAAGTTAGTGAAATTAAACAGATGCAGTTTTGTTCTGATTAAAATGTTTTTTAAGTGTTTCCAGCTCTCAGAAACCCCTTCTTCAATAATTTATAACATGTGGAGGGCCCCATTTTTATAGCTGCCTATTCATAAACCTGTTTTAACTAATGAAGCTTATTTCCATTTATATCACAGGTGCGTTTTTCTATAGACTGTCTTTAACAAAATTGTTTTCCCTGCCTTGTTACAGATACAGCATAGATGGAGAACTGAAATACTTGGCAGATGCCCAGGAGCTGATCAGACCTGAGCGCAACACACTCTCAGTCAGTTTTGAAGATGTGGAGAGTTATAACCAACAGCTGGCAACGACCGTATTGGAAGATTATTACAGGTACAAGGATTACTGACATGTCAGTGCTATGAAAAAAAATGAATATTTCAAATAAGTTAAATATTAAGGAAGATCACTGTATCTGTATTTTAATGGTTTTCACAATTGCATATTTTCAAATAAAACTTGCAAAATTTTAAAATTTATAAAAAAATTTTAAAGTTTTAAATGTTAGAGTAAATTTTCTGTATTTTGGTATCTAGTGATTACAATTCATCAATTAAAAAAGTCATGGAAGATTATTATATATCCATTGACAGCAGGCTGACATGAAAATTTTGTCTGTTTTGGTGTACAAGATTCTTGTACATCTGCTGCAGTGTATAGGATTTCCTTCATCATTGGCATGTTGAAACTTGCATGAAGTGTTTAAATTTTCATTTCAGGGTTTATCCATATCTTTGTCGAGCTGTTCGTAATTTTGCTCAGGACAGGGGGCAGGTCCCTCCAGCAAAGGAGTTCTATGTCAGCTTTACAGATGTCTCATCAAGGCTCAAGTGAGTGTACTCTTTGTTTTAAATATTACATTGCTAATATGGAGGTTACTTTCAAATGCTTCCTTGATCCCTGACTTCATCATTATGGCCATTTTTGGTGGACATTTTATCCATCCAAAGATAAGGAACTGGTCACATGTAAGAGATATCTAGATTCTATTATGTCATGAATCCATAGTCGTTGAATATTTTTAGCACAGGTAAAGTAGTGTTGAAAAGCTGATTGGTGAGCATGAAATATTTTAAAAAAATGACAAAATGATGCAGTAACTTCTCACATATTAAACAAAAAAAAACATTTTCTGGAAGATCGTTCAGGAACAAATCCCAGACCGTTACTTGCTCTTTAATATCATTTTACAAATGGAACACTTTGGTGCATGAATTCTAAAACAAACCAAAAGATGGTTCTCAAATGAAATGCACTATTCATCATTGTGTTCTCTCATGTTAAAGGGTTCGTGACCTGACAACGGCAAAAATTGGCAGTCTGTTGAAGATTACAGGACAGGTGGTGAGAACGCATCCCGTCCATCCGGAGCTTGTCAGCGGAACCTTCATGTGTCTGGACTGTCAGACTGTCATCAAAGACGTGGAGCAGCAGTTCAAATACACACAGGTACTAAGTACACAGGAGCTTAGCTTCATACCTCGGTGAATTAAGAATATGTTGGGTATTATTAGGAAAACACTTGTGTATACTGGTAATTTACTCCTGCATATTTGCGTACCCTACAAATGCCTTGTGTGCGAGGTGATGCACCTTAAAAAAATAAGAAACAAAATTAAGTATATTTTAAATGCATTTTGTAAAAACTTGAGTGGAGTCCTTGTATTTGCTTTTAAAAATATTTTGTTTGCAATTTCCTGCGACTTCCATTCCGTCATAATTCCAAACATGCCCTACTTTCTTTTTGAAGGTTTGTTGCATTAAACAACCTTTTCCTTTTAATTTCATACAATTTAAGAAAAACATGGTTACAGTAAAATGATTGATTGGCAAGTATAGAAGATGGCATTTTTACCTTGGTTCTGTGTGTGGAAATGCATTATTCATGAACTTTCCAAGAGTTACATTTCTCTCAGTTGATTTTTTTTTTCCCTTCAGCCGACCATCTGTAGAAACCCTGTGTGTAACAACCGATCTAAGTTCATGCTGGATGTGAACAAGTCCCGATTCGTAGATTTTCAGAAAGTAAGAATTCAGGAAACACAGGCTGAACTTCCCCGTGGAAGCATCCCAAGGAGGTAAAAAAAAACAATGATTTTTGGCTTTTCTAAAATAAAATATATATATATATGAAACATTTTGTTAAAGCATTAAATGAATTTTTGTCTTGAAGTAATGGTTTTGGGTACTGTGATTGGTTTGGTTAAGATAGGTATATATTGTTAAAACACTTGTAATGCTGTACCACCCAAGAGTTTCATAAATTTTTAAGGGTGACTCTTTCTTCAGCCTTGACTATATTGATCGAAGCATAGTATTGGATCAGGGGACACTTTTTATGTACAAAATATTTGACCATGTATCACTACATTCATTCTGCCAGTGTTTTTAGATAAAGTAAAATTTAAGTTGGCGGTATGAAAAAATTTACCAATTGAAACTTTGTTTTTGATAAAAGTGTGCTTTTAAAACAGTGAAGAGTTCAGGATTTTGAATATTTGCTGGCTTCATCTAAATGTCTAAGCAAATGTAGCTAAAATACAGTTGAGTTTTCTGACACGAGTGAGTGTTTGTTGTTGGTTTCAGTGTGGAAGTTATCCTGAGGGCTGAGGCTGTGGAGACTGCCCAGGCTGGTGACAAATGTGATTTTACTGGCACTCTAATTGTAGTTCCAGATGTTGCACAGCTGTCCGTACCAGGTATGTTGATTTCTCTTCTGTTATCTTGTTCTTCATTGCTAGTAATCTTCTTGAGTCTAATTCTTTGACTTCTCAGATCACATTCAGCATCAAGATAATAAAGCAGTATTCTCATTCAAATATCTATGTTAATATTGGTTCACATTATTAAACAGTCATTTCAAAGGAAACTTAAACTTGTGCAATAAAATGCCGGGAAATGCAGAATTTATGCACACAGTGTTTTTGCCTTCAAATGGAGTATGAAAGTCTTATTTAAATGTAACTTAAACAAGTCTGATCCTTCCTTGTGTTTCATAGTTTGCACATTAGTTCAGCCATTGACTGTTTGTTGTGTTTTCTAGGAGCCAGAGCAGAGACTTCAGCCAGAGGTCGAGGCAACGATGGTTACGAGAGGGAGGGTGTTTCAGGTTTAAAAGCTCTTGGTGTCAGAGACTTGTCATACCGGCTTGCATACCTTGCATGCACAGTTGAATCTCATAACAGAAAGGTAAGTGCTGTTTTCAATTTATAATCATCAGTAATTTGAAAATTCAGGTTTGTGTTGGGTGGTGATGATGAAATTTTGTTTCCAACATTCGCGGTTTCCACCAGAGGGCCTGCCAGCCCGGGGATGGCCAATTCTTCCTTGGATGTCTGAACCACACTTTTAAAAGCATGTGACTTAGAAGCAGGGGTCATAATAATGCCTTTCCGCCTGTCTCAGACAGGTAAACACGGGCAGGGAAAGGCATTTTACATTTGGCACCAATCCGCTCAATAGGTGAACACATAGATGTTTTCTACGTTAGCAGCTAACAAGGAGTTACAAACATGACAGAAAAGAAATATTGTTTAGGTGGTGTTCCACCCACTCCCTATATTTTCTTTATATTCCCATAAAAATGGTCTACAATTTCTTATACTTTCTGGCATTCTCTGATATGTTCGTGTTTTTTTTTTATATCACAAAAGTTTCTGATAGGAGTCTTACTATTGTTAAAATTTAGTTCTCTTTGCATGCAATGGGCATGTTGGATATCATGTTACTTGGCAGAATCAGAAAGTTCGATATGAAAGTAGGATGCATCTTTAGCAGAAAGAGGCATTTTTTGCAGAAAGGAAAACCTGTATTAATGCCTAAATTGGAAAGTTGAAAAGTTCAAAGTATTACAATCCCTGAAAAGTATTGAGTTTAAATCCCATACCTACTTTAATTTAATCTCTTAAACACATAAAGTGGCAACATTGGTTTGGGAAATATATTCAGAATATGTAAGTGAAACTGTCCTGTTAGAATAGAAACTTGAATTTTATATGCCTGGTAATGCTTTGCCATTGCAGAAATGTTTGCTTTAAAGAAATTATTTGTAGTACTATATTTTATGACATATTACAAATATTTTTGTTTCATAAATTTAAACAAATTTAATAAATTGATACTGCACCAGAATATTTTCTATGTGAGGATACCTTTTGCATTTTGTATAAAAATATTCAATAAGAAAAGCCTGTTGCACCCTAGCTTCTTGGAATCCAGATGATATTTTACTTTTTTTTCTGACAGTTTGGTCTTGGTGGAGGACAGGATGAGGAAGAAATCACCCCGGAGACAATAAAGAAACAGATGACGGAACAAGAATGGCAAAAAGTTTATGATATGAGCCAGGACAAGCACCTCTACCACCACCTGTGCACAAGTCTATTCCCAACCATTCATGGTCAGTTCAGAATGTGTTCACTTCTTACTGTACAGCAAGGGATCTGCCGTATCAGCGTTGATTATAAGCTAACCTGAATTTTTTGAGTATTTTCAATCACGAAGACGCTTTGATCAAATTTTTTAACAACTGTCACCAAATTTTTTCACAACTGTCACCATATATGTTAAGGAAATAATCTACGTTCTCTGTACCACAAGCTCCTTAAAATTTTTATCAAAATTCTTATTTGCTTATTTAAAAAAAAAAATTTGTGGTGTGGTGATGATGAAACTTTGTTTCCAACATTTGCGGTTTCCACCAGAGGGCCTGCAAGCCCGGGGATGGCCAATTCTTTCTTGGATGTCTGGACCACACTCTTTACAAACTTATAAATTAAACATGTAGAAAAGTGAATTTTATTGTGGTGTTCATTACTTATCATCAGATCAGAGTAGTTTTCTGATAAACCTCACAAGTTTTGATGCAATCTTAATATTGTAAAAGATTGTTACTTGGAATAAATATTACTTTGGTGTCATGAAGTTGACGTATTAAATTTTACTTTGGTATTATTTATAAGTTAACATGTGTTTGATATAACTTTGGTATTATTGCAAGTTTACATGTATTTATAATATTCTTTATAATTTGCAGGGAATGATGAGATAAAGCGAGGTGTTTTACTGATGTTGTTTGGAGGAGTTCCCAAGGTCACTTTGGAGGGCACTCATCTCCGTGGTGACATCAATGTGTGTATAGTTGGTGATCCTAGTACAGCCAAAAGCCAGTTTCTAAAGTAAGGACATTACAGTAATGCACTTAAAATAACAATTGTATTCTGACTGTTACTTGTTAAAAACTGGTCAGTTTAATTAAGAATCAAAATTGCATATATACATTCTAACTTTCTAGTTAAATTGATCAGTTGTTTATAAGTCAAATGGTGTGAGCATTCAGTGGAGGGCTTAGATTATTAATTGTAGGAAAGTCACAGAATACAGTATAAACAGACATGTTGTTGCATCACCAGTGTATTGGTATTTACGGGATTTTATGATTGGCTGACAGACGTCTCTTTAAGGAAAAACTTGGAAGTGTCATATAAGCGAGTCTAAACCAGGGGCTAAAATGTTGCACCTGGGGGAACCAATAAAAATGAACAAAATTGTAAAAAAAACGGGATAGCGTTCAATATTTAGATTTTAAAAAGTGGTTAGGGACAACCCTAGCAGTTGAAATATTGAGATCTTGTTCTGTTTATAGACAGGTAGAAGAATTTAGTCCCCGAGCTGTTTATACAAGTGGCAAAGCAAGCAGTGCTGCTGGTCTGACAGCGGCTGTGGTCAGAGACGAGGAGACCCATGAGTTTGTGATAGAGGCCGGAGCCTTGATGTTGGCAGACAATGTAAGTTCTTGATTAAACGTTTTCCTTTACACAGACAGTCCTGTAAATTTGAAATTAGATATCAACAATATCAAAATATCTGCTTTAAAGTTTTTCCTAGAAATTATTGTTAATCATTTGGAAAGAACATCAGTTTTGGGGTAGCAATTTTATGTTTACTATTTTAAAATTTCAGTCTTATCCATGCACATGTTTATAAAATATTGTTTGCTGTAAGAATGCTCCATGGGTACCATGTGGAGTTGGTCCTACAGTTTGTAGAGGTGGATATCTTGAGCTGTAAATAAAGCTTGTAGTCTCTACACCAAAGGTTGTACACAAAAAAAACTTGAAAATTTGAATTATCAGCCAGTTTAACTTTAGAGAAATAGATTTGTATACGAAGTTAGCATTCCAGATATGCACATAGTTTGTAAATACAAGTTGTATGTCTGCATGTGCTGTGAGGATAGGTGCTTGTGATTCAATGAGTATGCATAAAAAATCAGACACATTGTGTATGGGTTACATAAGCAGCAAAACTTGGGATATAGTAAATCCCTAAATGAAGGAGTTACTCATCTACCAGAGGAATACCCTTTCACTGACATGGAATTGTGGAATGCCAATGTAATGCAGTTTCAGCCATCACAGTTAGCGATAGTGTTGCATGTCCACATTGCAGACATGCATATTTGTGTTTTTGATTTTCAGCTGTTTGTATTCATACCTATGTACAATGCATAAGAATAAATGGAATGCCACTTTTTAGTCTCATTGCCCAGTATAAATAGTTTTGAACAGTTTCACAAACTCTTGTTGTCTTCCTAGTTCTTTTGTAGCTTTTAAATTGAGCAAATGTTGTTGGATGAGGTAATGACTGTTTATAACAGGGTTATTTATGACATTGAAATTGCTCTGGATAACATAACCATTTAGTTCTAACTTGAGTCCTTCAAGCCTTTCCCCTCCACCTCCTTGGCACGGTTTTGGTCCACAAGTTTGTTACATTGTGGTCCAGACTGGACCAAAAAGGTTGTGAAGGAATGTCATGATGAGAGGAAAAATAATCAGACAGGAAAGATTGAAAGAAGAAGTATTATCAGTATAGATATTGATGGGAAACAATGTCTTAATGCTGGAGGTAAACTGGACAGAATTGGTTTAGAAGTGCTCCTAGATCGCAAGTAACTGAGCACGATAGCCCTGAGGATCCATAGCTGTTAAATCACCTGCTTCTAGATAATACACATATATGTTGGTATTACAGTTCACAATGGGAAAACTTTAATTCTGCTAGGGAATTTACAGAAGTAACCTAGATTGTGAAAATTGAGTCATTTGTAGGTGGCCTGCTCTAGAGATTGTTGTTCTGATCTGTCTTTTCTTGGCACTGTTTGGTCCACAAGAGTATTATATTTGTGGTCTACCCAGTACCAACAGAAGCTGGATTTTCATTCATCAGGGGTTTGATGTTCAGGAAACTGGGAAAATAAGCACATTGGAAGTTTTAATCAGTTAGCAGTGGTGAAGTGGCATTGTTGATTTTCTAGACATAAAATGGTGTTAAATGTATGTTGAACTGAAGTTAGGAGTAAAACCTATTTCAGATGAAAGTAGAAAAAAAACTTTTCATTCATTCAAACTCGCAATGGATCTCTCACCATGGAGTTTCTCATAATATTAGCTTGTGTATTGAATATCTGCCTTTTCAGTTTTAGTGTATTGATTGGAACTTTTAGGTGATGATACAGAGAGAACCTAATCAACCCTGCAGGGGTTTAGCCATAATGTTGGAAGGTAGATGAGCTACATTGAATTATTGCTCAAAAGGTAATTTAAAAGACGCATCACTTTCGTTTTTGCATGGTTTATGATGTCTTTAGTAAGGTGATTCTCTTGACCTTCTAGGGTGTGTGTTGCATAGATGAATTTGACAAGATGGACCCCAGGGACCAGGTAGCCATTCACGAAGCCATGGAACAGCAGACGATCTCCATCACAAAAGCTGGAGTCAAGGTGAGCAACAAGAAGTCATTCAAACATTCAACCGATCTCTGTTTGGAATTCTGTAATGTTAAGAAACATTCTGTCAAATTTGTTAATGTTATGAGTTACCCTTTGCATGATTTACATGGAGACACCTTATAAGAAGCATTATTATTGATCAAGTTAATGACATTGTTATTAACATCAGATCTTATTAACTTTGATGAATTAATACTTTGTATTAATTTTTAAAACTTTTCCATTTCAGGCAACACTTAATGCCAGGACATCTATACTTGCTGCAGCCAACCCTATAGGTGGTCGTTACGATCGTACAAAGTCTTTGAAACAGAACATCACCATGACAGCACCCATCATGTCTCGTTTCGATCTCTTCTTCATCCTCGTTGATGAATGCAATGAGGTTAGTTTTGTTTCTGATAAATTGAGCTCATGTAATAAGTATTTATCCTTATAGTTTTAAAATAACAATTTAAGTTCCCCCATCTTTTGATAAGCGAGGTTCACAAAGCTACATAACAGGAGACCTTTCTCCATCAGGTTGCTCTGCCAGCCATTTTATGAATTTTGAACAAGCCTGCATGTAATCAGCAAGGATGCAAGGGACAGAAATGCATTGGAACAAAAATGGTGTACATATAATGAATTAAGTTTCAAGTAAAAAATTTTTAATTGAATGTATAACGTTTAACACAACATCTTACCTTGAGGTGAAAATTGTATGGATTTTCTACATTTCATAATTAGATTTTTAACTTTGCATAATTTTACATCTGATGTATTTAATAAATCTTGAGAGAGACTACAAGAGAATTTGATCCATATGTTCGCTTCAAGTATGACCTTGATTATGTGATATTCTTTGGTTATAGGTTGTGGACCATGCTATAGCCAGAAGAATTGTTGACCTTCACAGCCGAGCAGAGGATTCTGTAGAGCGGGTGTATACTCCCGAGATGATCCAGCGCTACATCACGTTCGCCAGACAGTTCAAACCAAAGGTGAGGATTTTTGATAGATCATGGGTTTTAACTGGACAAGAAAAACCCATTTCCTCATCATTGGTTATGTAATTGGGGAGCTTTATATGAATCTAAAGCTTCTGATGCAATATTGCAGAGGTTAATTGAAGAATTAAATTACATGTTCATTGACTTGTAATGAATATTTTGTTATTAAGTAGGACTGAATAACTTTGGGGGTAACAAGTTTGTATGTTGTGTGAACTGTAAAACTTGAAAACGGTATCTACTTCAGTCTCTTTATATAAAGGTCAGACAATATTAAAATTGAAATGTCATACGTTGTAGCCTATTCTTCTCTTTATGTCGTATGTTTGTGATTTTTGCTACAGATAAGCAAAGATTCAGCAGAGTACATGGTGGAAGAGTACAAGAGGATGAGACAACGGGATGGTCAGGGCACGGTGAAGTCGGCGTGGAGGATCACTGTACGACAGCTTGAGAGCATGATCAGACTGTCAGAGGCCATGGCCCGCATGCACTGCCAAGATGAGGTAACAAAGGCTTACAAGTTGATTAATTACCCAGCAATGCCTCAATTCTAGTCGTTCATTTCTGATGTTTCCTTTTTTATGGCTCTCCAACTATCTTCTGTATAAAAAAAATTAAGTCTCATTTGGCTGTGCTGATACACGATCTTTGTTTTGTATCCGAAAACTTTTTGTTATAACACAGACACAGTATTGGCCTCTAAGTTTTATATAGATGTCAAACTTCATTCCTTTACAATTTATGAATAAAGCTTTTATTTAAGGGCTCTTACCCACATCAATGCCTCTCAACATTAATGATCCCACTCCACCACCCCCACACCCAAATAACAACTAAAGAAGGAAAAATATGAATACAAATTTGATGTTCATTGATGTGATTGTTCTTTATCCTTCACTAGATGTGTACACTTCATTACACAGGTACAACCAAAGCATGTGAAGGAAGCTTTCCGTTTACTGAACAAATCTATCATCCGTGTTGAGCAGCCTGACATCCACCTGGCAGAAGAGGAGCTGGCAACCCCCATGGACATGGATGGTAGGTTTACGGAGTATACCTGTCTGAATCTATGGGGGTCTGTCTCTGTTTTATATGGTGGACACTTAAATCTTACAATATTTCATGTATATGTTGGGCAATATGATTTTCAGTTGAGGAATTGGTTAGGCATGTGTACCTGTATTCATGGAGGATATAGAAGAGTTAAGAATATTATTATTATAATAATGATAAGATTTTAACGATTATTATCTTACAAAATCTCTATTTCTCAGATTTTAAGTATATAAAATGAGATCAGCTGAAGTATATCATAAGTTTTGATGAAAATTGACTAATTAGTTTCCTGCTCTGTTGTTGGTTAGAGCTGCTTGCTAGTAGTTGTGAATTATAATGCTTTATCCCTCAGTATACCAAGGGTAAACTTCAATCAGCCATAACTGTCAGTGGCTTAATTGTCCCGTATGTAGAAATTGTATCCGCCAAAATGAAGTTGTGCGGATACTATGTTTTTGACTGGGTTTCGCTGCCGCGTTCGTTTCCGGAGAACTCCTCTGAGACTACTGGACGGATTTTTCCGAAACATACACCAATTATCGGGTCACATGTGAACTGGTGCCTAACCAGTTGGCCTTGACCTCTTACCTTTCCTCTCTGCCCAGCGTCCGTTTGTGCGTCTGTGTCCACACATAAACCCACATATCCCGGGAACTGTTTGACCGATCAGGAAAAAAAATTGTACAAATGTAGCCCTTCCATAGCTTTACAACATACACAAAAAATGGTGGCGCCACCTGCAACCATGTTTTCACCGTGTCCATCTGTTTATCTGCCTTCGGTTAAAATCACTCATATCTCTGCAGTGGTTTGACTAATTCACATGAAATTTGGCATGCTTATACATCCTAGATAGCTCTCTTGATTTTATGACAGGTGGCACCATCCACATTTATGTTCACACTGCAGACATCCAAGCCCATATCTCGGGAACTGTTTGACCAATCAGGGAAAAGATTTACACAAATGTAGCCCTTGGATAGCTTTATAACATACACAAATATGGTGGTGCCACCTGCAGCTATTTTTGCTCAACGTCCATCTGTTTGTCTGCCTTTGGTTAAAATCACACACATCTCTGCAGTGGTTTGACCAAATTACCTGAAATATGGCATGCGTATACATCCCGCATAGCTTTCTTGATTTTATGACAGGTGGTGCCACCTACATTCACGTTCACGCTGTAGACATCCATGCTTGTATCTCCAGACTCGTTTGACCAATCTGGAAAAAATTTTTTACACAAATGTAGCCCTTTGATAGCTTTGTAACATACACAAAAATGGTGGCGCCACCTGCAGCCATTTTTGCACAGCGTCCATCTGTTTGTCTGCCTTGGGTTAAAATCTCTCATATCTCTGCAGTGGTTTGACCAAATTACCTAAAATTCGGCATGTGTATACATCCTAGATAGCTTTCTTGATTTTATGATAGGTAGCACCACCTATGTTCACGTTCACGCTGCAGACGTTAATGCTTATATCTCCGGACTCGTTTGACCAATCAGGAAAATAAAAATTTCACAAATGTAGCCCTTGGATAGCTTTATAACATACACAAAAATGGTGGCGCCACCTGCAGCCATTTTTGCACAGCGTCCATCTGTTTGTCTGCTGTGGGATAAAATCACTCCTATCTCTGCAGTGGTTTGGGTTTTCCACCTGAAATTTTGCATGTGTATACATCTTGGATAGTTTCTCGTTCAAATAACAGGTGGCGCCACCTACAATTGTGTTGACGTGGCAGACATCCATTCTAATATGAAACACATGTAACTCTATTTCCCCCTTGCCACTCAATCCATGCCTCACCTCACCCGTCCTACTCTGATTTTGGTGGATACACGTAGTCGCTTGTCGACTACCCATATTCTAGTTGCATTAAGGATATAATTGAACAAACTTTGATATACATTAGTTTTGAAAATGTGAATATTTGTAGAAGTCATCAAAAATAAATATCTCATTCTGCCAAAAGATCTAAAAGTATTAAAGATGAGTTTATTCACTTTTCTTGTAGAGGACGAAGCTACCCAGGAGAAGCCACCATCACCAGAGAAACCTGCCGAGTCGGCGACGCAGAAGAAAGGCCAGAAGATGTCATACGAGGAGTATCGTCAAATGGCCAACCTCCTGGTGCTGCACATGAGGAAACAGGAGGACCAGGAAGAAGGTGAGACCATCAGCCTGAAAATCTGTCATCTGGCGTCATTTGAAAAAATCTGTCATGTTAAAATCTGTCATGTGAAAACTTGTCATGTCGTTTGAAAATGCTGTTTTCTGTCGTGAAAATCTGTCACTGGTTGTGTGAAAATCTCTTGTGTGAAAATCAGTTGTCTGTTGTCTGCTAACCTACTGTCTGAAGTCTTTATTTATCTTGTAAATCTGTAATCTGGTAACCATTAACTGGAGCATAAAATCAGTCTTCTTCAGTCATATATCATCTGTAGTTGGAAAATCTGTCATTTGTACCCACCCTTAGTGTAAACTTTTTACTCATCTGCTGAATTTTGTCATCTATTAATGAAAATCTGTCCGTACAAATATGTCATCTGTTGTCTGTTAATCTGTCACCTGTTGTATCAAAATCTTTAGAATGTCTAACATCTGTAAAATGTAATGAATACAAAGTTTGGAGATATAACAAATTATGAATATGAATAATAGTTAATGCAGCAGCAACAGTTCACCTTTATAATATAAAACTACAACGTAGAGGTAATGACTGACGGGGTGTGGCCTCTGTATTTATATTAGCTTTATGGTTGTCGCGTTTCAGGTGAAGGAGATCAGACCGGAGTTCGCCGTAGTGAGCTTGTGGACTGGTACCTGGGTCAGATTGAGGGGGAGATCGATACAGAAGCTGAACTAATTGACAAGAAAACTCTGGTGGAGAAGGTGATATACAGACTTGTTCACCATGTGAGTAAAGTCAACTTAATATTCATTTTCTTGCATATTTATATTTTGTATAAAAAAAAAGTTTAACATATCTAATGTAGCTGCATGGGATCTGCAAACCACACAATATGCAATATCTGTTGGGACATTGGTTTGAGCTTTTGGGTTTCCAAGTGGTCTGATCCAGCTGCTGCACAATTTAAAAAATTCCAGGGTCTCTTGGATACACATGTAAAAATTTAAAATAGATCAGACTGGATAAGAATATGTAATAGCCAGTGCATGATTGCGCATTGAAGAAATTATCAAGTGTCTTTTTAACAAATGTCTGTCATACGGTAAAACTACAAGCATCATGGTACTGAATTCAGTTTGTCTAAAAATGCAGGAAAAATTAGGAATCGATAATTGTGTTAAATTATGCCATTGCTTATATAGATGTAACTGATGTTGTATTAATATTGTATTGATGTTGTTTTGAGCTTTTCCATTTTCAAATGATCTGATCCAGTTACTACACAAATGTTGATAATACCTTCACAATGTTTGTGTTAGCACCCTGGACAAAATATGTTATAACTTTTAATTTACATTTCATTACAGGATCATGTGTTGATACAGTTGGAAGCTACTGGCCTCAAGAAACGTGGCGGGGAGGAAGAGACGCTTGTCAAGGAGGACGATCCAATCCTGGTGGTTCATCCGAATTATGTCATAGACGTGTAACCTGCATCATTAAACTGAGGATAAATTGTGATAACGAGATGTTCTAAACAAATTTATCTAGGAAGTGCATACTTTCATTTGGGAGGCATATATATCATTGTTTCCTGGACTGTTATACATTAAACAGGGGAATGCCCACTTTGAAAGTGAACTCTTGACATGGTCTCAAGATCAGTGAAAAGAAATTCTTATCTGACTATATTGGAGTGAAGTTAATTCAGCAGTAAATTGGCTATAATGGTTTTGAATAATTGTGGAAATAGATATTCTGCTTGCCAAGAATAATATTTTGAGAAACCACTAAATGCCAATATCAGATGTAGAATATGTTGCTAAGGTAACATTTGTTCTCCCATGCTCGATCAGCATATTTTGGACACTATTCTGGGCACACATTGGGAAGATTGAATATACCTAGTGCTCATAAATAGTGTAAAATGGACCCAAGGCCTGCAGTATTAAAGATGTGCATAAAAAATTATGCATGAAAAGGCTAAAAGTTGTCATGGAAGTACACATTGATGTCCTTGATGAGTAAAAGTGAAATGAAAATGTTCAAACTTGAACTGATTTGCTTCATTTGGAAGTATTTGCTGTGTGTCAAAATATGGAATATGATCTGTCAAAAAAACTGCTAATTAACTGCTAATATGTATTTCATTTAAGGTGCTTTCACCACTTGACATCTCAGTGTAGATGTGCAAAGTTCATTTATGATGTGTTCACATATTAACTGTTTGAAGGATACCCCAACCTGTGTTCAACTTTGTGTACAGCATAGTATAACAATAGTATAGTAAACGGTGTACAGAACCTGCCTGAGCAGAAAGCAAGGAGATGAATGCGAGGTAAGACTGACAGAGTGGATGGAATAGTAGTTCTTCATCAATTTAGTTCTGTATATAAAACCTGGCCGCATACTTGCACTAAGATTTACGTTCAAACTTTGTACATTTGTAAAATAAAGGATATAATTTAAATACCAACCATTTGTTTCTTTTCTATGAAACTGTGAACAGGAAAAGGTCAGTGAGGACGCATTTCTGAAGAGTTGCCCAAGATTGCAAAATGGACCCGTGAATTTTAAGGAGTGGTACAAGCCATCCTGGGGAAACCTTGATAATGCCCCCCCCCCCTTTCAGTCAAATGCAGGGAATATGAAAACATTGCTGTAGATGTAAGAAAAGTTTGAGTAATCCAGATTGTCTCATAAGAGAAAATGTCTTGTTATTGATCTTGATCATTGGCTAGAAAGGATTATTTCTTGGCCAACCATAGTCATTTTGGGCTGCACAACCTGAAACTTAATCATTGTTATTTTTATCAACTATCAAAATTTTTATTTGGTGAAAGATCGGAAAGTGATCTTTGCCTCAGGCCTTTGCAAGAAATATTTTTGGAAGGTGGACCTTCAGGCATGATCCTGTACCTGACACTGAAACCAGGCCTGATGCCAACCTGTGCAAAGTTTGGGAGTATGAATGGAGGTTTATATTAAAAAATTTAATATTAATCCTTTTAAATCCTGCATATCTACCTTAGTCATTATGAATTCAGTAAATTGGACATTTCGGACCTGCAAGTTTCAGACTAGGACATTTTAAAACTAGAATATGGGTAGTCGACAAGCGACTGTGTATCCGCAGAAATCAGAGTGGGACGGGTGAAGTGAGGCATGGATCAAGTGGCAAGGGGAATAGAGTGAGGTGTGCAGCATAAACGTGAATGTAGGTGGTGCCACCTGTCATAAAATCGAGAAAATTGTCCAGGATGTATAAACCTGCAAAATTTCAGGTGGATAAGTCAAACCACTGCTGAGATATGAGTGATTTTATCCCAAGGCAGATGAACAGATGGGTGGTGTTCATAAGTGGTTGCAGGTGGCGCCATCAGTTTTGCTTATGATGAAGAGCTATGTGAGATCTATACACAAGCAAACCTTTGGCCCAATCGGTCAAACGGTTCCCGAGATATGAGCTTCGATGTCTGCAGTGTATACATGAATGTAGGTGGCGCCACCTGTCTTAAAGCCGAGAAAGCTGTCCAGGATGTATAAACCTGCAAAATTTCAGGTGGATAAGTCAAACCACTGCTGAGATATGAGTGATATTATCCCAAGGCAGATGAATAGATGGATGCTGTGCATAAATGGTTGCAGGTGGCGCCACCAGTGTTGCCTATGATGAAGGGCTATGTGAGATCTATACACATGCAAAATTTTGGCCCGATCGGTCAAACAGTTCCCGAGATATAAGCTTGGAGGTCTGCAGAGTAAACGTGAATGTAGGTGGCGCCATCTGTCATAAAATCGAGAAAGCTGTCCAGGATGTATAAACCTGCAAAATTTCAGGTGTAAAAAGTCAAACCACTGCTAATATATGAGTGATTTTATCCCAAGGCAGATGAACAGATGGGTGCTGTGCATTAATGGTTGCAGGTGGCGCCACCAGTTTTGCCTATGATGAAGAACTATGTGAGATCTATACACGTGCAAAATTTTGGCCCGATCGATCAAACAGTTCCCGAGATATGAGCTTGGAGGTCTGCAGAGTAAACGTTAATGTAGGTGGCGCCATCTGTCATAAAATCGAGAAAGCTGTCCAGGATGTATAAACCTGCAAAATTTCAGGTGTAAAAAGTCAAACCACTGCTGAGATATGAGTGATTTTATCCCAAGGCAGATGAACAGATGGACGCTGTGCATAAGTGGTTGCACGTGGCGCCACCAGTTTTGCCTATGATGAAGAGCTATGTGAGATCTATACACATTCAAAATTTTGGCCCAGTCGGTCAAACGGTTCCTGTGATATGAGCTTGGATGTCTGCAGTGTATACATGAATGTAGGTTGCGCCACCTGTCTTAAAACCGACAATGCTGTACAGGATGCATAAACCTGCAAAATATCAGGTAGATAAGTCAAACCATTGCTGAGATATGAGTGATATTATCCCAAGGCAGATGAACAGATGGACGCTGTGCAAAAATGGTTGCAGGTGGCACCACCATTTTTAGTGTGTTATAAAGATATCAAAGGTCTACATTTGTGCAAAATTTTTGGCCTGATCAGTCAAAAGGTTCCCGAGATATGCGGGTTTATGTGTGGAAACAGACGCACACATGGACGCTGGGCAGCGAGGAAAGGTCAGAGGTCAACCAAAAATTAGGGCGCAGCAGTTCACATGTGACCTGATGATAAACCCAATTCGCTTAAAATGCAAACCAATTTTTTTCAAACAGTTGAAAGATATAGTTCCAATAATCTGGGAATCTTGCATCTAAACATTGTGTCTATACGTCTAGACGCTGTGTCTAGACGTCTAGACACATTGTCTAGACACCCCCAGAGCCAGGTCAGTTGCCATGGTGATGTCTGGATCCCACCTGTTTGTACTGAGTGACCTCTTGACTTGGCTGCTGAAACTCAGTATGTTGTTAAATCTGTTTTCAAATACAGAAAGCCTTTTTCAATTGGCTACAATGCTTTTTTAAAACTGTATTTACCTAATCTATTCTTATAAAACTGGCAGAACCCTACCATAGAATAATTCTTGTAAAGTTTAAACCAATCAGCTTATCAGTTTCATCATAAATCAGTGTATAAGCTAGAAGAGTTTAAAATTACATTTTTGCTTGTAAACAAGGGACCTATGGGTCACAGCGCTCAGCTGTTATATATGATAAAAATATATGATTTAGAAATGAGGCACATGCTGGTTTTATGTGGTAATAAAAATAAGCTGTATTATGAGTTGTTGTTGTTTAGCTTATGTATGATTTTGATAGTACCTTTGGAGACAGGAAAGAGGATTAATTTCATTTATTTGATCAACAAATGGAGTGTGATTGTCACACAGATTTTGACTTGGCCATATAACTTATAAGCAGAACATATAATATGAGTTTAACTATTTATTAAAAAAAAAATGTAAAAATATTACAAATATTGTCCCAAATATAATTTTTATTTAAAATAAATAATATTAAAGAATATATTCATGAATGCATTCATTAATACATTTTGAAAGTATTTGCACTGGTATTCATATACTTTCATTTTTACCTGAATTCTCATTCTTATGAAAGAAATTTTATAATGGAATACATATTCATATTCGTGTTTAAATACAATTGCAAAGTATTCACACCATTTCTGGTATTTATTCAGTTTTCACCAAACAATGATGTTGAGAATCCAGAATATACAAAATTCACACATTTAAATAATGATCATAAGTACCTGGTTTTATGGCTTTTATTTATATTTAAAAAAAATGTAATATATTCATTTTGGACTAATTTCACATCAATGTACTAACTATAGACACAGTAGGAATCTAGATAATAATATTATCAACTGCATCTTTGTCTATCATTAATTTCCTTCATATGATCCCTAATGATTTGTAATGAATAATATGATTTACTTTTTTATCATTAAAATTGAACTGAAAAATACCATAGGTGACTGCATGGTGTTATTTGGAATACGTGACATTCTCTCCATCGATACAAGATTCTTATATCATCGGTAACTGCAAGTTAATTTCCTGTTATTATCAACTAACACATTCCTTTTCTATCTTTCTTTAATTTGTTATTAAAAACCAATAAAAATTTATTAATTTATTGTTTATTGTTATGTTGTTGGTTAAAACTACTAGATGAGTTGGGTTGGACACATGGATCAACTGTGGCTGGCCATTATATAATAAGCTGCCTGGAGCCCCAGTTTATGCCTCGCCTCAAGCATGCATAATTTGCTGAAAGTTCAACAAGGTCAACATACAGGTGACTCAAGAGGTGCTACAGAGAGCCAAGGTCTGACATGGTCTCATAAAAACATTAATAAAAGCTACAATTTTTTTGCCAATTTCTTTCAGCTTTTTAAACTAAAAAGCTGAAATCTTTATGTGTGCATGATATGAAAATTATATCAACAGTGCTCACAGGAAACAAACATGCCATGGTCAAAGTTGGGCAAAATTTAAGGTACTAATTTTTATATTTATACTAATAACTTTGAAAAATTCAGAACTAATTTTGGGTATTCAATTGAATCTTGATTAAATAATGTTACATCCCTGACAAAAAATCTCTAGCTTCAGCAATCCTCTTGTTAAGGGAGTAAATATATTTCTTGATTTTTTACAAAGTGCATTATGTTTGGGCCCATAACTTAAAACAATTACGCAATACTGACATCTTTTCTGGCATGTGCATAGAGAATGTATAGAAAAATATGTATATTATATATGATTAAAGTCAGATCAGTGGTTTTGATATTAGGCAGTCTTGAAGTGTAACAATGGGTTTTTAATGGAAAAATGAAGTTTAACATTAATATCTCGAAGGTATTAAGTCCTAGTTACCAAATTCTTGGCAATGAAGGGGATTTTTGAGACATCTAATTGCATGCCAAATTTTAGGAACTGAGAGCTGAAGCTGGGGAGCTGAGCACTTGCAAACTGCATGACACTAGCTTGATGTAAACAATATGTTACATGGTGCTTGAAAACTTGAATAAAATCTACAGTTTTTGATCAACTGGTTTCAAATTTTTGGTGTTTACAGACAAAAAGCTAAAAGAAACATGCTGTGAAAATTAAATGCACAGTACTTACAGGAAAAAAACGTGCCATGGTCAAAGTTGGGCAAAATTTAAGGTACCAATTTTTTATTTTTGTTAATATTTTAAAATATTTAGAAGATTTTGATCTAATTTTGGGTATACAATTTAATTTTAATTAATTAGGCCAAAATAAAAAAAAGGTATGGTTCTCAGGCAACTTTTTTCAGAAATCAATGCGGGCAGGCGCTTTTTTAATTTAAATTTTTTGGTATGTTTCGATAAAAAATGTCAAGTGATAAGGGAAAAGCATGAAAATAACAGTTTCATTTTGCTAAATAAGTGAAAGCACTTCAAAACTAAGAAAATTGTATGGTTTTATCTTCTTGAAAGAAATATGGGAGCGGCAGCAGCTCAAAATTGGAAAGTTTTTGTTGAAAATCAAAATAAAAAGTGTTGATGCGGGGGTTTAAAATTGATGCGGGCGATGCCTGAGAACCATACCTTTAATTTTTTTTGGCCTTAAAAGTTATATTACTGGAAAAAAAGTTTATAGCTTTAACATATTTTGTGTTAAGTGATCAAATATCTTTCCTGATTTTTTACACGATGCATTATGTTTGGGCCCATAACTTTTTGAATTTACATAAGACAGACATAATTTCTGGCATGTACATAGGAACTATATAGAGGAATAGTTATGGTAAATATGGGGAAAAACAGATGAGTGGTTTTGATATTGGGCAGTCCTGAAGTGTAAAAATAGGTTTTAAATAAAAAATTGAGGTTTTTCCTTAATTTATAAAACGAACGAAGTCGCAAAGACCCAGTTTTCGGCTTGGTAGGAGATCTTGGGGACATCTAACATTATGCCGAATTTTGGATTCCTAGGTCTTACAGTTTCAAAACGTGCCACATCTACGGACGGACAGATGGACGGACAACGGACCACGACTATAGCTCAGATGACTTATAGTCAGCCGAGCTAAAAACACATCAATGTAGGTGGCGCCACCAATACCTCAAAATCAGATATGACATATATGACAAACATTGGTATAAAAGTTGGTGATTATAGCTCTAGCCGTTTCTGAGATTTTAATTTTAGTTTGCTTCTTTGGACAGATGACTAAGTTCAACCTCCTGTAACTTGGCCAAAAATCTCTGAAGTGGAACCATTCGAACAAACTTGAGAGAGATTGTTCCAGGGATCATTTCTGTGAAATATTGGACAATTTGGCTGGACAGTTTCAGAGAAGAAGATTTTTAAAAGTTTTTAAGCTTTTTCTCTTTAAAATCTAAATTAATGCAGATACCCAATAATAAGCTCCAGGGCACCAAGTTTCACATGTGACTAATTCTTACTTGTACTTTCGAGCTGCTAGCTCCAATGGTTTCTGACTTACAGCCATGGACAGCGGAAAGCCAGCCCTGGACGACGGACGGCGGACGGCTGACGATGGACGGTCGACGCTGTGCTATCGCATAAGCTCACAGGTTCGCTAAAAAGTTTTACAGATTTTAGAAATTGGAGAAAAACAACACTAGGAAGTTCATATTCAGTCATTTTACTCACAATGCAAGTACAAAATAATGCACATCAACATCACAATATCCATCTCAACTAGAGGCCTCTCCACTGTGTTCTAAATCAGTTTTGTTCTACCCAAAATCTTCAAGAACTTGCTAGTTAAAAAACTGCTGAATAGTCTGATATCCCAAACAGTGGAGTGGGGGGAGGGCAATTTTGATGAATCTCAAGGTCATCCTCCTGCAAAGATATTCAACCCAACAAAAACTGAGCATGGTCCATTCAGGGTTATTGGGGAAAGGGCAAATGAAAAGAACTGGAGAGACCTCCGGTGGGGATTTTCACAATACAGCACCATTTCTGCAATAATGAACCGTGTCACTTCAAATATAAACAAAAGAATTTCATTTCTGCTGCTGCCTTATTCATGTAATAACAGATTTTGCAATAGTTAAGGTACTGAAATATGTAATATGTAATAATCAGAACTCCTGAAGCCTCTTCATAGGTTCATAACCAGGTCCTGTCTTATAACTCAACCTTTACAAAGCTGAATAAGGAAATATTTTATTCTGGTTAAATAATGTTATATGTTTAAAAATAATTTATTTTGGTCCCTTTTGTCAGTGTGGGTTAATAAAAAATTTATATTAGGGACTCCTTTTAATAGGATTTTTGTATATATTTATAGATTTACTTGTCCATCAAAGGATTTCTTGCAACTATCAAAACCCTCAAGTGTCCTAGTAAAAAAGAGTGATTATAAATAGTGTTAATTGTCATTTATCATATTTGTCAATACCATTCAGTGTCCTCAATTTAATGGCTCTTTGTTTACAAGTCTGGTATTATTTTGAATGTGTACATTAATAAAATAATCCACTACCCTATGTGCCTGTTTTTTTAATAATTCTGTCAAAAGTATTATAAAAACTTAATTTTTTGTCCCCTGGAATGAAACAGAAAAATGTGGCAATTTTCTGACAACATGAATTTCATTTATTGAATTTAAAATGGTCTGACAAAACATGTCATTGTGTATTTTAATTGACTGCCTAAGCTGATAACCGTATCTTAAACTAGATCCACATGAAGATAACTGTATCTTAAACTAGATCCACATGAAGATAACTGTATCTTAAACTAGATCCACATGAAGATAACTGTATCTTAAACTAGATCCACATGAAGATAACTGTATTTTATACTAGATCCACATGAAGATAACCGTATCTTAAACTAGATCCACATGAAGATAACTGTATCTTAAACTAGATCCACATGAAGATAACTGTATCTTATACTAGATCCACATGAAGATAACCGTATCTTAAACTAGATCCACATGAAGATAACTGTATCTTATACTAGATCCACATGAAGATAACTGTATCTTAAACTAGATCCACATGAAGATAACTGTATCTTAAACTAGATCCACATGAAGATAACCGTATCTTAAACTAGATCCACATGAAGATAACTGTATCTTAAACTAGATCCACATGAAGATAACTGTATCTTATACTAAATCCACATGAAGATAACCGTATCTTAAACTAGATCCACATGAAGATAACTGTATCTTAAACTAGATCCACATGAAGATAACTGTATCTTATACTAGATCCACATGAAGATAACCGTATCTTAAACTAGATCCACATGAAGATAACTGTATCTTAAACTAGATCCACATGAAGATAACTGTATCTTAAACTAGATCCACATGAAGATAACCATATCTTAAACTAGATCCACATGAAGATAACTGTATCTTAAACTAGATCCATATGATGATACTCAGAGATGAAATCACAAAGGTTTTCCGCATCACTTTCAATCAAAAATTGGCACACAACCACTTGATCTCCTATAATTACTGATAAAACTTAACTTGACATCATTTCTGGAGCTCTGATTTATATTAATAATATAAATTTCCACTCTACATTGTGTGATAAAAATTTGTTGATTTTCCAAGGAAATAAATTTGAGAAAAATGTCACTGAAAATCAGGTGGGCATTGTGGTGGGCATTGTTGTACAATCATCAATTGAAAAAAAATATTAACAGCAATTAACTGTTTCATAAAACAGGCACCAGATGGTGCTGAAGGGCAGTTTTGGTGTCATTGTAAATATTATTTACCATGATTTAAAACTAATCCCTTACCCTTGTCCAGCAAGATACCACTCGTTATATGTCTTATATATTACTCAATAATATGCCTGATTAATATTTAGAGTACACAAAGGCCAAAAGGACCTAAGTGCTGCATAAGATGTTTCAGGGGTCTACCAGAGTGAAGCTTAACCTCATGGATAATCCAATCTTGCAAAAGCCTGCATCAACCAAATGAATCATGCTTCTATATACCCCTAGCCATCTCATAAGATGGAGATGTCACTGTTTGAGAATATGAACCAGTGACGGATATGACATGTTATATAAAATGTGCAACATGAGACAAATGAATATAACAACAGACACTTCAGACATTCACAAAACACTCAACAAACATGTAGATAACAAAATAACACAAGTCCATAACAATGACACTTCACGTGGGCAGGATGCCGTGAAGCCGCGTGACATGTTGACCCATGGCACTGCTGGTGTTGAAACGCATCCCGCAAACGTTACACTCAAACCTCATCATCTGGTGGTGTTTGATGCGGGTGTGAGAACTCAGCCCTGCAATCGAGTCAAACATATTGTCACAATGTTTACATTTGTACCTTCTCCCCAGGTGGCGTGTCTCTATGTGGCGTTTCAAACTGATGCTGAAGCGATACGATTTCACGCAATATGGACACTTGTACAAACCGAAACCTGTACTACTTTTGGCCACTGCCTTGTGTCTTCTCGTTGACGATAGTGCCACTGATCTCTGAGACTCATTCACTCTCCCTGGCATACGTAGATTTGCACACGTCCCTCCTTTTGCAGCATCAACGCCAAGGATCAGATCGACTGATGATGCTGGGTATGCTGACATTTGCGGCAGTGATGCAGATGGGGTTGCCATTGACAACCAGTGTCTTACAGCAGTGACAGAAGCATTTTCTTGTGATGTGGTCACAGGAGACTTGCTCATTGGTTTTGCTGATGTATTTCCTCCATCGGTGTCAAGAACATTTTCTGATGGCTCCTGCTTTATAAATAACGTCTGCGGGTGGTTGGGGTCACATGAAATACTTTTTGTAGCAGCACCAGAACCAACATTTAACCGAGGCTGACTGACTGAACTTTGCTGCTGAGTATCAGATCTTGGTGATATTTCCTGGTTATTATTTTCATTTTCTAAATTTGCTGCCATATCATGCTCAGCAGGGTTTTCTTCACCGCAGATATTCAGGTGCTGGTTTTGTACAGAGTCTGTGAGCATTTCTTGTTTAATGTCTGTCACCGGTTCTAACATGTACTCACACTGCTCCTCAACTGTGTCCTTTGTTCCCATCACATTGGCAGTACTACAAGGGGTGGTATTTACATGCTGTCCAGGTGTGGGATGATGTTTAGCCTCACCTGTGTCATGTGACACCCTGCCTGGTTGGTACTGATGATTGTTATCAGCGATAACAATCATCTGACAAGAATCGTCAGGTTTATCGTGGTTTATAACCTGGCTCTCCCTGTTATCTTTTGGATTTGGCATATGATGCTGCGTAATATCAGTGCTGTACTGTGAAGTGTCTTTTTCTCGCGAACTTTGCCGACGGCAAGAAGAACGTGATATCACATCCCTCTC
Organism: Sipunculus nudus; assembly: GCA_026874595.1. Taxonomy (NCBI): domain Eukaryota; kingdom Metazoa; phylum Annelida; class Sipuncula; order Golfingiida; family Sipunculidae; genus Sipunculus; species Sipunculus nudus. The sequence goes on along the minus strand of CM049317.1, from coordinate 74,563,961 downwards.
TGAGGAATTTGGTCCATTTAATCTTCCTGCTGCTCTGTTACCAAGTCTTCTCTCATACCCAGGGAAAACAGTCTCTCCTGGTTTGTACCAGTAGCTCTTGCTGCACTCACTTCCACGTGTTCCGTCGGATGCCCACAGACTTCCGTCATCATCCGAGTCACAGATAATGGCAGTCTCTCCTACGCTCTGCGTTGGCCACTGTAGGTACCTGGTGGGCATGCCACGGTTGACACTAAAAAGGACAGAGGATTTTAGGTCATACTGGTTTAACATTATAAGGTGAAACCTGTAAAATAAGACTACACACAGGACTGGCCAAAGGTGCACTTAATTTACATGTGATCTTATTAGACAGCTCAGTGAAAGTCAACTAATGTGAAAACCATTAATCATGCAATAAGGAAAAAAGGTGTTGGGCCTAAGAGTTATATGAAAGGATACATTTGATAAACAAAAAATGTGTTAATGTAATTAATATTTTTATACAGTTTAAATTGGCCAACTGAGCTAAAGATTGAATTCCAGGAAAGTTTGTCCATTATTCTTGATTAAGTGTACCAGTGGTATGCATCCTAAGGCCTAGCAAGCCTTAAGAGTTATGAATTAAATGCTACCTACTTTTATAGCAATACATCACTTTGTGGACACATTTCAGGGTTGCGGCCAGGTACTGGTACCTGTACCTGTACCTGTACCTAGATACACATTTCGGAGTACCTGTACCTGTACCTGTACCTAGATACACATTTCGGAGTACCTGTACCTGCCAGTCATGAGTAGGAAGTACCTTGTACCTGTACCTTGTACAAGGTACTCCAGGTACATTTTCATATTTTCATTTTTTTTAATTTTTTTTCTCTTTTAGTATTAAATTTTGTTACCTGTAGTGTAAAATAATCAGCAAGCCATCAGTGTGATCAACTGCTCATGAATTGAATTGTTATCATACCTCCAGAATGGTCACATGTGTGGAATCAGCTGTAACCACTTATTAAGCAAATTATTTGATTATACTATACTTGGTGCACTTATTGACCATATAGTACACAAATATCCTGTTTGTGAAGTATGGTTTCCGAATAATCCCTGTCTTACTGTACTTGGTGTACTTACTAGTACTTTCAGTAGACTTGAATTTCATGTTTGTGAATGTATGGTGTCATTTACTACTTGGTGCACTTAATGGACTTTTAATACACTTACATATCATTTTTGTGAACGTATGGTGCAATACAGTTAATGAGTTTTAAAAAATATACTTTAGCAAACGACTTTGGTGGTGTTGGATAGAAAAAAGGCATGTTAACTTGCATATACATAAATATATGCTGTAAAAACGTCTTTGAAGTGATCCTCAAATAAATGTACCTGTACCTGTAGGTACTAGGTACTTTCTAAAGTACCTGTACCTGTACCTAGGTACTCTGTGAAAATCAAGTACCTGTACCTGTACCTGGCCAATTCACAAGTACCTGTACCTGGGTACTTTCACTTGTACCTGGCCCCAACCCTGACACATTTAAATGTGTACTTAAATCATTGTTAGCCCTACAACACAAAATCCAAAATGTAGCAAAACTAAAGAATAATAATGAATTGAATAGAGAAAATTATAACTTTCATCTATTTTATGCATCTTTTTAATAGAGAAAATTATAACTTTCATCTATTTTATGCATCCTTTGAATAGAGAAAATTATTTTTGATATTATAAAAATTATAATGATATTTTTAAAATATACATTGTCTTTTGGCTCACAACTTCTACAAATAATGCAATATAGACCTAATGTCTAGGAATTTCATAGGACACATATAGAAGAATAGTTGTGCTTAATATAAACAAAACAACTCCATTTGTTTTGATACTAGGCAGTCTTGAAGTGTAACAATAGGATTTAAATGGAAAATTGAGGTTTTCCCTTCATTTCTTGAAGGAATGAAGTTGCAGTGACCTAGTTTTAGGTTTGGTAGGAGAACTTTGGGACATGCAACTGTATGCAGAATTTTGGACTTGTAGATCCAATGGTTTCAAAATGAGCCTTGTTAATGGCTGGCCAGACAGATGATGGACAAAGTGCCATCACTAATTCACTATAATTCGGCTGAGCTAATAAAATAAAATTAATTTTCTACTGAAAATCAAAGTATATATTTTTGATTGGGTGGTGAGGGAGCAGAGTGGACGGGGGGGGGGGGGGGGCCAAAACTGTCACACATGGTAGCCGAGAACCAATTTTGTTTTCCTCCCTATTGATTCAGTGTAATTATTACCCTTTGGATCCTGACAGTACAGTTGGGGCAGATTGCCTGCGGTTATTCCAGTTGTTGAATTCCCGGGCTGAGGTTCCCTGTAATGTTCCTTTCCTTCTCGACGACCCATGCAGCTGTGGTGTTCTTATGTGCCACTGGGGGGCTGCACCAGTTGATGGTACGAGATCTGATCCCCCATGGGTACTACAGTTGGTCTTATGGGTCTCACTGCAAAGTGGTGCTGACCTGAATTTACACAAAACAAACATTCATTATACTTCAGTGGATAACTTTCATCTCAAATTGGGGTACCATTACTAACTGAATGACTGAACTTACTGGGATCAAAATATTTAATTGGGTAGACTTAATATCAAAAGTAACTGATTGGTCTAAGCACTCAGCTGACAGATTTGGCTAATTAAAAGTGCTATCCAACTGGTTCACTTGCATCAGAGAAGATTTTGGAATATAACTGGGTCAGCCTTTTCTTAAACCAATGTATATTTTTCTGGAAACCAAACTTGAATCTGTGTATCACTGAATCAGTGACTGCTTCTTACACCAAAGGTGTGTACCTAAGAACCTGGTTTGTTTTATCTGTATAGAACCTACAGAACCAGCTTCCTGTAACTAAAGTTATCTCTGAGGGAGTAAAAGACTGCATGAACCAATTTGTATTGGTCAAGAAATCTGAAGTGACTGCCTTAACATAAGGTCTCTGTCTGCCTTGAGGTAACTTGTAGATGATCTGACTCACCCTTCATTATGTTTCACATCAGCTGTGGAGGAAGCAGGTTCAACTTCCTGTCTCTGATGTTGTTCAAACAACTGGGTAACAAAGATGGATGAACAATCGGTGGTTACAACAATGGTCCCATGGATCTTTAACTCCTCTCTGTAGAGAGCATGTGTCTGACAAAACTTTATCACTACATCAGCAAGTAGTTTCTTTAACTTGTCATTCAATGGCTCCATTTTCTGTCAGACCCACATTTCTGAAATACAAAACAAGGGGTTCATATTAACTGGAAACTGAATTTGAAATTGTACATGTGAGTCATAAGTTGGGCAAGTTACATTGCAGTTTTGTCAACATACAAGCTTATATTTGCTGATGAAACAAAAATTATTATACAAATTTACTCATGTTCCTTCAGTATTCAGACCAACCAGAATGGTCCCTGTATTATCCATGGATATCTTACAATGTGCATTTAATGTGGGCTTGTACCCTTACTTGCTTAAGTTCTTCTGTCCATTAAGTAATTCTTGTTTTCTGGTCTGGTAACGTTGGTTTAGTAACTCTTAATTTAATTGGCTTATCAGGTGAAGCATTTTTCTGTGAACTTTTTTCATTGGTTATTCTTTTAAGTTGTTAAACCACCTGTAGTGGGGATACTGAAGTGTTCAAATGTCAGGTGACACCACTCTGGCATTCAAACTTGAGGAGGACAGCACGTCCCTCAGATGGAAAAATATATTTTTCTAGAAACCTAAATTATGTTAATAATAAAAGTAATACCAATACTACCTCGTTAGGATATTAAGATGCATAATTTGCTGTGTCATAACTCAAAATGTACCAGAGTCATTTAATTGTACATATTGACTTGTATAGGTCTAATTATTGTACAAAATATAATGAAGAGGTTGGCATTCAAACTTGAGGAGGACATACAGCACATCCCTCAGCTTAATTGTATGCTCAATGATATTTCAGAATAAAGCAGATCTCATAACTGTCCTGGGTTGATTTTGTGCCTTACTTGTGTGCCTCTTGAACTTGTAAAGCATGCCTCATGAGCTGTGTCACACACACTTTGTGATGGTATGTTATTTCAAGATCAAATATACTATTTTATATTTCCTTATTATTCATATGAATTCAAATTCATTCCCCAGAAACAAAAAAACAAAGGTGCCAGACATTATATAATGTGTATATAAATTTATCAAATCAATATTACATAATTATATATGAATTATTATATACAATACTTAAGTACTGGTATAATGAAATTTATGTTACATGTTATATGTAGGTTGTTTGTCATAATATTTTTCACAGGACATAATATCAAATTTAGCTTTCCCTAATTAATCAAGAGATAGCTTGTAGCTATAAAGAAACCAAAATCATCCCAACCAGTATTTTGTCTTTGTGGCCCGGTTAGTTATTTGTATGACTTCTGATCATAATTAAGACTAGGATCGTTTTCCGGTCTCAGGCAACTTATTATATTTAGTGGTATTTCATGTCAGTTTAGTTGAAAATGATGAAGGAACATCTACTTGAATACACGGGAGTTTGATATGTGAAAGGTAGGAGAGACGTTTTATTTATTTTTTACTTTCCAACTTGTGGACCAAAATCAGAGCGTGCTCCAACTTATCTTAAATTCTGAGGAGGTTATGTAAGTTTTATTCCCATTAAATACAAAGTTCAGTGTGGTTTTATTCTGTGCAAGTCCACAATGGCTAACAATAATCAAATGACATACCTCACAATGTCATATTATCTGTCACACTGAGCCAGGGCGGGTACGGGGTTTGTACATAAACAGTCAATTAATAGGGCACATCTGTCAGGTGGTCAACTTCCCAGAACACAAACCCTCTCCCTTCAATATCGCCCAGGCTAATACCGTGTTGACCGTAAAGAACGTTTTTTATGTACTATTACAGACACAGAAATTTATAACTGACCATGCTAATCATGATTCTTGGCTTTTTTACCGAGAAAACAGTTAACCAACCTGTGACACAGTTTCCAACCAAAAGATGTCCGCTGCAGTGATAGCTTTGCTCAATGATCTGTTTACAAACATGAATTTACCGTAAGCACCCGAGAGAAATCATCACCGTACATCTCACGCTCTCAGCATCCGCCAGGTGGCAATACTGTCAAAGGCCGCAAATTTCATTGATCTTGTAATCGGCCGGATAAAGAGTTCATCGTCTTTTACTTATTGTTACGGAACCTAATATCAACAGATCACGTAGTCGGGACGAGCCTAAATTTTGTTATGGAGATAAAAAAAATCAGATTCTGTAACACTAGGCAGCGTGAAATGTCTAGGAGAATGAATAAAGAAGTCAGTGTTTTTTGTTAACAAATAATTATAATTTTATCTTAAAACAATCCTAACATTACTATACACTAAATTATTACAATTTCACACTACAACAATAGTCCAACAGCAAATCAATACAAGCTTAGTACATAAATAAAGTGTACAGTGCCTGGATTCCACCACTGCCACAGCGATAACAAGTCTTTTATAAGTGCAACCCAGATAAACAGTTCACATAAATCTTCTCAGAGAATAACAGTCCAGTTCATTCACAAAATCAATCCGTTGTAGTCCCAAAGCGAAGTACTTGTTATAAGCCCGAAAGCAAACTAGAGACTAATTAAAATCCGTCACAAATTTAGAAGAAAATCTATAATTGCCGCAATTACAGGAAAAAGTCCACAACTGACTTACACGCTTCATTGTCCGCTGGAGTATTTCTCTCCTCTCTCCTCTCGGCTCTAAAACACAGCCCCTATTTATAGCTTCTCATCTAAAGCCGAGAACTTTCCATTTCCCGAACAATCTAAAGAACAATACATTATACACAGTACACACGCGTCACAGGAAACATCTAGAACAAGATTGCTGTGTTTCTACATGTCAGTGTTCACTCGTTAGCCAGCCCGGCTCGGCCAGGCGATGCTGTCATGGCAACGAGCTACGCGTGCTACACGATCCAAATGTCAATAACACATGGAACATCCCTGCCCACAGACATCTGTAACATTATCAATTATAAATCTTAATATATGATCAGTTTCTACGCGATATAAGTAAGAACGATTTTATGAAGTATTAGATATACATTTCGGTTGTATTTATTTTTGTTGGTGTTAATTTCAATCATAATGAGTAATGTCAGGTTGGCAATATTATTAAGGACAAAACTTACAGTAAACCTGACAGCATTATTTGCGAGAAAAGCAGCAGTGTTACTGATATTAAAGCCATCTATTCAACAACCTTTCCTAATGATTTTTTTGTTGTTGCGATAACAGGCGTATTCTGAGTACATATAAATGAATTCTAGGTATTTCCTGTTAAGAAAAGTTCCTATAACGCCTCTGTGATGGATGTGTTAGATTGTTTATCTACAAGCTGTTAGTAAACACAGCAATGTTGACAAACGAAAAAAAATATATATAATTAACCTAAGGTGGTTGGTTACATATATGCGGAAGTTTATAAGTTCACTAGTTGCAAAACTTCCTTTGCAGATTATTCGTTTGTTAGGAGAAGTCCTTGTTGAATGTAATTGGATTATTATGGCTGACCCCCCCCCCCCCCCCCCCCCCACAATTAATATTAACAGGTGGATATAAACGAAATTAATAGCCCGTGTGCGGTGAGAGGGGCGTTCTATTCCTGTTTTTATAAAGGGTTCAAGGGATTATCTTTAGTTAAAGATCACCAATAAAGCTTGTTGAGTTAACACGAAAAATAGCTTCTTCCCTTTAAAATAAATATGTGCCTGCCAAAATATTGCCCTGAAACCGTTTGCTTTCTCCTATAAACAAATGTTAAAAACAGTGGACCGGTCGGGTGAAAGGTGTCAACATAAACACAGCGCGTGGGGCCGTGGGCATCGCTGAGCCAAAACATGTGTCAATCAGGAGATGCCCGGTCTGACTTGGCCCAAAATTTGTAATGTATGTTTCTGCTGGCTAAAACACAGCTACGCTCCAGAGGCAGCTTCTAAAGAAGCTACAGATTTTCGCGCTGCCTGCTTTGACCGTTTATGATGCACTTAAACACCAGGTGGTGCACATTGGCTTGTCTGCTGATGTGACGAGCAGCCAACCAAATGCAAGTCAACAAACATTCGACAGGCATCAGGCTCCGCCCAGAAACCACGAGTTGGGCAATTCTCTCTGAGCCTATGGCCTTTTCAAACGGTCACCGGTGCGATGAGCTGTCACTCAAAACGAAATGAACAACATTGACTCCGTGTATTCTTCGTTTGCTGGTAAACCGTGTTGTCTTCAGCACAGGGTCTCATCTGATTGGACCAAAACACAGTGCTCTCCTCTGGTGTAGAAATTCAGGATACAAGGTCATAACAAACAGCGCTTACGATATAGGTAGTTGGCTTATGAGTAAAGCGCTGTGTAAAGAGCGTAAAACACAGCTTGTTGCCCCTCTTTATCGGACCTCCGGTCACGTGGCCTTGTTATGGTAAACAGACTGCGTTTACCAACACGCAGAGCCATAACATGGTGTTAAACAGCCGTATTCGAGGAAATGAGACCGTGTGCTGGGATGGTTTTGCTGGGAAACATTTGTTTAAAGCAAAAAGTGAACTGATAGTGTGAAAGAATTTGCTATAATTTAGCTCCTGATTATGTCCCTTTAATAGACGTATAAGATATCGGAATAGACCCCTATCATTTAAAGTTAAAGCAGGGCTGGGTAGTTCTAGGTACGACTAAAGCCTTCATAAATAATTATAACTTAACAAACTACTATATATATACAGTGTCCCAGATCAATAATTTATGCGCCAAAAGCCACATGCAAGCCTGTTTCTGTTAATCTAGACATTTTCCTTTGTATTTTACATACAAATGTATTATAATCATACCCCCCCCCCCCCTTCTGTCTCTCTGTCTCTTTCTCTCCCTCTGTCTCTCTCTCTCGATTGCTACCACCTTAAATGATACCGTTTACGGCTTTCACATGAGAACAGCTGATTTTTTTTATTTTGTTGCTTTTCGATATATATGGTCACAAGATGACTGGAATTTTATATTTTTAGATGACTTCCAATCTTTAAACTTTACATCCATCCGCAAAATGTTATCTGCCGTTTATCATGAATGCCTGGGAAGGTTTCCACTAAATGTAACACATGTGAATCTTGGAGAAGGCTTACAACCAATGGCACTAGCACTAAGTGGCCTACATTTTTGTTCTAATTTCGTCTGTCTTTCAAATGGAAAGCAGTTTTACTAGTACACATAAGCTGTTCTCAAATTTTGCAGGTGTTTATAGATATGGGGCAGAGGAGGAAGTGCCTCTTCACCGAAGAGGCTTGAACTTTTAATTTTAACTTTTAATTTTAACTTTGAATTTTATAATTTTCAAGAATTAATGGATTAACTCTTCTTATGGTTGACACCCCCGCAGATCTGGAATAGCCTAAAACTAAATATGACGGGCGGCACCATATAAAAGCATACTTTATGTTGTTCGGATATATATCGTTGGCAAACCTATACTTTAAATGCCAAAGTATGCTCATTTAATTATAAATATGCCATCGTACTGATTTATTTTCTCAGACCAACATACATATCGAATCATTGTTGCCAGGACCATCCCTATATTTAGCGCTAATGAAAAGTTGCACGAGCAGAATAGTAAAGCACTAATCAGAGCACATGCCCAAAGTAAGGGCAAAACATTCGAACTGAAAGCATAATTAATGAGAGTTTTCCTTGCCAATGGATGTATGTAACATCCCTCCAGAAAATTTAATAAAAATTGCGTGCACATATATTCCTGCTAACAGACAAACCAACCAACCAAAATTTAACGAAAATGAGCAGAAAAGGGTGAAAACATAACCTCCTTAGCGGATGTAATTGTAATGACTGCGATGACCAATCCAGATATATATATACAATGTATATAATTATATTGCCATTGAACTCACGAATAATTTTTCTTTTTTTTTTTTTGGGGGGGGGGGGGGGGGGGGGGTAACCGCCTCCATTTTTATGCTCTTATCTAATTCTTAGTCTAATAATGTACACCTTCAGAGTTCTATTTCGGTTTGGTACTACGTGACAGGGCGGTATATAGCATTTGCTTCCTATCATATGAGTTTTGTATCCGGATGTCACCCACACCCGGTGACAATCGCACCTGCGGGTCCTGTGTGTGTATGTGTGTGTGTGTGTGTGTGTGTGTAATCATCCCCATTACTGGGTTATGACACCGATCGAGGAACCACCAAAGACGTACTTGTTAATGGGTGATACACGGCTCTGGGCTAAAGCCTCCCCATCAAGATAATTTTTTTTAAAGGTACATTATACTTTAGATCGGAATATGAATATGCGAAATCTTTGCCTCGGGAATCTATTTATAAAAGGGAAAGCCAATTTGAGTGCCCTTTAGAGAGCCTGTGAACATTAAAGATAATATATAATATTTGGGAAGTAACACTGACGTAGTGATTTTTCGAATACTACCTGAATTCAGCTAATATATATACTTGAGTTACTCTAAAAATATATAAATATTACATCATTTTGAATATGTTAATGATCAATATTATCCTAAATTATAACAAAACTACATAATTAAATGTGAAAAGATGAACCAGCTTCTATTTTAATTAATTACTTTCTATATAAAAAGATGCAAAATGTACAGTTACCTACTGTTACTCTCCTGTGGTTCCATTACTCTATTTCATTTTACTGAAAGGTTTTGAACTTTGAAATAAAAATGTCAGTGTTTATTGATTAATGTAATTGCAAGGAATACAACAGAATAATAATGGAAGGTTTGTTGCATTGTTGGACATAGATTTCATGGGTATTTCATTGTCACTGATTTTTTCTTTCAGTGGTGTTACTTGAGACAAAAAGGAATACAATCCTAATAATTGAACCCTATAGCTTCATTTTTTCAACACTAGAGGGCCTTTTAAACATAACTGAAGCAGACACTGAGCAGAATGGTGAGTATTTTTGAAAGGTTTATTCTTGTTAAATGGGTTAAATTATTACAAATCGACTACAGGGAACTAATAATAAATGTTAATCTAGTAGCCGCAAACACTAAAATTAAATTTTGAAGAACAATGCTTGTTAGAAGGGACAAGTTATTATTCAAAATAATTTTTCAGTGGTGTGACTGGTCAGTAGTGTTACAGTTTCCTTGATAGCCCCACCGACCCATAGAAACACTACTAACTTTTGTAGCTGATTTTAGACAAGTTTGTTTGTTTTAACAAATTATGCACTCCAAAAAATATTCTGATATGTTAATTTGTTTTTATATATTTGCATTTTAGATAAAATTACAAAATAGTCAGCTTCAGAAAAACAAAGATTGTGCAGTTTGGGAACAGATCAGGATCCACTGAGGAGGACACTAAGTCTTGAGAAAAAGAAAAATAAATAAATAAATAAAAATAAATCTGGGAAGAGGATATGTCAGAGGGAGACAAATAAAAGACAATAAAGAAAAGAATGGAGGAAGTACAGGTGAGCTTCAAGTAATGCTAAGAAAAAGACGAGAATCTGCTGACTCCACCTTCCTCACCTTTTTACTATAAGTATGGAAGAATCAAATCATCCCACTGTATTTCAGATTGATAATCAACTGTGAATTTACATTAACCCATTTTCCTTAAGGCTGTTGTTACATTTGTAAACGGATTAAACAGGAGATTATACAGATAAAAAAAAGTTAACATTTTCCATAAAACATTTTTATTTATTCCAGTTATTGAAAAATACCCTTTGAAGTCAACCTTTCAAATAATTTACATGCCTGTGATGCATATAGTTATCAATTTATGTGGAGACTGAATAAAGATTTCATATATTGAAAGAGGATTCTAAGAAAAATTAAGCAGGTTGGTGTAAGTTTTTCAGTGGTGTTTCCCAAATGTCATTGGTGTTATATGTTATAGTCAGTGGTGTTATAAGGAATAAATCTTTTGGTGAATAAATAAATTTTACGTTAACTATTCAACTTTGGGCATTGCAAGTTCAGAAAACTATGGGTTACGGATACAAGAGATTTGCAATTCAATTGTACAACTAATATTTTCAGTATTTTAAACTTACACCTGTTAGCACAGGTTCTTCAATGCTACATGAGTTTCAAATGTACTGATGTTTTTATTCTTTTTCAGAGGGAATGATTGGTGTTAACATTTGTTACAAGAGTGACACCAGTTTAGGTGATCTGCCAAAGAGCTTTGAATTTTTAATGTAAAGTGTAAGTTTTACGTCAATATTTAGGTCTGTAACACCACTGACATGAAAATTGAGTCTTGGTGATCGTTCAGGTAAAACAGAAATTTATTTAACATAGATCAAGCTCGGCCAACTTCAAAATAAAGCTTCAAGGTTTATGTACTTTTTATAAAATAAAACATTTTTGGACAAGAAAACATTTGTTTATTCATTTGTTGCCACTCTGGAATTGTATATTTTCTGGAGAATGGCCCATATATATATATATATATATATATATATATATATATATATATATATATATATATATATATATATATATATATTCATATACATTTATATTCCTTACACTTTGCTGGATTTCGTTAAAATACAGAGGCCTACACAGTACACACGGTAACTTTAACAAAACATCCATGCAGGTTAATTAATAAAACGTATATGTATCAATTATTAATAATTTTCTTTATTCCACAGTCAGTTTTCTTGCTGACTCTTATACTTTTCCCGCCACCAGCTTGACTCGCACGAAGCGCTATGCTGTTAAGTAGGGCGTCGGTAATCGTACCCCTCGGAGTCTGGCCTCATCAGGTCAACGAGTACATCTGGCATCTTTAGACATCCACATAAACATCAGCAGTTATCTCATATCACAAACCAAGATGGCTACACTTGCCATTAAATAAGACGTTCAATTTCCAATATGCACCCAGGCTGCTCATACATTACTTTTATCATTTAAATTTTTAATCAAGATAATTAATAAATCGTGATAAATAAGGTTAAAAAAGCCAAGGTACGTCTTGCAGACGACCCCGCTTCGCTTTATAAAACTCCATCTTGTTTTCACCAGGCGGCGCACTTGGCCTATATGGTCGCGTCTATATGGTAATGATGAAGTTAATGGCCTATCATCAAGATATCATTAACATTATGCTGGTCTCGCGTCTGCGCCAAACACTTTGGCTTCCTTTGTGTTAGACACCATTTTTTCTGGTACATGAAGTAAGTACATTTGTTTTTTCGTGTTGACTTTTGACTCCTTTGTCTTGCAAACTGACCGCTTGCAGTTGCAACTTGTCAGAGAGGTGAGTTTGAGCGATAATACGAGGGTTGTTGTCTGGGAGGGCTTCAGCTGATACAAAGTAGCAAAGCTGCATCCTTCAGACAAAGAATGGTTGAGCTGTTTCTGACACATGAATTAACATGCACATCACTAATATTGATATATCCCTCGACAAACTGCGTGTGTTTGCACAGCTAAACTATGTTTAAGTGCATTGTCATTAAAAACTGAACTCAAATTCTGTCCAGTCTTCAACTTCAGGGCAGATGGAATTTACAAGAAGAAATGATAGACATGTTCGGTTTTGGAAGTTAGATTAAACAATAAATAAATGTCGGTGAAGAATGATTTGCTATGTTGATGTACACCCTACAGAAAAGTACTAGTACGCACAGAGTACGGCTGCTGGTTAGGGATTTGGGGTTAAGAACCCCATTGCACCAGGGCTTCTGAATACACCCTATGATGTAGGCATAAAATGTAGTGGTGATGTGGGTGAAGTGAAGTCCAATATTTTTATAAAGTCTGTTGGATTTTGATTTTTTTGGCTAATCACATTAACATGTTTTACAATAAGAACTGACCAGAATATGTGATATTTGGTAATCATTGTATTATATAAACAGAAGGCTTTTCATGAACTGGGACACACTTAGATCATGAAGTTTGACAGTTGAGACAAGTAATACTGGCCGTCCTATAAAACCATGAAGTGTTGGAAGAGGTTTTGAATAGTGACAACGTCTGTGTTGATTGAGGGTAGGCCAAGCAGATTAGGCACAATAATCCAAACAAGAAAGAGCATTGATGAATCAACTATACTAGATCACCATAACTGATGCTACAGTAAATTATATAATAATTACTGTAAAAACTGTCGTCTCTTTTGTCCATAAGGTGGCGACACCAGCTGGTGCCCCACGTAACATCCTTCCCTTTTAAGGAAAATAAATGTCATGACAATTCTTGGTCTGTTCTTATAATTAGATAGATAGTGTTTTTGCCAAAGGGCTATAATGGAATAGTTCTTCACAGCTGTGATTCATTGTAAGTATCTAAAGCATAATGTGCAAAATGTATAAAGAAATCAAAATTCACCAGAACTATAAAATAATGGCACTTAAAGTGTTAAATGTCTATGCATCAGTAAAAGGAGTAAATAAATGACTGCAACACCTAAATAGTTTTATAGGTCTAGTCTCTTTGAACTTTTAACCACACTACCATATCAAGTCTTGTATGGCGCACTGGTAGTTGGCAAATTATCACAGCTGATATGATCTGATGTACTCCTGGGCTCATTTTGTTAAGCATTTGCATCAGCATTTCCCTGCATTTGTTTCAGACACTGATGGTGGTTTTGGGGTTTAGCCAAGCGAGTCTCTGGGGGACTGTGTCGTACAAAGGAACATTCTGTTTCAACAATACTTTTTTCTGTTGTCTGTGGCAACCTCTTATGATCAGCTCTTTAGATTCTTGGTAATTGTGGCTTCACGCCAGTCCTTATGCTTTCCTTAAGTTAGGTTGCATGTCAGACTTTACCACCGGTTTCTAAAGGCCTTAATGTCCGGTTAGTTCAGTACCTTTGTGCTACACTTTAGCAGGTCTTGTCTTTAAATATTTTATCATTGGGCACTTGCTCTTTTGGGGCTTCAATTGTACATTTGTTGTAGGCAACAATGTTTTGGTGTGTCTGTTCCTAAGACACTGTACAGGACTGGTGTTGAGTTCTTCTTGTGGCACGTTTATCAAATTCAACAAACCAAGATATGGTTCTTCATTGTTTTAAAGAGACTTTTTCATGAGACGTCTTGCGATTTTTACTGCTGCTTCAGCTTCTGCTGTTGCCAGGACTGCTAGTCATGTGTGGAACTTTATAAACACATCAGACATAATATGGGGACCGTTGTCACTGATATCTTTGTACGGTATCCCATGTCTGGCAAAGTGGTTCTGGTTTAGTTTCTGGCAAGAAGTTGACCAAAAAAAGTGGCTGAAGTAGTCCACATTAAAAGGTACTCACAGCCTTGTATACTGAATATATCGCCATCGGTAACCAGTTTTTTCCCCAAGGTCTATCTGGGACTTGATGGAGGATCAGGTCATTTGGTTGTTGTTCTGGTAGAAACACTCTTATATCAGACTTGCTGTAGAGTTAGATTACTGGCTTTAAGCAGGTCCGTTTGGGCAATTTGATCATGAGTGCCCAGCACTATTCTGTCACAAAGTATAGAATCTACACAATCTGGGCAGTACTATGTGTTTTTACAATATGTGTTATTTCTGAGTTTCAGTTTCAAATGTTTCTCCTTTCCTTTGTTTTCTGGTGTTGAAAAACATACCTTTCATATGTCTCTTTCACTTCACCTGATGGCAAATTCACCACAGCCCAAATTCGCCACCCTTCTAACCTAATTATTATAATATGCCCCCAAAATGCTCCTACACAGGTCTTCCTTGCCCATGGTAGTGAGAGCTGCTTAAAACATAATGACTTCATAAAGGTGGCAACCCTGCTAGGGGAATGGCAAATGCTGATATAGTCATACACCTTGCCTAAAGAAAAAAAATCACTGTCAAGTTAAGTAAACATAGAGGTGGAGCCATGATGTTTTATGTAAACTGACACTTGTACTTCTCTCTGAAGTCTGTTGCATCACATGGTCCCATCAGTGGCATTTAAAAATTAAAATATAATTAATGTATACTCATTTCTCTGTCCGATATTGGATAGTAACAGAATAAATTGAACACTGGCAATACATAATGCAATGATTTATCCCAATTCCTAAGCATTTTAATTGCCTACAGATATTACTGTGTCTTATCTGATGATTCTGTAGCACAGCAACCAGTGCCATAATTGCATATAAGTGGCATAGGTTTCTCACCATAGATACTGCCTTGTATCAGGGTTGAGAGTAAGTACTAGAATTGAAATCCCTTGCTAGGAAAAAAACAATATTACATGAAATATTATGTCTAGAACAGGGAAACTTATATGTGTATAATTTTGTGGGTAGAAAATGGTACAGATCTATTTCTTAAATACCACTGGGCCAAATTCATAAATCTTGCACATTAATTATCCTCAGATGTTGATTGGTTCAGTGCTTTTTGGCTGAGTTACAGGAAGCTGAACTTAGCCAGTTTGCTGTATCATCCTATATGAGTTATAAACCTGCGAAACATTTTTCAACTGATGCCACTGAACCCAGTTTGTTAAATATTTTACAAAAATAATTCCTACAATAATTCTTATAATAATTGTCATTAATGGTTCCACATGAACGATTTTGGCTGAATTATGGAGATTGAATTGAGTCATTTTACCATATATGTTAGCTGTGTGATGCTGTTACATCTAGCCTGGCACCAGTTTATCAGCATCTATTACATCATGCCACTAGACATTTAGATTTCAAGTTATCTGTGGTTAATATTGACAAGAATGTTTTTTAAAAGCTTTAAAAAAATTGGATTTATGATTTAAATTATTCATCATACCAGGCAATATTACAATCATGGATATTCAGCTCTCTGTGTATCATATAAAGACAGCTGTACATGAATTATAAATGATTGGTATCCATACCCAACTTAATTCAAGAATTTGCCATCAATGAGATGTATCTGTATTATAATTTTGCATTTAGTATGCATCTGTTATAATTTCACACAAATTCCTGATTTCTTGATTATATAAGTCGGCTGAAAAGCATTTTGTATTGGGAAAATTAATTTCAAAGTTATTTCAAGTAGGGACCACTTTTGTGTACAGATGGCAGCACTTGGCTGGCCATTGGCAGATTGCTAGTGCCTTGATGTTGGCCATTAGCCAAGATTATGTCAGCTCTGTAAATAGTTTTGGCACCGTGCCAGGATTGGAAGAAGTGCAGCCAGGTATACGTCAAGGGTTCACTCACTGCAGTAGCGGCATTCTATTTATAGCTTTTTTCCGACTGCTCACCGCATCAGATTTGGAACCAAAGTTCAGCCTGGATCTATTTATAGCTTTGGCAGAGTGCCAACTGTGTCAGATTATGCTACAGGTCAAGAGTTCACTCAGTGCAGCCAGGTACAGGTCAAAATTTCACTCAGTGCAGTAGCTTGAGGCAGTAATTTGTCACAGTTGACTTGGGGGCAACTGCCTTACTCATCCAAGCCTGGTCAGCCCAGTGCATCAAACTCAAGGGAAGTTTGATGTATTGCCTTGATATTTAGACCTGTCTATGCGTCTGTGATGGTTTTCCTGTTTACAAGACAGGTGTCGCCACCTACATTGACTTTTGCACAGTGTATGCGCCTGCTTATTTCTACAGAGGAATTTGATACATCAGCCTGAAATTTGGCATATTTATACATATCAGGTAGCTTTATCATGTCAAGACTTGTGGCACAACCTACAATAATTTTTGCACAGTGTATGTCCCTGCTTATTTTACAGGAGGGGTTTGACATATCAGTCTGACATTGGGCATATGTATATATCTCTTTGTTGTATACAAGATTGGTGGTGCCAGCTATAATCATTTTTGTGTTTTTTGCACCCATGCCAGAATTTCAAAGTGTTTAGTACTTGCATTGTTCATATACATGTTACACATGTTCTTGAAAAGTAATGGTCCAGCATTAAAGCACTATACCTGGTGTAATCCAATTGCACTGGTACGTATTAGGCCTGTAGGCCTTGTTCTTTCAATGTTTAAGCAACAATGCTACTGTATGTTATAAAATTTTCCTTATTTTTTCCATTTTCTAAATGTGTAGTAATCTTATATTTCTGTTTTGCTATTATAATTTCAATTTTCTCTATATATTTAAGTCTCCTTAAAAAATCTGGAGTTAAATTACTTGTGTCCTGGTTATATAAAAAGAAGTTTATACAATGAACCAAACTCATTTTCTGTATAAGATGCTAAATGTAATTCAGTATTATAGTAAAATCCTTGCATAAATTATAGTTACAAAAAACATGATGATCTAAGATTCAAATTTAAATAAAACATATTGGACTTAGACGCAAGTTCTGAAAGACTCAGGCTATTCTGAAGGACTTGGACTCGAGTGGCTCAGACTGGGACTCGCACTCAGAGTTTGATCGTGTGGACTTGACTACATCACTGATCCCTATAACTACTCACTTGAGTGGGAGGGTGTGGGTGGGGTTGGGATTTTGGAGGTGATGAGGGTAGGCTTCCCTTTTGATCACTATGCAATTTGCAGAAATCAAGATGCATCATGTATTCTCTTCAAATGTGGTACTGTATTAATGTTGATGTTTATAACAGAATAATTTTTAGCATATAAAAATATTCTTAATTAATAATCTTAAATGGGTTGATTAAAATAGACTCTACGTTAGGGGGATGAAGAATACTAACACGGCTGTGTAAAACTACTAAAAGGACAAGCCATGGCTAATATATGTTACTATCTATTAAGTGAGTGTGAAGAAAATGATACAATTAGAATATGTTGTTAGTTTGTTTAACAACTTTTGTTACTATTTTTTTTTTCTGGTTTCAGGTTTTATATGCGTGGTTTTAGGAATTATCTAAAAGTCATAACCTGTCATTAATTAACCTGATCTTTGAGGTTCTATGGAGATTTCATTATTTTGCCTTTGAGGCACCTGGGGGGGGGGTTATTCAAACCTGGGACCACTAAGCTACATCCTACCTCTGGGGATGGTCTTTTTCAAGCCACCTTCTTCACAAAAGACAGGCTCTAGCCAAAAAAAAAAGAAAGAAAGTGGTTTGCAAACATCTCAAAATTTTCACTCTTGTATTTCAAAGATACTGTGGTTGGGTTAAAATTATCGCAATTTTCACCTTTTTAGCTCAGCTGACTTTCAGTCATGCTGGGCTAAAGCGATGGGTCTTTGTCCGTCGTCCTTCCGTCTGTCCGGCCGTCCGGCCGGCCGTCCGTCCGTTAGCAGGGCACAAATCGTAACCGTAGGGGCTAGGGCCATGAACCCTATGCAGTCTAAGAGGTTATAAAAAGATCTCCTTGCAAACCTGAAATTAGGTCACTGCAACCTATATTCTCGAAGTTGTGGGGTGTGTTTGCACCCCCCAGAAATAACTCTTTGAGACAAAATTTTCATCCCAAACCTTCCATCTTTCACATACAGCTCACCTACCAACAGGGGAAGAACCATAATTTTTTTGAGGTCAAAAGGTCAAAGGTCAAGGTCACAGGAGCCTCTTCTTTGAAAAGCCTGTGGATGCATTTTAAGCCAACCCTTTCATCCCAATTCTTTGATCTTTCACATATAGCTCACCTACTAAGTTGGAGAAGAATCCTATAGATTTTGAGGTCACAAGGTCAAAGGTCAGGGTCACAGGATCCACTTCTTTGAAAAGGTTGTGGACACATTTCAAGCTAGACTTTTCATTCCAAACCTTCCAGCACTGATATCGCTTCTCTGCCAACAGGGGAAAAGACCTGTTGATTTTGAGGTCAAAGGTCAAGTTCACAGCACCCACTTCTTGCGTGGAGTCTTTTTCAGGCAAACTTTTCAATCTGTACCTTCCATCTGTCATATATAGCTTACCTACCAATAAGGGAAGAAGCCTATTGATGTTGAGGTCAAAAAGTCAAAGGTCAAGGTCACAATATTTAATTGTTCTAAATGCTTGTGAGCATATTTCAAGTGTAACTGTTCAACCCAAACCTTCAGTCTTTCACATATGCCACATCTATGCATCACTCAGTTTGACTCAAACTTCATATTTATGGGTCTTTTTGCTTGAATAAATAACTTATTGATTTTGGGGTCAGCTGGTCAGCAGGTTAAAGGTTGCAGGTCAAAGTTATTCACCCATTGGTTGCCAAGTGATTACACCAGATTTAAGTGGTTAGTAGTTACCCATCATTTAGAAAGAATCCAGTTGATATAATGGCAAAAGGCCAAGGTCATAGGTCAGGGATGTTCACAATTACTTATTTTATAGACCATCTCTATTTTTCTTGTATATATAACCATCCCACTCCAGCTGGTACATCTCCCTGTGTGGCTGTAAGTGTAATTGTGAGTGACACTGGTGACATATGACTCCCTTTTGTATCAGCCTATTAAGTGATAAGGCTCAGTGATAAGTACCTTGTTACTTCATAACAAAAACACTGTTGTCAGAATGCTTCAGCCAGGCATTAAGACTATGAGAGTATAGTATTAAGGTTTAGCTACTGATTTATAAGATGATGGGAACATTTTGCAGTTTATTTTATGGAATCCTAGCAATAAACTTAGTTTCCTAGATATCTGAATATTTTAATATATATCACCACATATAAAAGAAAGTGTTTGTTCTCATAATATGTGGATGTGTACCTTGATTTAGGATGGCTTTTTGTTTTATTTCAAGACTCTTAGTCATACTTTCTGCATTTCTTTTCTTTCAGGTTTGGCAGTTTACCTACCCTGCTGACCCCATTGAAAAGCAGAGTGATAATAAAAAATATTGGACTTACACTTTTTACAATTGCATATCTATAAATCTGATATGAGGGCCTGGACATGCCTTTTGAATTATTTTGGGCATCCATTACTGGATAATTTGCCCCAAGTTTGGTCTCTTATTGGAGAATGTGGGATATCAAATGTCATACTTGTCAGAAATCCATTATGTCTGCCAGTTAGCCACCTTAGAAATTCTTTCTTCAGTGCAGTTTCAGTAATTTTTCTTTAATGTTTGGTCCGATTTAGAGAATGTTTGTTGTCTGATTTCAGACTTGTCAGAAGTCCAATATGGACACCAGGCAACCATCTTTTAATTCCTTTTGATCATTTTATCTCAAGAACAGTTAAAGTGAATGCAGTTGGATGTATATTTATGTATTCTTGTAAAGGATTGGGTCAAATATTTCTGAATAAATATTACCATCATTTATAAAAGTGCAGTACAGTTGGCTTGTATTGAATAAAAATTCACACAGAAGCACCTGTTTCTCAATAATTCTTGCATGTATTTCCTTGATTTTTGCTATATATTTTGATCTTATATTTGCCCTTTGTGGTGTTCCTTTTGAGACTGACAGGTTTCAAGCAAGCTGTTGGAATAGTTCCTGATAGCTTAACAATCATGCATTTTCCTCAGACCATCAATTCACTGTGTTTTAACCAGACATAGGTGATATATATTTCTGTTGTCATAGAAAATTTTCAACAAATTGGCAAATTGGTTCTTCAAAATTTGACTGGAAGTTGTGAATCTCAGTCCATGATGTCACAGGTCATGCTTGGCAGCTGAGCGTCATGGCCCATGGGTCACTTGTTTTGTGTTTCGCGAGGGTTCCATTTTCATGAACTCACTATACAAAAGACCTATACACAGAGTACAACCATTATTATGTGAACTAAATATATTAAATATTATGTGCACAAAATCTTGATAACAAAAATATTCTTGGTTACTAGCAAACAACTGGAAAGATCTTATGTTATTTATAGTATCAGTCTTTGAATGTACTCGATACAATATTATTCATAATGTCAGCCTTTTCCTTTTCATCTTTGTCCACTATGATGGGACCTCTTATTCAAGAAGGTTCAATTTTCACAATAATTCTCCTTCTGTGAATATAGCAAATTTATACGCCCTCACAAATAAAAACTTATTTCTGTAGAACCAGTGGATAATGGGTCACAAATTGAGCCAATACAATTAGTACATAGACAGAATACTGTTGGATTACTTTGGTAAATTGATATGACCATGTCAGTAAGTTATCGCAAAAGAAATAAGTGGATATAAGTTGGATTAGGGATTACATGTATGTTGTTTATAGGTACCAGAAAACAAAGAAGTATATGCTGGCATCTGGCTATTTTGACAAATAGTGTTTCCCATTGAAGATAACAGGCTCTCAAACATCTAAGCCCTTTGTTTTCTTAGCTTTATATTAACCTCTATAAAGTATGATGAACTATAGTGAGGTGTTGGTGCTGAAATCTAGGTCAGTAGTTAGGCTGTACTGATCCAGCCCTGCAGAGCTGAGAGTCCACATCCTCTTACTGTGGCTCAGCAGGCCAATCTAAGATTACCACCACATAAAGCAAAAATAATGTTACTCACATGCCAGACCACAGCTGTTTGTGTCTCGTTTTCATGTACTTTAAATACAAGACTGCATGACTTTTAACTGACTTATCAATGCTGAATTTTGTGTTATCTGTTTTTGTTCAATTATCTTCATATTTTATCACCATTACTTGGAGATTTCATTTTACATTTTTTTGTATTCATAAATACCAATAAATATTTTTCTGAAACTTATTTTTGTTTCTATTTCATGATATATTTTTTTCATTTTTTTATTAGAATTCAGTAGTTTAAATGATTTAAGATTTTATTTCCAGCCCTGTGGCTTATGGGCTGCTTTGTATTACTTGTCTGTCTTTCTGGACAGTTTGTAGGTATACATTTTAGATCTAGCAGGTTATTTAGGTAGGGCAGAGTATATTGTGACTGTAAGATCATGGGTTCATGTCTCATTCAGAGTAGCCTCCATGTTGAGACTCCTGACAGGTCTTAACCACAAGGGATCACCCTCTCCACCCACCTGTTAATGGGAACTGGTCATGGGTGGCAGTAGCAATGAATACACAATTCAGTAGGCATTTATAATGGACTGGTAGGCCTGTTGTGTCATATTGTGATCCTAGTCATATGGAGAACTGCAATGCAAAGGACATCCATTGGGTTACATAGTTATCGCTGTCACACAAGTTTTAATCTTAAATTAACCAACAAGTGAGGAATTCACTTAAAAGATTATATACAAATAAAGAGGAATGATGCCTTTTTGGACCACATCCAAATCCTAAAGTAACAGTCAGATGTATATTTTTTTAAGGGCTGTAACAATGCATCAAATAATCAATGCATTAAATTGAAGCAAGTCAGTAAATCCATAAATATGTTTCCAGATGATAACACCAGTTTGACTTACAGATATCAAACTTGATTTATTAATGGCCCACCACTAATATAAGAACCCTAAAGATTTCGGGGTCACGAGGTCAAAGGCCAAGGTCACCACACACAAATTTTTAAAAAGATTGTGGAGGCTTTGTAAAAGTTTGTCTAAAATCTTTCACTTTGGGATTACATAACAAAATGGGAAGCACCATATTGATTCAACATCACAAGTTCAAAGGATAAAGTCACAGGACCATCCTACTAATTTATATGCTTAAACATTATTTTAGTTTATAACATCTGAGCTTAAAGATTACTGTAGTTTAATACATCTGAGCTTAAACATTATTATAGTTTATTACATCTGAGCTTAAACATTACTATAGTTTAATACATCTGAGCTTAAACATTACTATAGTTTAATACATCGAGCTTAAACATTACTATAGTTTAATACATCTGAGCTTAAACATTACTATAGTTTAATACATCTGAGCTTAAACATTACTATAGTTTAATACATCTGAGCTTAAACATTACTATAGTTTAATACATCTGAGCTTAAACATTACTATAGTTTAATACATCTGAGCTTAAACATTACTATAGTTTAATACATCTGAGCTTAAACATTACTATAGTTTAATACATCTGAGCTTAAACATTACTATAGTTTAATACATCTGAGCTTAAACATTACTTTAGTTTAATACATCTGAGCTTAAACATTACTATAGTTTAATACATCTGAGCTTAAACATTACTATAGTTTAATACATCTGAGCTTAAACATTACTATAGTTTAATACATCTGAGCTTAAACATTACTATAGTTTAATACATCTGAGCTTAAACATTACTATAGTTTAATACATCGAGCTTAAACATTACTATAGTTTAATACATCTGAGCTTAAACATTACTATAGTTTAATACATCTGAGCTTAAACATTACTATAGTTTAATACATCTGAGCTTAAACATTACTATAGTTTAATACATATGATATAATTGCTTGGAATACTCCACTCCTTTACCTTTATACATAACTATCACGGATCATCCTGGGTCTGATGTTTAAATACTGTTTTTGGTCGGTTACCTCCTCTGTAATAAGGTCTTTCATTATATTTTTCCAAGCATCACTCAGCCTGCACTAGAAGTCCATGAACCTTTTTGGTGCCCTTCCTGACCTGTCAGTATACTAGTATTGAGTTTACTTATCCGCTCACACATTAAGATGTTCTGTATTTAAAACTTGGTATTTTCTTATGTTTTACAGGTCACTGACCAGCTTAACATGATGGGTTCCAAGTACAATGAGCTGCGGCAGTTGATCGTCAACTCCATCGTGGATGTGTGCCAGCAACAGTCATTTTACATCGAGGAACTCAAAGTAGAAGGCACGTTGTGCATCACGTCAGATGGCGCATCAGTCTTGGTTACCCAGATCACAGAAAAGATTGGTGAGAAATCAAATGAGGATGCAGAGAAACTGCCTGCACCAGGTGCTACTGTTAAAGAGGATGGGGAGCAGGAGGGACAAACGGAGTGTGTAACAGCATCAGTGGGACAAAGTCATGGTAACCATGGTGACGCAGATGCTGAGGAATCACAGCCTGCAGATGCTGCTGAGAAACTGGAACAGTTGAAAAAAGGAGGCTCTGTACACTCATTCTGGAAAATGCAACAGAAGAGTAATGGTGGGTACAAATGCCCCTTCTGTAAAAATGTGTATCGTTTTAAACATAGCCTCAAAGACCATTTAAATAAACACATTGGTCGCAAACCATACAGTTGCAAACATTGTGGTATGAGCTTTACTCATTTAGCCAGCTTGTGTGCACATACACGTCGCGTTCACCCAAAGCAGATGTCATGGGATTATAAATGTCCGCTGTGCCAACAGTGTTTTCTAAACCAGCAGTCGCTAAAACAGCACTGCACGTGGCGCCACCATGATGTGAACTGGACACATTTAATGCCATGGTTTAATCAGGGGAGCGCATCTGCTGGGGAAGGGCAAAATCCTGATGAAAGTACTCAGTCACCTGGTGGCGATAAAGAGAATCAAAATGTGGAAAGTCAAGGTGATGCTGCACCGGCATCAGTGACAGTTAAAAGTGAAACTTCAACAACACAGGTGCAGGAAACGAGTGATACCAAAGAAAGACCAGCAGAAAAAGAGCCTCCTGCATCTGAAGAAGGTGGGTCTGTAATTATGAAACAGGAACCTCAACCCATACCAGGGACTTCCTGTGAGGCTCCTGCAGAATCTCCTGCCAAAGAGGTAGATATGGACACGGACCCACCGGCAGTCGTGGAAGCTGCAGATGCAGCCAAAGATAACGAGGAATACACTGATGATGAGGATGAAAGCACTGACGGTGATGATAACGGGACTTCCAG
Source organism: Sipunculus nudus (assembly GCA_026874595.1). Classification (NCBI taxonomy): domain Eukaryota; kingdom Metazoa; phylum Annelida; class Sipuncula; order Golfingiida; family Sipunculidae; genus Sipunculus; species Sipunculus nudus. Next base: position 74,539,285 of record CM049317.1, on the reverse strand, counting down.
AAACCCTGCGGCTAATGTTGCCCTTGGTAACGAGGCAGCAATGATGGCTGCCGGTCAACAAAACATGCTGGCACAGGCCATGATCAGCCAGGCCATGGCTATGCAAATGAGCGCTGGTTTGTGGCCGTCCATGGGGGCCTGGTTCTCACAGGGTCAGATGCCGCAGCCTCAGCCTCAGGCTCCCCCAACCCCACAACAACAGTTGCCCCAGTCCTACCCCACCCCTACTCCGCCCCGTCATAGCTCCCCCGTGGCCTCGCCAGATAACATCGCTGCTGTGCTTAATGATGTTCGCAAAGACGTTCGAACTGGAAAGTTTCCATGCCCTTATTGTCATAAGAGTTATCGTTATAAACATACATTGAAAGATCATTTAAACAACCACACTGGAATGCGGCCACATGTATGTGATATATGTGGCAGCTCTTTTATTCATTTAGCCAGTTTGTGTGCTCATGTAAAGCGACTACACTCCAATGAGAACGTTGGTGACTTCAAATGCCCTGCCTGCAGACAAACCTTCCGTAAACTAGCTTCACTGAAACAGCACATCACATGGCAACACAAGGAACTGCAAAGCAGCACCACAGACTGGGATAGTATGATGGAGCTCAGCCAGGGAGCACTGCCATCATTTGATGATATGATGAAAGCACCAGGAGTACCTCCACATCCTTTGTCTGTCTCATCAGCAGGGTTGACCTCTGACCTCTCCACTTCTGTGGCATCAACCAAAGGTTTAGTATCCGCTGATAGTGCATTATTAACCGTTAGTTCAGATAGCGTAACTTATCCAACGACAAACCTCCCCTCCAGCTGTACCTCGTCCCTCAACCCAGTGACCTCCGCGATGATGAAACCTATGTCTAATGGCCCTGATCTGTCCCCCATGGTAGAGGGGTCGCAAGCGTACCCTCAGTTTTATCAGGACTGGGCCAAACAGTTACAGACATCGGCTACTAGTAATACTGAAGCTGCCACGGCAACTGTTACCATGAGTGAGAGTGTGGAAGATGGAGAAGTTGACACTGGTAACAGTACTGTGATTTCACAGTATTTCACTGAAGTCCAGATGGATTCTGGGATACCTAACCAGCCCAATCGATTTTACAAGTGCAAGCTTTGTGAGAAGATGTACCGTCACCGCACGAGTGTGTACGACCACATAAACACACATCTTAACAAAAAACCCTATGTCTGTAGGGAATGTGGTGATGCGTTCGCTCACCACAGTTCGTTGTTTAACCATACCAAGAGTAAACACAGCTAAGGAGTCCGTTAGGATGTACAGCCAGGCTGTGAACCCTCCTGAACTGCACCACATGTACAGGGTTGTGTACACAGATCTGCCAGTGGTGAATATCAAGGCCAGAAATCAAGCTCGGAATTTGTGATCTTCATCAGCTGTAGAACCTTTCCTTCCATTACTTGAGTTACCTTCAGGTGTCCCTTTAAACTTCTGGAGGGATCTGCTTCACTACGAAAAGCAGTCAAAGGATATTATTGTCATAGGGCTGCAAAACCTCAGTCTTGTCTTTTGTGTGGAGCCTTGATTGTGTGGAGCAGGATTGTAAATACATTACACTAAAACAGAAGGAATTGTGACACAATTAATGGTAAAGAAGATTTTTTATCTGTACCACTGGAATGTTTTCAACTGTTATATTACCATATAAGGAGCATGTAAACTAATTGTTTATTGGTGTGTGTGTGAGAGACCAGAAATTACTTGAGGATATTTTTAGGATGATGTGGTTTATGTCAAGTAATGGTTGATGATCTGGAATCATTGCTGAAGATTCATTTCTACTGTTAGATTTTTTGTGTGATTATAGGAACATACCAATCAGAGCTTTCACTGGTTGATGTTGTTGCGCAAAAGTGAGGTCAAATATAACCTCGTGACAAAAAGCAAAGCAGAATGAGATAATATCTCAAGAGAAATAAGATTATAGAAAGTGAATGTAGAAGGAGGTACCAGGAAACAGTATTTTGAATTTTCAATATACTGAGTACTTCAATGAAAGTATTTTTACTGATTAGTTACAGTAAATGATCATAGCTGTTGATCATTGGTCTTGCAGCTTTCAAAAGGCTGGTATTGGTTACAGCTTACATTCATTAAATGAAGGAATTAATAAATTCAAGTGAGCATAACTTTAAATGTTTAAAAAGTGGCAGCTGAATTGAGGAGTGGCAGCTGTGTATATAGACTGGTCCCAGTAACAATAAGAGCTGGACTGGGAGGAGATGGCCATATTTGTAGACTGGTTCCAGTGTTTACGAAATAGTTGCCAGAGTGAGGAGTCAACTTTTTCTGTAGACTGGTGTATTAAAGAAGAAACAAAAACTGGTATGTGATTGGGTGGGCATATTTATAGACTGGTATCTGTGTCAAATGGTTGCATTTCGACGCATACTGTGATGATATACCTCAAAGATTTTTTTTTCGCAATCAGGGGTTCTATTTTTACAGAGTTGTTGCATGATTTGTGTGGTTGGTAATTCTTTGACAGCAAAATGATGAATTATTAATTAATAAAATTCTGCTTTGACTTGTAAAAAAAGGAAAATGAATAGGAAAAAATCACATGCTCATCATGCAGGGTTTGAAATAGTCCTTTTGCCTTTACAAGTGTCCAGTAAACGGGAATCTTTTTGGTTAGAAATTGGTGAAAGCAGATATAAATAGGCAACACAAAGTCAGAGGTCATGGTGTCAAGGTAACTTTTTAACTAAAGGTCTAAGTTAATAAATTGTTTTTCATGTATTTCTAATTTGAGATTTTTTTAAAATGTGAAAATTAAGATATAAGCATAGCTTATAAAAAGCTGGAAAATGTGATCAGTCAGACATTTAAACTGAGCGTAATAAGGAGTTCCAGAAATGTTAACCATATTTAAAGTGCAAATAATAACTAAAGGTTACTTCAGTAGAATAAAAAATAGTTAGCCACTATGTATATTATACAAATGGACTCATATGAAGAGATGTATGTACCATAGGCCATAGCAGGGTATAACTATACATATGTTTAGTTTGGCTTATTAAGCTGTATTACAAAATACTATTAATATTTTAGAGAAAGTATATAATCATATTTTTAGACTGATAGAACACTATATTCATTAGAGAGATCTGTTGAAATTTGTTATTTAGAGACTTTGAGATGTTTGCTTTTTTGAACTGTTGAGCTTATTTTTAGATCTTGAAAAAAAAAAACTTGAGATGATGCATTTATTTGGATGATATAATATGTACTTATATACTCAATATTTAAACATGTATTCAGATAGTAAATGCATTGGTTGTACTTTAATATATTGAAATTATGGAGTAGTTAGTAGACTTGTTAGTGGATAATAGACAAGCAAGCAGGGCACATATTATGCAGATTTATGTTGTGCACTGGCTGTCTGCATCATAACATATAAATCAGGTAATGGCATCAGTTAGTTGAGGATTACATATTGACCTTATGTTTGGTGAACCTAAACGCAGTTATCTTTATTCATCCCTGCGCTGTCACCACTGATCATAGGACCTCCCAACTTGGTGCAGCTACTAATCTCCAGATATGCAATTTTGTAAATCTCAAGAAAAAAGATAACTGTCAATATATCCAAAAAAGGTCTCTGTTCATACAATGCCAGGGCCTATAAAGTCAAATGATTATTTCCATAATTTGTTGAAATAGCCAAGAATTGCTGCCACTGATTGTGTAATGCGACAAGTAAACTTGTGTCAGGAATTGTCTCAAATTGCCCATACTAAACCCACATTAATTATGAGCATGTCGAAATCGGCATAATATGCACCCTGCTTAATGTGTAAGGCAAAAAAAAAGTTAGGTTTTCAGGCACTTTTTTCCAGAAATCAGTGTGGGCTGGTGATATTTTATTTTTTAACTTTTTTTGTATGTTTTGATAAAAATGTCATTAAATCAAAGAAAAGCATGAAAATAACAGAATTGATTTGCTAAACAGGTTAAAGCTCTACATAACAAAGGAAATCTTATCAAAATTGTATTATTTTATCTTCTTGAAAGATGAAAATAACAATAAAATTTTTTTATGCAGGGGATTAAAATTGATGCTGGCAGTGCCTGAGAACCATACCTTTTATTTTTTTTGCCTAACAGGTTTATTTTCTCTGCAGGCAGGCCACACCAAAAGGTGCTTCATTATTCAGTTTCCAAGGAAGTTTGGGGCCTGATATATTCCAGTCATAAAGTTACAGAATTTTGCAGGAGATTTCTATTTACCTATTTAGCTTTAAAGCAATTCATAGTGGGTCACTGGATTGTATGGAAATTTGGTATGTTTCTGTTTTCACTAAACAGAAAATCACATAGAAGGGGAAGATAAACCATTAATCAAACCATTCCTTGAAAACTGCAGGATATAGAAAATTTTCCTGGATATAACATGACATATGTATATCATATTTAACTTGACAGTTGAGCTCTTTAAACTTTATTTACAGTCAAAATATATATGAAAACTGTTATATCTAGTCAGAAAAAATGGTGCAGATGAAATGCTGGAACCTGTGTGCTTTTGTTGATACTTGGTCTTGACATCAATTTTGTATTATTGTTTCATGTAAAACCGGTTGATATTACATTTCCAAGAGAAATTGCATTATGCCTCCTTTGTTTTATTGGTGACCTAAGGAATATCATCCGTGGCTTTCAGTTTACTGTCAGACTTTCCTTTAAAGTATAGAGTTTGTAATGATCCGGTTCTGGCAGAGTAACCTGCCATGGTTTTAAGGCCTGTCTGTCTCAGAGTCCACCATCAGATCCAGGCCTCCTTATTGTTTTCTGTCTAAAGCATCATCTGGTCTCACCCCGTCTGGTTTCATCATGTTCAGCTGATTTATTTATATCCATCAGTCATATTTCTTGGTTCCATGGAAATATTCTAAGTTTGCATCTTTCAGTCATATCAAAGCTTAAATAAGCAATTAGATTTCCATCCCAGACCCACAACGATGTACATTCTTTTGGAAAATCTGTGGAGTATAATTTCTATAAAATACTTCTTCATTTATGCAAAGATTTTTAGAATTATTTCTTAAAATACTATTTCCTTTTCTTCTGGTTGTGGGTAAAATGAAGCTTTATTTTAAGTTGTGACATCATTGCAGGGGAGTTGCATGATGTGTCGTGAGTTTGCTGCTCTATTGACTGGAGTCACATGACATGTCATGTGATTTAACTGATGGTGGATGCTTTAAATCTCAGATGTCATGTGATCTTTCTGGATGGATATTTAGTCACATGACATGTCATGTGATGGTACTTCTAAATGGATGGATGATTGAGTCGTGTGATCTTACTGAGGAATTGAAATCAATCTTACATAGAATATATGGTTCAGTGTGAAAACAATGTGATGATCAGAATTTGTTGTACTGCACATTTCTGAATGTTTAAACTTTTAGTAAATTGAGGTTGAACAGGGTAATCATTATTTAGCAATCTGCCAAATATTCCATATGCAATGTTGTAAATATTTGCACTTTTTGTCCTGCCAAGTGAGTGGTTATAGTAAGTGATTCAGGAAAATGACACAGATATCAGAGTTCAGGATACAGATGACGATGTTTTATATACCTCACTGCTGATAGATGCAAGTTCTTCATTTGTTATATGCCAGAAATTACCATTCATTATGTTTAAGATGTCGAATTATGGAGAAATCACAGTATCTTGTGTCTGATAGAATGGCAATATGGATCCAAGGAAAATAGTTAAGTTAAATACGTTACTTTGGTCAAAACCCTAAGCTGTAAGTTAATTTCAAAACTAGGAAAATTATTATGATGTGAAAGCAGTCTGTATGATAGTGTCAAAGTGTTCCTGTAAGTTCAGTTAACGCTAACACAACAGATGTGTTACACAAACTTCAGTGTGCTTCCTACTCCAGTTATTGATTTAATTTATCAGTTAGACCCTGGAATGTATACAGACTGCAGTTCACATTAAAGAATAAATTTAGTTCAGTGGTATTATGTATCAGTTTGTCCTGATGTGGCTTACATTCAGGTAATCCATATCAGTAAGACATACTATTTTTAAAAGAAAGCACACAAATATTAATTTTAATCATGTCCTTATGGCATAATAAGCCAATTAAATCAGAGGATGCCAATTAGAACATGATATACATTATATATGGACTTAAAAAAACATACACACAGGATAATTTCACTTTTAACAGTTTTGAAAATGCAGAAATATTACATTTTCATTCAGAATAGAAGGGCAATCAAGTGATCTATATGGGTTTGTGTAGACATTTTTTATGTCCTTATCAGAGCAGGAAAATGTTTTCTTTTTTTTCAAAAATAAAAGTACTGGCACCCACCATAATATATTCATTGTAATTTATTGGTGATCTATATTATGTTCAGTTTTATCATAATATATGCTTAACTTTTCTTTAGATCATATCTTTATTTTATTAAAAGGAATAATTATGAAAAAGGTTGAACATATGTTTATAACTCTCAGTCTGACCATTGTTTGATTTGTTGGTTATTTTCTAAATTTTCCTTTCAGTTTTGCAAATAGAATTTTAATGATCCATTAAAAATTCAGGAAGACCTTGTGGTATCTTTTTTTTCAGAGCATTTGGTAATTCAAGATATATCTATGTCATTTTAATTTTTTTTAGAATTTTTGTTTAGATGGGACAATGGAAGCATCTTATTTCCACTTTCTTGTGAAAAAGAATTTAAGTGTGAATATTCTGATAAGAACTTTATTATAAAATAGAAAACTGCTGTGTACAATATAACCATTTAAAAATAAGGAATCTTCTTCCATAGATGTACTTACCTGATGGAAAATGTTCACAAAACTAATCAAGAAATAAAAGTCTGTCTCATCCTATGGTTAATTTTCAGATTGTCAGATTGATGACATCTGAGTATGACATAAACTGACACTGATAAATGGACATTACAAAGTAAATTATAATTAACATCAGGACTCTAATCATAGGGTGGAGCTTTGAATCTCTTGCTATTGGTTGTAGCTAGAAAACCGGTGAACCCAGTTTAATACAGAAAGCATTGTGTATCATAACAATAGACTTGTTATGTTATAGTTTTTACCAGGTAACTCATGGAGAAATGCATGTATTTCACTGTTCATGTTCCATTATAATCGAAAGTTCAGGATATGCATACTGCAAAATAGATTAAAATATAGTTTTATAAGAGCTGTAATACAAATTGCGAGGCTGACTTTATAAATATATATTTTTTGTGCTTACATAGATCATTTTATTATATCTAATTTAGATAGCATATTACTCTACATTAATGTTATATATTATACCCCAAGAATGGTTACTCTGGATTGTTTATCATTATTTCAGTGTTATGGTTCCCTATTGTTACATTTATATTTCCATACTCAGTTTATCAGATTATTATTATTATTATGCTGAGAATGATTGACAGAGGGGGAGGAGCTAAGAGCTGTGGTTGTTGTGTGGGGTTGTGACTTAACTGATTAAAAAATCAGTGTAAAACTATGGATTGTGCCAACTGATATGAGTTGAGGGTATTTCTTGTCACTTGTTGATTGATGAGTGAGTGGGGCATTTGACATTGCATCTGTGTAGGCTGAACATTTGTGGAAATCTATGGGCTTAATGAAGTGGTATTCTTACTACATAAATATAAGTTGTCAGAATTGGTTTTAAATTGGTTGTTCAAAGATTGAATGAGTAAATTCTGAGTAAATTCAGTTTGACTTGTACATTACACTTAAAGGTCAAGGTAATGGCCAAGTTGTTCACTGCATGAGGTCAAGTTTTAACGCTGTTAGCTCCCTTGTATCCCATCTTTGTAATTTCTCTGACAGGATCAGAACATATACAGTGAAACCTCTTTGTGTGGAACTCGCTTAAATTGAATACCCCGCTTATGTCAAAATTACAGACTCGAGATTGTGGACAACTCTAGTTAAATTATCATCAAATAAAACCCCGCTTGGATGTGTCGAACCTTTTCTGAGGGTCCCTTTCAACACGAGGTTTCACTGTATATATATATATATATATATATATATATATATATATATATATATAATATTAGATAAGTAAGAGTTAGACATAACCATTTATTGTGATCAGTTTGAGTGTTGGTGCTAATAACATGTCTCCAGAAAACAAATATATTATTAATATATGGGCAAAATGTTACATGCACTGTGAGGTCTTTTTTTTATGCATTAAAGACATTGAAATTTGAAAATGTTATTTAAGTATGAAACTTTAACCAAAGGCATTAATTTTTATATTACATTTTATTCTTTAAAGCAAACTGACAGTTACCAAGGACTTTTGGTACTATGTTGATGAGGAATGAGCTTTAAGAATTGTGAGCTGGTTTACCTAGGTTGGGTCTGAGGAAAATGGGGTTTCATGATAAAAACGGATTCAGTAGTGTTGCTGTGATGTGAGGCCTGTCAGAGCATTGTTTAACATTGGTGCTTGGACTTGTTTGGTTGTGTAGGAGTAAACATGTAGGTGACATACTAGTATTTGTATAAAAATGTAAAATAGAATGTATACAACAGCAGAAAGCAGTCCAAGTTAATTATCAGTGTATATGGAAGACTTTATTGATTTACAAGGTGTCTGTGAATGAGACATGGTGAAGATTAGCCATTTGTGTTCTAATGTTTGTTACAATGTTTTTTTTTTTTTTTTTGTACAAGGGTAACAAGTGTGAGGGTAGGGTTGAGCATTGAGCCCTCAGATGTGCTGTCAGGGCTCACTGTACAGCAGGCCCACTGGGGCATGAGTCAGAGTGGGGTTCATGGTAGTGGGCACTACCAGCAGTAGGTGTCCCCACCAGCAGTAGGTTGGGTGCAGGTTGTGTATTACACAAGGTGTGCAGAACCTGGGAAAATACCTACATGACTGTATTGCATGAATACACCCATTTGGTAAAGCCGAATGAAGGGCTGTGTCTGGGGGGTGGGGTGGGGGTGGTGTAGTATTATAGATATCATCAGGGCTAGATGCTGTAATTTAAGGGGGGGGGGGGGGGAGGGAGTGGAGTAATGGCAGTTAGAATAAGTTGGGTCGAGGGTGGAATTTAATTAAGGCAGGATTTGTGGTCTGGCAAAAACAGCTGGGGCAATGCCAGTTGGAGGGGTTGTATGTGTGATAGGAGAGGCAAAGGGTGAAGGAGGGAGAGGTTAGGATGAAAAAAAGTGGTTAGATAGCTGGAGGTTCTGTAGAAGTTCAAGGGGGGCAACGTTGAATCCGACAACAATAGGGTTATTCTATTGTATTGGGTTGTGCCCCACCCCTCCCACTTCAAGCAGTAGGCTCAGAAGGGAGATTTTGTTTATAAGAATATTGGGTTGTGAACAATACTCGTCCAGACTGCAGAGTTTTGCTTTTATTTTCGCTGTAAATCTTGCTTATGTTTATGTAATGTTTTGTTCCTGTTTATACCTGTGTATATTTCTTAGAGTACGGAGAGCAGATGCTCGGTACAGTATCAGTGACAGTAGCAGACGGTGTTATACAGTTCCCCCCTAGATTCTCTAGACTGGTTCCTTTTGAATCACTGAGGTTGTGCAAGGAATCGGTCCTTTTCTATGTTATTCTGGTTTTTTTTTTCTTCCTCATTGGTAAGAATCTGTCATCTGAATATAATTGAATTTTTACATTTTCAAGGAAAACTTACCTGGGAAGTTCATTCTTGACATATACTGCCACCTGTCAGTCAGTAAAGTAAAAAAAATGTTAGTTGAACAAAAAATAAAAGATTTGAAAGTGCAAAAGAATTTCAGAGTTAAGTGTATTTATTATGGAATGAAGCACACATGTCTAAAGGTAACTATTGTTGATTTATATATATATTTATATATATATATATATATATATATATATATATATATATATATATATATATATATATATATATAACTCTGAAGAAAAACAACACTGTTAATTCACAACAGTCTGTTTCACGGGATGCGACCCGATCATCAGGTGAATGTGGTTAGAATATATATGTATATAATAAAGAAAAAATGATCAGGATAATGACAGAGGAAAACGAAAATAAGATTTATTTGATTTCAGTGAGGTGATGTCTGGTTGAAAAAGTTTTTATGTGTAACAGGATGAAATGTCTCATATATAGTTAATGTTATTCGACTTGGGGTATGCCTAATCTCAACACACATGCAAACACAAGCATGGATATATGTTAAGACTGGGAAGTAACAGGAAGAATCCAAAGAGAGGTTATATTTTTCTATGACGAAGGAGAGTAGTCTCAGTATAATACTGGTTGGAAGGTATAGTAGAGGAGAGCAAGGTTAATATATATTAGAGATATTAAATATATCAGGAGCAACGTTTAAACTTATTGTATGAAGCAAGGCGGATAGCAGTCTCAAAAATGTAAACGAGTTTTAATCATTACCGTGTTTGACGTAATGTGCGTAATGCGCTTAATTTAAATTTTAATAAATATAAGTTTTGTAGCCCAAAAGTACCTACCCCCCCCCCCCCCCCCGTGCTCTTCTAGGAACTCTGGGAAAACTGAAGTCGTTAATTAAGGGAAAATTTCCTTTCCTTAGCGATTATTTATGGCTTGGGACACTTTGACATTATTTCTAGCCATCAAAATCATCAAGCAAGGTGGCAAAATAACGGTGACCGAAAGAACTGCCAAAGGTTTTTTTAGGTGAGAATGGCTCATCCCTACCGTTTTCTTAAAGATAACTCTCAAACCATGGAGACGCTCATTCCAGTGGAGGTGCTCATTACGTCAGATCCGGTATTGGTTTAATTCAAGATAAGGGAAAAATGGTGCCATATTTGCTTTGAGTTGTTTGATGATTTACGAGAGAACTTCATGAAAATAGGGAATTAAGACACATGGCGTGGATGATTTTACGAATGGCAAATTTAACTCAAGTAATAATTTATTTATTTATTTTATTTTTTTTTGTGGAAAAACATAGTCGAAATCACTCCTCATGTAACCAGAGTCAGCCGCCACTGGCTGTGCTAAAATACCTCGATGTTTGTCATTTTGTTCGTTCAAAGCTTGAAAATATGTAGCGTTTCAATCTGCCGCTAGATGGCAGGAAGAGCTGTGTTGCCGAGGTAACACGTGGTATTTGTTTAGGTGCAAGGACTTAGGCCAAGCTGCTATCCATTAGAATAAATACTATTTATGCATTGGTTGTTTTGTGTTTGATTATAAGTATGTGATCTTAATGAGAATGTTTGAAAATTGGTCGCGGGAATGTCAGAGATCTTTCATTCTTAATCATTAAACCCAAGCATTCTTTTTCCCCCCTTTTTTTAGCGAACCTGTGAGCTAATGCGATGGTGTGGCGGCGTCCTGCGTCCGTTGTCTGTCGTCCGTCGTCTATACGTTAACCCATACTAACTCGAAAACGACAGGGCTAGCATCACGAAATTTTATGCAAATAATTAGCAATCTGACAAACTATATCGGATTTTTCTTATGGTTTGGCTAACTGCGTTTTCTTAGATTTTATAGAGAAAAAGCTAAAAAACCTTTAAAAATCTTCTCCTCCAAAACGGTCTAGCCAAATTGTTCAATATCTCACAGAAATAATCTCTTACACCATCTCTCTCAAGTTTGTTCGAATGGTTCCAGTTCGATGATTTTAGGCCAAGTTACGGAGTTGAACTTAAAAATCTGTCAAAAAAAAGCATACTAAAATTTCAATCTCAAAATCGGCTGGAGCTAACATCACCAAATTTTATGCCAATGTTGGTCACATGAGTCATATCTGAAACTGAGGTATTGGTGGCGCCACCTGCAACGACCTTTTTTTGTACGGGGGTCATCAGTGCCCGTATCATACTGAGGGCTACAAAGAACTTCTTCTCTGAAACCATTTGGCCAAATTGTTTAATATTACACAGAAATGATCCTAGGGTAGTGCTTTCTGAAGTTTGTTCAAATGGTCTGTTAGGTGACTTTTGGCCGAGTTATGAGTAGTTGAATTTAGTCATATGCCATTACAGCCCATTACCTCAGTAGCTACAAAGATCTTCTAAAAAGGACTGGGCCAAATTCTTTAATCTCACACATTAATTATCCTCAAATGTTGATAATTCAAGTTTGTTCAAATGGTTTTTGGTTAAGGGCTTTTTGGCTGAATTACGGGAAGCTGAACTTTGCCAGTTTGCTGTATCTCCCTACATGAGAGAAAAACCTGCAAAACATTTTTAGCTCAGCTGACTATAAGTCATCTGAGCTATAGTCGTGATCCATTGTCCGTCGTCCGTCCGTCTGTACGTCCGTCCGTCCGTCCGTCCGTAGATGTGGCACGTTTTCAAACCGTAAGACCTAGGAATCAAAAATTCGGCATAATGTTAGATGTCCCCAAGATCTCCTACCAAGCCGAAAACTGGGTGTTTGCAACTTCGTTCCTTTGAGAAATTAAGGAAAAACCTCAATTTTTTATTAAAAACCTATTTTCACACTTCAGGACTGCCTAATATCAAAACCACTCATCTGTTTTACATCATATTTACCATAAATATTCCTCTATATAGTTCCTATGTACATGCCAGAAATTATGTCTGTATTATTTAATTTAAAAAAGTTATGGGCCCAAACATAATGCATTTTGTAAAAAATCAGAAAAGATATTTGATCACTTAACACAAAAAATGTAAATGCTATGGACCTTTTTTCCAGTAATATAACTTTAATTAATCAAAATTAAATTGTATACCCAAAATTAGATGAAAATCTTTTAAATTTTTTGAAATAATAATAAAAATAAAAAATTGGTACCTTAAATTTTGCCCAACTTTGACCATGGCACGTTTTTTTCCTGTAAGTACTGTGGATTTAATTTTCACAGCATGTTTTTGTTAGCATTTCAACTGTTAACACCAAAAATTTGAAACCAGATGATCAAAAACTGTAGATTTTAATCAAGTTTTCAAGCACCATGTAACATATTGTTTACATCAAGCTAGTGTTATGCAGTTTGCAAGAGCTCAGCTCCCCAGCTTCAGCTCTAAGTTCCTTAAATTGGGCATACAGTTAGATGTCTCCAAAATGCCCTACCATGCCAAGAATTTGGTCACTAGGACATTCGAGATATTAATGAAAAACTTCATTTTTCCATTAAAAACCCATTGTTACACTTCAAGACTGCCTAATATCAAAACCACTGATCTGACTTTAATCATAAATAATATACATATTTTTCATTCTCTATGCACATGCCAGAATGATGTCAGTATTATGTAATTGTTTTAAGTTATGGGCCCAAACATAATGCACTTTGTAAAAAATCAAGAAATATATTTACTCCCTTAACAAGAGCATTGCTGAAGCTAGAGATTTTTTTGTCAGGGATGTAACATTATTTAATCAAGATTCAATTGAATACCCAAAATTAGTTCTGAATTTTTCAAATTTTATTTAGTATAAATATAAAATTAGTACCTTAAATTTTGCCCAACTGTGACCATGGCACGTTTGTTTCCCGTGAGCACTGTTGATATAATTTTCATATCATGCACACATAAGCATTTCAGCCTTTTAGTTTAGAAAGCTGAAAGAAATTGGCCAAAAATTGTAGCTTTTATTAATGTTTTTTATGAGACCCTGTCAAACTTTGGCTCTCTCCAGCCCCTCTTGAGTCACCTGTATGTTGACCTTGTTGACCTTTCATGAAATTATGCACGCTTGAGGAGAGGCGTACATGGAATCCAGGCAGCTTATGGCAAGCCACAGTTGATTCAGGTGTCCAACCCAACTCATCTAGTAGTTTTAACCAAGAACATAACAAAAAACAATAAATTAATAAATTTTTATTGGTTTTTAATAACAAAGAAATATAGAAAAGGAATTTGTTAGTTTATAATAACAGGAAATTAACTTGCAGTTACTGATGATATAAGAATCTTGTATCGATGGGTAGAATGTCACATATTCCAAATAACACCATGCAGTCACCTATGGCATTTTTCAGTTCAATTTTAATGATAAAGAAGTAAATCATATTATTCATTACTAATCATTAGGGATCATATGAAGGAAATTAGACAAAGATGCAGTTGATAATATTAATCTAGATTCCTGCTGTGTCTAGTGTGTACATTGATGTGAAATTAGTCCAAAATGAATTTTTTACAGTTATTTTTTAATATAAATAAAAGCCATAAACCAGGTACTTATGATCATTATTTAAATGTGTGAATTTTGTATATTTTGGATTCTCAACATCATTGTTTGGTGAAAACTGAATAAATTCCAGACATGGTGCAAATACTTTGTAATTGTATTTAAATACGAATATGATTTTGTACTCCATTATAAAATTTCTTGCATAAAGAATGGGAATTCAGGTAAAAATGAAAGTATATGAATACTCGTGCAAATACTTTCAAAATGTATTCATGAATGCATTCATGAATATATTCTTTAATATTATTTTAATAATCATATCAGTTATATTTCATTTTAAACAATCATATAATTCTCTTATTATTTTTAATAAAAATTATATTTGGGACAATATTTGTAATTTTTTTTAATAAATAGTTAAACTCTTATATTATATGTTCTGCTTATAAGTTATATGGCCAAGTCAAAATCTGTGTGACAATAGTACTCCAATTGTTAATAAAATAAATGAAATCAATCCTCTTCCCTGTCTGCAAAGGTACTATCAAAATCATACATAAGCTAAACAACAACAACTCATAATACAGCTTATATTTATTACCACACAAAACCAGCATGTGCCTCATTTCTAAATAATATTTTTTTATCATATATAACAGCTGAGCGTCGTGACCCATAGGTCCCTTGTTTTCGGCTGAGGCCACTGAAGCCAATTTGTTTAATATTTTACAAGAATAATCTCCACAATGATTCTTATAAAAATTGCCTTTAATTGTTCCACATGAATGATTTTTGGCTGAATTATTGAGATTGAATTGAGTCATTTTACCATATATATTAGCTGTGTGAAGCAGTTACATCTAGCCTAGCACCAGTTTATCAGTATCTATTCATCATGCCACTAGATTTAAGGTTAAATAGCTTGACAGACTGCCAACTATTTCAGATTTTGCAACAGGCCAAAGGTCAGCCTGGATCTATTTATAGCTTTGGAAGACTGGCTACTGAATCAGATTAGGCAACAGGTCAAGAGTTCACTCAGTGCAGCTATGTATAGGTCAAGAGTTCACTCAGTGCAGTAGCTGGATTCTATTTATAGCTTTGGCAGACTGCCAACTGTGTCAGATTATGCAACAGGTCAAGAGTTCACTCGGTGCAGTAGCTTGAGCCAGCAATTTGTCACAGTTCACTCGGGGCAACTGCCTTTCTCACCTAAGCCTGGTCAGCCTAGTCCTCAAACTCGAGAAACTTGATATTTTGACCTGTCTATGCATCTTCGATGGCTTTCTCTTTCACAAGACAGCTGTCGCCACCTACAATGACTTTTGCACAATGTATGTGCCTGCTTATTTCTCCTGAGGAATTTGATATATCAGCCTGAAATTGGGCAAATTAATACAAATTGTAAAGCTTTGTTGTAAATAAAACTGGTGACTCCATCTACAATAACTTTTGCACAGTGTATGTCCCTGCTTATTTCTCAGGGGGGATATCAGTCTGAAATTGGGTATTTGTATACATCTCTCATACCTTCGTCGTATACAAGATATGTAGGCCTACTTGAAAAGTAATTGCCCAGCATTGAAGCATTATACCTGGTGTATAAACCATTGCACAGATTCGCATTAGGCCTGTAGGCCTTGTTATTTATAGATATATGTACGATGATTGTTTAACTGGAAAATCTCCAAATTAAATGTTTATTTTTTAAAGTATTTTAAAATTTTACCTTAAACTTAACCATTTAACTTTATCAGTTAACCTGGCGCCACCTGACACGAATCACAAGAGAAGTTCAACGTATACATGTATAAGATGGTATGCCAAAGTCGGGCGATACTGTGACATTTGTGAAGCAAGAAAGTTCGTGGGGTCTCGTGCCAGGAGACATTCCGTGCCTAACTTAGTCCATGCCTCACTTAGTCTATGCCTCTCCAATTCAAAAGATACACATAGTTGCTTGTTTACTGCCAGTATTCTAGTTTACTAGATTTGTCCTATTTTTCATACGGGTGTGCGAGATAGCTGCGTGTGTGCATGTGTGTGTGTGATTATTAGTAAATGGCCTGTATTCTATGATCGATAAAATATTGGTTTTTGCATCAGCGTCCATCAGATGATGATAAAATGACCTCGCGCGTGCTTGGAGTATGTGCTCCTATGATTTTGTGTTGACATATGTCTAGAAGCTACAAAAGTTCACATCTAGTGGCACACGTAAATAAATGTACACAACTAAACATACGTAAATTCGTTTACACGAATTAGTACACAGAGCACCAAATCTTCGGTAATTAGACTCGCAGTGCTGTTACGTTTATTCAGAAAAAAAACGGGAAACGCATTACCCTCGACAAGTATCCTCTCTCAAGAGCCCCCATCATTATCTTCTCTTCTCTTTAATCTCTTTCTGTCACTCTTCTTTTCCCTCTTCTCTCCCTCTTGTTCTTCTCTATTGCAAAGATTTATATTGAAAATGCAAACACCTACTGATACTTAAACGCATGCTGAAAGATATAACGCTTTTAGTTGGCTTCATATATTCATAACTTAACACTCTGCTGAAAGGAATAACATTTTCAAATTGGTTTTAAAATTAGCTGGGGTCGGCATTTAATGGGGACTGCATTCCAAATCTTTGGAACTGTGAATCTAAAGGAAAAATACACACTTAAATGAACAGACAGGTCTATATGCTGTGATTATCTGCAAAATGTGTGTTATGCGAGTGCTGGTTAAGTAGATTTTTTTTCCCATTTTGTGATTCCTGAACGAAATTGAGAGAAGCAGATTACAAGGTGTCTGTCTTCAGCGACGAAACCGCTTGTAAACTTGTGATTTCCAATGATGACGATGTCAAAATATGTTATCACTGTATCAAAACTGTAGTCACAGGCAAATCCAGAGAGAATAAACAAAAACGATATGGGCAAATAAACACAACGTACAATAAGTATATATCAGAAATTGCTTAATGCCTTTGTATATGGTTTATTTATCCTTAGAAAGAAAAACCCAATTATTCTGGTTTTACACGTGAAAAAATAAGATGCCTGTTATTTTATTCGCCCAACAATAGAAGCCCTTTCAGACTGCGGCTAGACGTGCACGCCCTCTGGTGCCGGATGAAACAGTCGAATATTCACTACGGGTCGTGTTCACTGGAGGTCCCAGAGAAAACTGCTACCAGGATGGATTCGTGATATTAAAGTTTTATTGAAACAGTCGACGATGTACAGAGGTAAGTAGCTAAAGGATTGTTAAAAGGATATAAAATTAACATAAATAATTCGGGTATGTATGTTTATGTGATACTGGCTGGTCCCCCTCTCCCCCCTCCCCCAAATTTTCTTCAGAAACGTT
Organism: Sipunculus nudus; assembly: GCA_026874595.1. Classification (NCBI taxonomy): domain Eukaryota; kingdom Metazoa; phylum Annelida; class Sipuncula; order Golfingiida; family Sipunculidae; genus Sipunculus; species Sipunculus nudus. Next base: position 74,521,741 of record CM049317.1, on the reverse strand, counting down.
GCACCATGAACATATAAATGGTGCAAAGCACCGATCAGATACGTGTATATATGACAGGCTGAGGTTTCAGTTACATTAGTGAGTCGGTATTTATGGGAGTGCTTATTGTAGACATACGTGAAGAAAATCCCAGAGAAGAGCGGTGAGTCCATGCTTGCTTTGATGTAGACTGGTACCCTGCTCTATTATGGCCCTCGGCCAAGCATAGAGACAGGCGTACAACGCCATCTTAAGTACTCCCAGTTGCAACTGCTGACTTACCTGTAGACTGGTTCCAACTCGAGTGTGGACGCTCATACCGATTGTTGTGGACGTTCACGCGATCCTGGCTAGTTATCCGTTAAGATTTCTTATAAAATCACTTTCTTTAGTTATTTATAGTTTCCAAATATTGAAAAATGAGTTGTTGCACAAAAATTGACTGATGGATGTATAGATGATATGATATACGGAATATTTGATATTCCTCTGTATAGCATTGATTTATCACCAATATTTATTAATCGAATGATAACTGTTACACAAAATGTACAGCCAACATTTGGCAACTTCTTTGAGCAAACGAAATGCTTATTTTTATCATATATAAATCATACTGGAGTTGGAACCAATCTGCCGGGAGTCCTGAAGATGGCGTTGTACGCCCGTCTCTATGATTGGCCTAGAGCAGCGGTGCCATAATAGAGAGGGGTACCAGTCTAGTTTTGATGATGTTTGTTAACATCTCCGGGTCGCCAACCTTATAAAAATTAGACTGGTTCTCTCCCTCATATTAGTGTAGACTAATTCTTATCTTTATACTTGCCAGATCTCATGATGTAACCGGGAACAAGAACAACAAAATACTTTTATGGGCGGGGGGGGGGGGGGGGGGGGAGGGGGGTCAGAAATACAGAAAGGAGTTCTTGCTTTAAGGTAAACTTAAAAGTTACATATGAAAACATATGACACCCACTAGCACTGTTTAATTTGGGCATGTTAAGGTGTACCAGGTATATGACCAAGCAATATGTGGGAAGTAAAAACAAAATGAAACAAAAGAGAACGAGGAGAGACACACTCACACATAGACACAGATTATAAATATAATTCTTATTTAACAGATAAAGTAAATATATATATATGTGTGTGTTTGTGTTTACACTTTTGCAAAACAGACATTATATCCATGAAAAGGAAATAGTAAACAAACTTAAAGAAAATTTTACATGTATTTGCAAACACATATATAAGTATATTTTTTGTTAGAATATAAGAAAGCCCGAATTGCAATGGAAACGGAAACAGAAGCTGAAGCAGTAAAAGATGGAAACAAATTGAAGAAAACATTCAAGAGTTCAGTGGTGTTGGTTCCACCGGAGGATGTGTGGGGACAGATACAGGATATAAGAAGGTGAACATGTCACATTAAAACTGTACATCATTCTGTCTTCAGATGTCGCAAGCTTTAACATTTGTTTGTGTTTTAATATTATTATTTTATGTAATTGCATGACTCCAGCAGGTAAAACTTTATATGTGACATTTTCATTATATTCAAAATGTAAACCTTCAGGAATTATCTTAAGTATTGGAAGATTAACTCTCACATTTTTAAAGTCTCAAGCCATCAACTCTCTGTCAGTCTGTCTGTCTGTCTCTCTCTATTTATAAAGATATATACTGAGTAAAAACTCAACATTACCATCTCTGTTCAGCAACCACTTGTAAATAATGGCCACTTCTTTACGATTCAGATTGTTTTCTCAAAAATGCAACTGCTTATCAAGATCCCATTGGTGGTTGTAGTTTTGAGGTTTTAATGTTTATATATATATATATATATATATATATATATATATATATATATATATATATATATATATATATATATATATTTAAATAAATATATATAGGAAAATTTATCCCCCAGGAGCATTTTTAGCAAAAGACAACTACCTCAGTAACATGAACATTTTTTGTGGCATTTAGGTTTATTGGTTTAGTGGAGTTTTTAAGTATGTGATTTGTCAATGATATGTTTGTATGTTAAACTTACATTTTTCATTAACAGGGTACATGATACAGGGTTTAAGCGTTGGATGCCCCACATTAACCTGATCTACCCCTTCATCCCTGATATAAATGATGGGCAGGACTTCACTGTGGCAGCTTCTCACATACAGCAGTCCCTTACAGCCATGCAGAGTTTCAGAGTCGTCTTCAACAAGGAATCCTTTGGTTACTTCAGGCACAAGAAAAAGTGTACACTGTGGTTGCGGCCTGTACTATTAGACAACACAGAAACTGTGGCAGGGCAAGCAGGAGATAAGAGCTGTGATGATGTCATAATTGAAAACAGGGAGGATAATGAACTTAATGAATCCAGGCCTGATCAAGATGAGATAAACCCAGCAACATTAGGTGAAAGGTATGTGCACCTCAAGTGTTACCTGTAACTGAGTATACAGTCGTTACAATGTGCATTGGCCACCAGTTCAAACTGCTGCCAAATAAATTTCACTTACTGCATGAACTCAGTGTTCCATCAAGTTAATCCTTGTGGGATGTCCATATCTGAAGAAAGGTAACTTGAACGTGGTCAAATTTCAGGAGTTATCTATATACTTTGTTATATTTTCTTTAAATCATGTTTTGTTGGTGGTAGCTGCCTCCATATTTGTAATGCTGACATAAATACTCATAATGTAATTACGTACATCATTTCCATAATTCCATTTCAGGCAATGTGACAGAGCCTCCTCTCATTTGTATACTGCTGTCAACCAGGCCCAGAGACTACCACACCTGTGAGCCCTGGGTATTTAATCATCCCCATTTGCTGGTTCATAGCACTAAGTAATTTCCCCAAAGTTGGTCTCATGTCTGAGTGATACAAAGCGTCCCCTTGAGCCTGCTGAGGCCTCACTGTGAGTGGGGCTGGTTATGAAACATTTCAGGCTGAATTTCATACTCACTGTCTCCTGGTTTTGAGTCCAATGCTGTACCCATAGCCCACATGAGATGGTATATACAAATTTATAAGTGTTAAATTATTGTGGTGCTTATTTGTATTATCAGTTTAAGCAATATTCCTACTTTACAGACCAGCTCTGAGTAATCCTGACACTGACGCGTCTCAGCATCAGCAGTCACCCTGCAGGTCATCAGGAGCATCTATACCTGCTCCAGAAGCTAAAGATGAAGGGGCTGCAGCAGCATCAAAGCATCTAAGTAAGAAACAGAGGAAGAAAGCAGCCAAAGAAACAGCCAGAGAGGCAGCACTGGCAGCCACGATGGCTATACAGCATCACCCCTCAGTGATGAGGCTACAGAGCACTATAGAGGGTCTGTATCCAGGTATGTTTAATAATATACTAAAAACAGCACCGCAGAGGGTCTGTACCCAGGTATTTTTAATAATATACTAAACACAGCACCACAGAGGGTCTGTACCCAGGTATTTTTAATAATATATTTAACACAACACTGCAGAGGGACTGTATCCACGTATGTTCAATAATATACTCAACACAGCACCACAGAGGGTTTGTACCAAGGTATTTTTAATAATATACTAAACACAGCACCACAGAGGGTCTGTACCCAGGTATTTTTAATAATATATTTAACACAACACTGCAGAGGGACTATCCAGGTATGTTCAATAATATACTCAACACAACACTGCAGAGGGACTGTATCCAGGTATATTTCATAATATTCTCAACGCAGCACCACAGAGTGACTGTACCCAGGTATGTTTAATAATATACTAAACACAGCACCACAGAGGAACTGTACCCAGGTATTTTTAATAATATACTAAACACAGCACCACAGAGGGTCTGTACCCAGGTATTTTTAATAATATACTAAACACAGCACCACAGAGGGTCTGTATCCAGGTATGTTTAATAATATACTAAACACAGCACCGCAGAGGGTCTGTACCCAGGTAATTTTAACAATATACTAAACACAGCACTGCAGAGGAACTGTATCCAGGTATGTTCAATAATATACTAAACACAGCACCACAGAGGGACTGTACCCAGGTATATTTCATAATATACTAAACACAGCACCACAGAGGGACTGTACCCAGGTATGTTTCATAATATACTTAACACAGCACCAGAGGGTCTGTACCCAGGTATTTTTAATTATACACTAAAACACAGCACTGCAGAGGAACTGTATCCAGGTATGCTTATAGCCAGGCACTTACCTTCCTTTTCTAGGGGTCTGGAAGGCTGGCAGGTCTGACATGCTGCCAGATGTCCTTGAACCCAAGTGTTGTAGACATCCTGTGGGATCGGCGTTTTCGTCATATTTTGGAATAGGCTCTTTTCATGACATACTTGATCTTGCAGTTTTATAGCTTTGTACTCAGGTATGTTTAATTATATCACTTTGGTCATCATTAATGTAAAAAAATATTTTACATACAGTTCTACAAGTTTTGAATAAATAAAATACTGTCACATAAAAATTTATGGAAAATTATATTTGGCCCATAATAAAAATAACACTGCCTTATTAAGGTTTTGCTATTTGTGTAATACGTGCAGGACCCTTCTCTTTATTGTTTACTCTTCTCTGATGCAGCTGTTCTTGCAAACAAGTGTGTCGCGTTTAAGAAAATCTCCGGTTATTGTTGTTTAATAATAATAATAATAAAAATAATTTGTATCAGTTTTCATATATTAAAATATATTCTTCGTGTGTATTATAGAAGAATTAAAAATCGTATTTTTATATAAACCGATTATTTAAGTTGTCATGAGTACTTTAAAAAAAAAAACTTCCAATTTTTTCATTAGAGCAATTAATCATATATGCCTCCATGGTTTATTCAGTATAGTGTCTGTACTTTACAAGCAAATTTCGGATTGATTCATAGAAAACTCTGAAAATTATTGTTTATAATAGGTAATCTTTTTTTACATGGAGTATATATGCTCTTCAACCATCATATTTTGAATGTTTTGAATAAAGAATTATGAGTCAATCAGATGCTTCCGTTTGAGCCACTATTGGTAGGTTGGAAGGTTACGCTCTGAACACAGCATGTGACCTCCCGGGACCCTCCAGTTACATGCAGAGGAGCTTTCAGACCAGCAGAGCATGGCGTTACCGCTGCTTATGGAGCGAAATTGGAAGGCCAGTTAAGGGAATGTGCTTTCTATTTTGTTTAGCACCGTAGAAGAATCTTCAGGTAAATTTGCAACTGTCCGGGATGGTGGGAGGCGCAGGTAACCCCCCTTAAGAATGAACCTTCAAAATATAAATCCAAAATAGACGGAAACTGTCGCTGTGAATTCATAGCCCAGGATTAGGTAAATTAAAAAATTAATAAGAGTTTTGAATTCGAAAGATGCCGACCTCACTTGGGGTGGCTAGAGGGCCGGGCATTTAATTTATAGATAATTTACGGTATTATCAAGTCACGGAGATCCAGAAGAATCATTACGCGGTGTTCTGATGTAAATGTCATCTCTCTGTCCCGAAGGTGAGCCTCTTTATAGGGCTAGATACCTCCCACACTAAAATATGTCGCATATGCAGAGGAATTAAAGTATGAATCGCATATGTATATCTCAGATTTTTCTTATCAGTATCAGGGACTTCTCGTTAATATTGCTCACTACAGACAAATGTGCAATGGTTCATGATGCAGTCCGATCTTGGGAAATTTATATCTCAGAATTTTGATACAATTATAAGGAGTACATGGGTAAAGATATATATCATACGATAGCCATAATAGCTATAGGTATTTATTTATTAATTTACTTGGAGTTAAAAGTATCTATATTATGGAATGCATGTGACACTATAATCCAGTATTGTTTCCCATAAATTTAGAAAACATGCTGATGAAATTACGTGATGTTTCGCCATCCTTGAGGAGGCATTTGATATTTTCGTAGCTCTAACCCAGTAAGGCAATTGACTGGGGATATTCCGGTATGTGTCAATTAGTCGGCTATAATGGCACGATTATTCCAGAAGATAATTGAACAGAGTGAAAATTCAAGCGTAAAATTCCAGTTATAAAAACCAAATTGTTCTTTTGCCAGTAAACCAAGGATGTGGAAACAATTAGTTTAACGTTTACACAACAGATGGCGCTTTTCCATTCTGTCTGTGCTGTCTGATTAAAATGCAATATATCGGGATCAAGGTTGTCACATACGCACACAAACACTTTACATATGATTATATTAGTTAAACACTCACACATAACAAAAAATCTATAAGTAATAGCAAAATATCACAGTTTATTTTAACCTTCAATTATACCTGATACGTATATCCATAATACAAAGTTTACACAAGACCACGTTTATAGGAGCCGCTCTGACCTGCATGATTTGCGAACCCGTGTCAACCCCCCTTTACCTGCATATATTAGTATACTAATTACCACATACAACTACTTCTTGCTATCTGAAACGTGTAACCTCATCTTAACGTAATGAACACACTGTCTCTCTTGTGTAGGCCTACCTATTTATAAATTTCACCTTCAGTCGCGTAACACGCGTCAACAGATGGATTTTCTTTCTTAATTATAAAAATAAAAAACGACCACAGAGTTACGTTATAAAACTAAATTTGACTGGCCTATCTGAATAGTTATTTAATTAAAATTTTCTTGAAAAGTGCAAAGATTAGAGAGAGAGAGAGAGACAGAGAGAGTAGATTATACCGTTCGGCTTTTATAAAGGGACAAGATATACGCGTGCCTGTCTAGAAATGGCTGTGTGTGTATGTATGTGTGATACATTGGTTTTCACTCCGAGTATTCATATGACAGTGCCAGCAGTATATAAAACCAGCTTGGTTTGAATCTTACTCAGCCCGTGGATATGTGCTTTTGAGTGAGACCATTGCATGTATATAAAGACGGGAAAGATAGGTGTGTTGCTCTAACAAAATACCAAACATCTAACTTTTGTTATATTTTCAGTTTTCTCCTCCAATCTTTCCGAACGTTTATTGCCTTGTATTCTATAAGACCCCTTGTCTTTAATAAAAATCTTGTTTTTACTTAATGTTAATTTAGTGTAATTGAAACAGATAAATTTAACATTCAAGCCTGTCATTCCCCTTGAGCCTCAGGTAACCAAATTTAAAGTTATTACACTCTCTCTCAAACACATGTATGTGCTGAGACCGGGGGAACAAAACATGTTTCTTTTATAAATAAATTACACGTATAGGTATATTGGTATTTCCATTTTATATAACGAAATACAATAATATAATATTAAATTAAGCGTTTACCAGGAGGAGTGTTTACAAATATCCGTTGCTTAGCAACAGAAAATAAAGGGCGTGGCTAAGTGAATTTAAGTCCAGTCGGAGGTTTCTGATATACTTATGGTAGAAAAGCTAGAAGAGCCCTCTTAAAGAAGAATTACACTTAAGTAGTCAAACCAGCCAGGTAATCAGTTAATATGGGCATCCAATACACTTAGTTGTTAGTGACTGATAATATGGCCTTAAACTCTCATTGGTCACTGAAGGTGTCAAATAGCTCGTTCAGTATGGCTGGGTGATATGCACACGTTTATGTTTTTTTTTATTTTGGGGTCTAAACAACTTTTTTAAGAGACATATAATGAGACAACTTTCCTTGTAAGTAATTTTAAATGAAATTAGTCACGATAAATGCTATTTATTTTACAGTATTTGTGGTTGTAATGTTGCTGTTTGTGAATGTACATGTGTATCCATACATACAGCAATTAATATGGCTAACAAAGACCCTTTCACTGACATTCATGCAAACGAGATATTATGCAAATTTTGGCCATCAGAGAAAAGGTGTGATGGAACATTAAACAGGAAAAGTAAAATAAAGTTAACAATATGAACATATATAATTAGTAGGCACCATGAAAATATGGTAAGACATTAATGAATATTCAACAAGTGAGACACGCCCTCATTTAACTTCAGAAGAAGCCGGGGTTAGTGTGTTCAATGAAGCACTTCTGGCAATATCTTCGGACAACCCTATAGGCATCTACACTGATATGGCAGTCTTGAATGTTCAGCTGTTGTAGCTGCCTACAACTCCTGCCCAGCACCATGACGCCTTCATCAGTCACTCCATCACATGCCTTTAAACTCAACTTTTTCAGCTGAGGGCAGTTTTCGGCCAAAATATGTAACGAGTGGTCCGTGATGTCACATTTACCAATGTCAAGCGATCGCAGTCGGCGGCAGCATTGTCCTAGGCGTTCAATTGTTTCATCAGAGATCGCTTCGCAGCCTCTCATGTTTAAATATCGAAGTTTCCGGCAATATTTCACTACTTGTTTCATGCCAACGTCTGACACTTTATCACATTTTGCAATGCTGAGGTACCGAAGGTTGTTCCCGAGTTTGGCAAGCTCTCTAATACCGAAGTCTGTGACCCGGAAGCAGTCCGTGATGCTAAATTCTCGCAAGTTCACGCAGTAATTTGCGACATACTGAACACCAATGTCACTGATTTTGCTGCAATGTCGCAGGTACAAATATGTCAATTGGCTACAAAAAGCAGCTACCATTTGCAACCCCGCATCGTCCAACTCCGGACACTCCGACATGTCCAAGTACCGTAGGTATACTTGTTTGCCGTAAGTTGACGCCTGCACTGTTGCTTCCGGTGTCAAGCAAATACACGTGATGCACGCGCAACCTGCAAATATAGAAGAGAAACACAAATAAATATTCACGATGAAATAAAGTAAATGAAACATCACAACAAGGAATATCGCAATGGCTTTTGTCAAATTTTGTAAACACCCATTCTTCCCATTATTCCCATTGCATATTGGCCATCTACGAATGGTAGGTCTTCCATAAGATTATCTATCGGTCGTTGATTTGATGATAGATATTTACTTATCAAATATAGGCACTCATTCTTCATTTAAAAATGGGTTTACTTTAAAAGAAACAAGAGGAATTTCGCGAAATGGCAAAATGGCGAATCTTCAATGCTTCAGACTTGACACAAAGACTGAGGCGTCACCTTGCATGTGCAGGAAAATGTCCTGTTCTCGGACTATAATTGTGTTCTTATCATTCCAATCAATCAAATTTAGTAGTTGAAGAAATACAGCATATAAGACGATGGTTGCTTTTACTTAAATACGTCTGTTCCTCTGTTTCTTTTTCTTGTAACTGTGATCGCAGAAAGTCTCTCCCCTTGATTTTAAACCTAAATTTATGTTACACCTGAAACGGTAGTTTTCCTGGTGTTTTAGCATTAAAAGAGAATCAATTTGGTAATTACAGACAATGGGTGACCCTATATATAAAGGTCACCATTTCAATGGAAGGCACACTGTCGCTGTACATGACTCTCGTATTGGAAGGCCTGAACTGGTATTAACTCTGCACCTGAGTTACGCTGATGCAATCAAAGTCCCAGTACTTTAACCCTTTCTGCTGATTCGAGGGGCAAACAGATACTGTTAAGATTATTTAGATACCAACCTGCTACGTTGAGTGTCTCCAGACTGACGCACCGTGACACCAGTTCAAACACTGCAATGTTCGTTACATTTGGGCAGCCTTGTATTACAAGATGGCGGAGTTCCGGACACCTCTTTGCCACCACGTGTAGTCCCTTATCAGTTAGGTACGTGCAGTGACTTAAGTCTATCCTCTCTACCATGACGCACACCGTTGGTGTGTCCATACTTAGTTTCTTGGTCAGCACTTTGAGCGCCTTGTCAATATCTAACTCACTACTGTGTATCCGTATAGTCGTCCATAACGATACGTCCCAAACTAGCTGGTACCACCGTCTGCACACTCGGGAGGACCTGCACAGCTCATCGCTGTTTAATCCAGAGAAAATTTTGATGACCACATCATCTGGCAAATAATCAAAATAACACACTCGAGTCCTCTTTTTCACAGCACTGTAAAGTTTACCAGTGTCACCACTGAGGTAGTCTGCACCCTGCGGGGGAAACTGCGTATACCCCGTAAAATCAAGGTCTGGGGGTGGCCCAGGCCCGTTGGGGGTAAAACAATCCCTGGGGTAATACCCAACCGGCGAGTACCGAGGCTGAAGCTGCCCTTTGCAGACACCGTCTCTTGGAGTTTGGCACATGTTGCTCTGACGCCAGGCATTTGGCGACCGACGGTCGTCCCAGTACGTTCGGTCCTGTTTGGCAGTGCGAGGGGGTGAGTGACCCCAGTGAGAACTGGATGGGTACGAATCGGAATCTCCGGAGTTTCCGAAGTGTTCACAAGGGGTGTAGTTACCGCTGTCTGAAGCTATCCCCGAACTGGAGTCAGGATGCACGTCCGCTGTACACACGGCATCTGGAAATACAAGACGCCAATAATTCTTTCTTTGTACATTCAAAGTCTCAACCATCTTCATACACACATCAATTTGGTTTCAAAACTGTATTCAGAAGAGCATATATCAAGTCACAACTCGTTTAGTCATGCACCGATTAATCAATATATTAATATTGCAAATCACGTGCACTGTATGCGAACACTTATCAGAAGATTCTCTCACATAAATGATTTAGTAAGTAGCTTTGAAACCAACAGTTTAGGTCTCCTTGGTTTTCATGTCTCCATTCTCTGTGTCGGTAGTACCAAAAAACATATTACGAGTCATACAAAACGAATGTTTCAACGACACACTAAATGATTTCCAGGCAACCGACATACAATGTAATCATCAAAAGTTCAACATGCACTTAGTTCCTTATTGTGGTAGATCCGTACAAGATATTTTATAACATTTAACCATCCGCCTTAACAATACTGAAACTGACACCTATACTATGTATAAATCCGTTTTCTGTCCTCACATCCTTTAAAGCTGTGGATATCCTGTCTTAAAAGGTTAACAGTTTTAGTATATTGGTGTCCTGAGAATACTCATACATTTGGTATTTTTCCCGTTTGTCAAACATCCTATTGGCTGACCACATCAATTTTTGCAAACGTACAAGTCCAGTTTTTATAAACAACTAATTCTTTGGGAAACGCTTGATCATGTATACGGGGTGCAGCAATAGCATAAACCGTGTGTTCTGACAAGACCCGTTGGCACATGCTGGGTGTAAGCCTATGGTACAGTTGTTACGCGAAGGCTGTGTAGAATACAAACTTGTGTGAAGAATCAATTGTAACTGTCCAATCAGTAACTACCGTATACACTACATATAAAACTCTTCTACTACTGGTCAAGTCCTTTCACTTGTTTGGACAGTATTTGCAGCAGCCTAACACTATTCAGACCTGACCCTATTGAACACATACAGCAAGAATTCCGATCGTACAACATGCGCAAAGGAATATTCTGCATGTCGGCAAACAGAGCCCGAGCTCGAGTTGACATGTCCTCAAACATAATCGTCGGGGGTCCGCTCATATACAAATACGTAATTGTGAATGGTTTTATGCTGCCCATTGTGGTCTTATAATTCCTCTTGCGCCTGGTTAGATGAATATCTGTGTGTATAAGGTGTACAGGACCAAGGAACTACATAAATTGCTACGGTGGTACATGTCATATCGACCCCGAATGTAAGTAGGCCGTCATATATGACATGTTGTAGTTTGGATTACTGTCTTGAGTCAACAGAGAAAATCTCAGACCCAGTACCGATCTGTTCTGCGCACGCACACCACCATACGGGGATCCTTTATTCATAAAGACATATGGTTTATGTGATGTGTTCCCAAGGATCTGTCACGACTGACAGCTTAAGCGGAACATTTACAACACAAACGAATCCGTAACACCCTTCTACATGGTTCACATTCTCCATGCAGAGACATTTCTAATGGTAATTCAATTTGGCAATGAGCAAAAGCGACACCTAGTATCGTTTTTGTGTCAGGTACCTAATACTGATGGATTTGAATGGTGTTTTGTACAATCTTTAAATAAACTTTTGCAAAAGTACTATATACGCTTATATATATGGTTCCAGCGAAGAAGGGAGGCTGATGGCCAAGTCCCGACACAGATGATCGTGATAAGCAACTGGTATAGGCCATTGAGGAGGAACCTGTCCTACCCCTGACCCGAGCTTTGAGAAAGCCAGGTCAAATCAGTTCTTCTGCCGTTACTTCTACCAAATCTCTGTTGAATGAAAATGAACTTGTGACCCTCAAAGGACAAAGAAAGAATATTTCTTCCTCCACCTTTGTCATTCCTTAATGTATTCTGTCCTGCATGCGTGGCTGTTGTTGATAGAGTTATATACATTCCCCTGGGTTTATTGGTCATTCATGCACGTTATAATGTGACACATATGACTTCCGGGAAACGATTTCTTAAATTATCGATCTACATGAGGTATACCTTGGTGCCTGTGACGTACTAAATCCATGCTATAAAAACATATAGGCATTTATTATCCATCACCCAATCTCTTCACCATTTCATAAACTTCCGGACTCAAAACTAACTTTAAAAGTACTCTGTGCCCTTTCGCCCAGGATAGCGTAGTGTCCTTATCTGTTGATGCGTGATGCGGAAATTATCAGCCGTGAAAGGAAAGCAAATATGACTGATGACTCCCCCCGAGGGAATGAAAGGTGCAAATGTTAGCCTAAAGCAACAACGTTCAGAGTAAGAAGGTTTCTTCCCATTTCGTCATTTTCGCGATTTTCAGCTATGCACATGCACTACTGTATATTAACAGAAATATTTTGCTTTTTACTAGTTTAAGGAACAACAATTTCATGTATTACCAAACGTTTTTAATTACATATATTATATCAATTTCATTCATTCAATGAAACAACTATAACAAGTACTCGTATTAATTTTTGAAGAAACGCAACATGGTGCATACTGACTGGCCATTATGGTGATGTAGGTTGTAAGTAGGGTCTCAAAAGAGGTTTGAGTTAATATTATATAATTTTAAGGCGTGCATATTTGAATTATGTTTATAGCCTCTGTCTACATTTGGGAATTCGTAAATAAAAATAAAGAATTGTATTTATGTTATTTAAGTTAAATTTTCAGAGTTAAGGGGTTTTCTGTTTGCGAAAATAATAGCTACACGCAGACAAGACAAGGGTATATACGTATAGGTTTAAATACACAAATCCTTGTTAAACATTGGGTGACTGGGGGTATCCGTGTAAATTTAGGGCACGTTTAGAAAACCGGGGCCAAGCAAACACAGCGACGTACAGGATTTAATGGCCGTTGGTGTATGGGGGCTTCCCTTCCAATAGCGTTGCTGATTAAACAGAATACAAAGCATTTGATCGGTCAAATAATAAGCATATTGTCCGCTGTTGTGTGCGCTCGGCGCTCTGTGCAAGGCGGACTGGGGGTAGGGCTATCATTGACCCTCCAGCTGGCGTGGTCGCATTTTGGTTCAGGTCGAGGTGTACCGAACTCCACCGATTCACCGCGAATGAGAATTACTCTAATAATCTCTGTCTCACCCAGTCACTGGAATTTCTTCTAACATGTCAATGTCGGTCACACTCAATGATACACAATTGATAGGGCGTCGCCAAGAAAATCTTCAACCTTTTGTATCAATGACTGCGACATCACAATAAAAACATACTCGAGTGTTTTGGTTTCATCTTTTTCTAACTATAGAGAAAGACTGTGTTTCTCAAAAGACAAATTTATCACCTGATCAAATATTTATAGACCGTAAAACTTTTATTTATATGTGAAAATTGAGATGCCTTGACCCTTCAAAGCCTTTGACAATTTTTTTCGTGAAAAAAAAAATCCTGAGTACATGTACATGGTTGACACTATGGATCAACAAGCTCACCTTCAGTGGGAGCCAATGAACAGAACGGAAGGACACACTACACTTATCACCTGTCTCTTGGGCTTACATGCATGACTTGATGTATAAGACCATAAAAGCAACAGAGAGCAAAGCCCAGTAAACCTATACAGGGAACTTTTAGGTGTACAGCTGGGTTTAATTTTAGAAATATGGGTGCACCGAAATCAATTTAGCAATTAATATAAAATCATCGTAACATGTTAACAATGTATATTCAAACCGAATATATCAATAGCTTCCACGTGTTTCCACTTGTTCCTATGCCAACCAGATAGTTTTTTACAACTGCTAGTTATACTCACTTAAGTGCCGCGCCATTTTAAATTATAAGAATATATCAAAGCAAGCCGCCTTCAGACTGAGAAGTTATACTTAAATATGACCGTGTTCAACGCTGATTACCCGTCAAACACAGAACGTAGGAATGCTAAATATCTGCTCATAATGCCGTATGATGAGTGGCTCGACTGTAAAGGTCGACTGAACTCTGAATAACATATAGCCCTGTTCCGTGTGGCTCAGCAGGAGACAGCACACTCTAATGAAATTAATTGAATCCGTGTTGGTTACAAGTACCGGGGTAATATAAATACCTATTTTAAACATATTTATTTGATCAGCCGCAATATAAGCTACGAACCAGTTTTCAAAGTATTGAAAGTATGGGTTGTGTAATAACCATATATGATTATACATGTATTTATAGATCACATCATCGCTCTATATATAGCCTATAGTGCTTACAAATATATACCTTATTATACTACCATTACAAATAGTACTAAATAATAATAATAATAATAATAATAATAATAATAAAAATAATCATAATTATAACAACAATAACTGAAAATAATAATTTTTGTATTGCTAGAAAAAGGAAAAGAAGAATTACCTAGGAATGTCAAACTGAAAGATGACACTGTCAAATTTCACTTAACTAATTGTAAAACTTCCGTTTTATTGTAACACTTAAAAATAATGAGAGTACAGTAATTTATCATTAGGCCTACATGTGTCGAATGGAAACGTGTGCAAACATTAAACCCTATATACAGAAATGTGCAATTAGTACCAGACACAAACAACTGATTGTCCTTATTTTTTTTTTGTAATTCAGTCAAATCCGTGACGTCACTTCCGCTTTTGTTTTACATTTGTATTTTGACACGACAAAATTTGTGACGTCATTGTCACATAAATTTGTAGATAAGACGAGGCAATAGCGAAGAAAATGCCAGAGATAGACCTGAATACACTGTCGGTGACTCACGCATATGGTACAGACGTGCACAGAAGTGCACACGTCATGCAAACACTTGGTTAGGACTGAGACCCTCAAATCGCTTATTGATTTGATCGGTGCAAACCTTGACGCATGTGAGCGACGCCAGACAACGGCACGCATGCGCATTGATTCGCAACTGACCACATAATCACCAATATTTGTGAAACGTAGTGTTAATTAACGAATGTTGTAGTAGTACAACAGGTGCACGAGGGGTCTGTTTTAATCTGTCTAGTTTATAGCTGACCATGCAAGTCCTCACAAAGTAAGGTGTTGTCTTACTATATATATGTAGGGAGGGGCCAAGTCTACACACTACCTTAATCGCTTTAATGAGAATCCAAGTTTTCATTTCTCTTGACACATTGACACGTCTGATATTTACAAAAGGCAGAGATACATGAACTAACTGAAGCGATCACTCGAGCTGAAAACCTGAAATCACTTGTCATTTCTAGTAAGAACCACTGATTTATTTTCTATTTTCCCTAAGAATGAAATGATGATCTTGTCAGTTATTGTATACGATTAAAAGAGTATTGCCAGATGATTGCGGACTCTTGAAATGGTACACGTTGGCTGGTCTTCCCGCCATGCACCTGACAATACCTATATACATCGGACATCAAACTTGCTCAAACATACAAGCTTACTTTGATGTGCGAAAGCACGTGCTGCCATAGAATTGGCATGGGGATTTCCACTATCAACGGTAAACGATAAAGCAATGTCATTGATTTGCACTGGCCATATGCTCTCTGTACAGCGTCATAGGTCACGTGACAATGGACGTAACCACGTGATCCACGATCAAAATGTAGATGAAACTCATAAAATGTATAAACAGAAATCAGTATTCAAAACGCACTCAATAAATACTCCAGTCTTCTTAAATCAAAGATACAGATTACATGCAGTCTTATTTAATGATTCATCGGATCTCAAAGTTATAATTTTCAAACAGGTTAAAGGGTCAATAGGAACATCTAGCACGGCCCCCACAAAGGTTCATGGTTCCGACAACCGTACACGCCCAACATTTTCTTTACAAGTGAAATTAATATTGATTAATTTGAGGACTAAATCCATTTTATTAAATATATATATATATATATATATATATATATATATATATATATATATATATATATAACGTAGTTAACTGCGATTTTAAAGGCTAAATTCATCAAGTTAATATGACCAGTGGCTAGAGCCTGATCATTATAGGCTAAAATACATAGAGCTTAGATAATTCTTGCGTGAAATATAGAAATGGAATTTAGAGCAAGTATATGTATTTGATAAATTTAAGCAAGTATTTTTATTTTTATCGTAGATTGCAGAGTTTCTTCGTGTAGGTTTAATTTAATCATCTTAAATAAGCAATTTAATGAAATTCAACTTTCATATTGCGAGTTTTTGTTAATACATTTAAAGCATTTCATACGTTACTCTCTCACACAAAAACATTTCAGAGCTTTTATAGTACTTGAAAACAGTTGCATTTTCATTGGTTTGATTATTATAGTTCAATGAAATTATTCCTAAAGGCCAATTATAAGGCAGTTATAAAGTGTATTTTGGGGGTGGTACCCGCCGGGGGCGTCATCCTCTACATCTGGCCCTGCTACTACTACTAAACCAATATTTGATATCGTTTCTATTATATTTTCACGAATCCGTGGCGGGATTGGCCACAAAATACGCCACGGTGTGTAAGAGGGTAAATTGTACTCACTGACTTGGGGAGCACCGATTCAAGAGGATTATCAAATGCTATTTTAAGCCGAGTTTTCTGTATGCTTCACCGTCACCAGTCTCTGAAGGGCTAAGGCAGTCCGAGCACAATGTTCGCCAAGCCAGCCATGATCGGATATAAGCTTTAGGGAATTACTAATGTTACGGTACTTTGTTACCCCCGGCTGAGTCAGCCAGGATTCTTCCTCTGTTGAACCTTTATACTTACCCCCCCCCCACAAGCCCACCTGTAAAGGTAGGTATACACGTGTATGTATTTGGGAGGGGGTACAGGATTTCTTTTCATTACGGTTGCCCGATCTTGGGACTTGTGCCAAGCTGACTTGTAACAAACGATTACTAATGGGGCTCCACGGTAACTGATTCAAGCCGGCTTTGTTAACAATATCAAATTACCATATGTTTAATATATACAGGTAATATTCATATTAAGGGCACTTGTCTTGCAAATAATGCTCGTCAATGTGGCTTTATTTATATATATGTGTGTATGTGTGTGTATGTTGAGATGTTTTAAAAATATAAACCGTAACAATGTTAAACCGATTAAATCTATCCAAAATTACAGGAGTATAATTTTTCAGTAGTTGGGGGAATTCTATAGCATTTTCCAAACCGTTCCTCTGAAATTCAAGGCCTTTTTGGTGACTTGCAGGGCGTCAATATACATATACAGTTTCCGTCTACGTCATCATAAAGTTTCAAATATATATGGCCTAAGCGCAATTTTCAAAAGAAAAAGTTAATGGTCACTTAGTATGGCAAAATATTATGGTTATCGCCGCAGTGATACCCCCCGTACAGTAACCCGAGCAGACGAAGCCGAGTTAACTATAGTTGGAGATATTGTACATGATAAAGACATCACACTGGGAGAAGGAAACCTAATCTTTAATTACAGCTTTCTCACGCATTCACAGCTCCTTGGCAATGACCTTGTTCCCACCACTGTATTCACTCCAGGTATGTTATATTCAGCTACAGATTTAGAGGTATTCACCTGTCATTACTAATACCAGCGTTTGGCGACTACTCATGCGGCATCCCGTTGTCGTTTCAGATTATAGGTGCCCAGTGACATTACCCAGGGGCGTATTGAAATCCTTATTCAGCTGAGATGTGTATATTTTATATCTATCTCCATGTTCTGCATTCCCCGGGTAGATGCAGGACTGGAGCTGTAAGGTAGATTATAAACTAAGTCACACCGAGTCTTTACATCTACTGCCTATTTCATGAATATGTATTTTAGTGTCGTAAAGAATCCAAAAAAATGCCGACGGCTTGTTTACTACCCTAAATCATATGTTTCCTCCGGATCTAAGGTCAAACAATGCACGGTGTGTTTTGAATGCGGATCTACTGTAGCACTCAAGGACCCTCAGCTCTCAATACCATAAAGGGGGATAAGGTGATCTCAGTCTCGGCTTTCATGCTGGATTAAATTTCGCATTTTTGTTTAAATATAACCGCATACTTCAGCGGTACTTCATGCACTTTTGGCAAACTTTACATAATAACGTCATAATGACGTCACTATAAGGGTTCTCCTGGAGGTGGACAAGTTCGTGCTTTTCAAAAACAAGCAAAATTATTTACAGAACTTTAAAACAGATCAAAATGGAAAGAATACAAACTCGTAAACGCAAAGTTGCAGTGCAGAAAAAATGCCTGACTTTCATTAAACCTTTTAAATACAATAATAAATAAAAAAGTACAAACTTCTAAACGCAAAATTTAAAATCAACAGTTGATGCTATAGCTTAAATGAAATCTTCTTGTTGTAATATGAAGATAATTAACTATCGTCTAAACTCTGAAATACAACAAAATGAAGAAAAAATATACAAACTTGAAACGCAAAGGTTAAAAACATCTATTGTTAATGCTTGTATATAAGAAGATAATTGACACTGAAGACGATCGACCTTTTCTTTTAAATTAGAAAATATCTGAAAGAATGAATATATCTTTGAAAGGATCGTTTTGTAAACACAATTATCATACTAAACAATGGCAGGATCAAGACCACAAAATAAAAGGTCTGCGTTGCCCATCAAAGGTCATGGACATGCATCTTTGTGCATGTGATTTCAATGATTTCGAAAATTTTATAGGAGATCATACGTTTGTGTTAAATGCGAAGTACTAATGAAACTCTGTCAAGTACACATTTATTCATTGATATACATCAAATGTTTCGATGGCATGTTCCGCTGAATATTATATAAAGTAACTATTTTCCAAAAATTGTTGACATACGTTCAAATATTCTTGTATCATGAAAACACGCATGCATGAATAAAGAAGGAATGTCATTGACAAATGGTGGAAATGCTCACACTCTACAGCAGAAGAAGATGTATTACTTTGATTTAAAGATGCATAATATTGTCATAAATGTATTTGAGTCATCTGGTGGTTTTATAAATCTACATCGTGCTTGCCAATGGAATAGAACTCACCAATGCCTGGTCTTGAAGTATACTTGCTTTACTCCTCGGTAAAGTTCACTCCGAAAAGAAATGCATATCGCCAGATATAGATGTCTTCTTTTTTCACACCTTTCTCACCAAAGCTTGGCCAATTATTCCTTCATAAACTTTGTACTATAGTACGTTAATATTTCTCTTCAACTTAAACAAATACTTCACCAGTACTTCAAACATTTCATCAGCTGAAGATGGAATATTCTTCCCTATAGTTGTATTATTCTCCGAAGGATCTAACGTTGCTCCAAAGTACATGTATGTATACGTAGCCTATATAATAATCTTACACGCTTGAACTTTGAAGACACTGGAAACCTCTGCATGTGAGAATCAGTCCCGTTAACACATTACGGTGCCGCTGTCACCATGCAGTGTAAATAAATTGTACCTTACATATGGAGTGCTGGACAAAAGAAACTCTTAGTGTATCACGAACAAGTGTCAATCTTAATATGTTTCAGCGTATTACACGTATTCTCCCACGTATACAGGTACGTTCCGCTACTCCATCAACATTGCAATAATACAGGGCTGTGCAAATGTATGGATGTTTATCGTTAACCCAGGCCAAACGCTACTCTGTCAAAATATTGATACAGTAATCAAAGAGAAGTAAAAATTTTTACGATCTTAACTATGGTTGTCCTGGGTAGTTACTGCTGATACACCTGGTAATTACAGGGCATTTATACAGGTCATATTTTATCCTGTATCAATAACATACGTCACATAATAACGGCGTCGCATCTTGTGAGGCATGGCAGCACAGAGGTTAAATGTGCCCTCTGTCCTTTCATTTAATGGCATCTTCACATCTGCTGGATATTTCCATCAACACGCAAAAGTCAGAATTAAATAGGAGCAACTTACGGCTGGTAAAAGAGGAAAACTTGTAGACATTGTACAAGTTGAAATTATGTTTAAATGAAAACACAAATTAAGAAATTTACTCGTTTTACGTTATTTACATTATGGGTGAAGAACTTCAGATGTTCTGACTCTCAGAGAACAACTTTTAATAACTACTTTGTTGGTAATGTGGTTATACTCCAAAAACATGAAAATCGTGCATGCATCAAAATGAATGTCTGTGGATACTTTGAGTCCATTTACATATATAATCTTTACATTGTTCTAAAAAATACTTATTTATCATTTGCCTTTATAAGTAAGCTTTATAGATGCATGGATTATTAAGTGAGAAAATCTGGAATACAAACTTTCAGCCTTTCAGTTAATGTTGGGTGCCCTCTAAGAACATTATATATAGAAGCTGGGGTATACTTTATTACAGAACACGATGCCACGTTTCTATAAATTAAATTATATATATATATATATATATATATATATATATATATATATATATATATATGGGTTAGCTGAAAATGTTCAGGAAATTATTATAGGGAATCATTTATAATTTAAAAAGAGTTTATCAAAATCCTTTGTAAAAAATAGTAATTAAGTATAAACACGATTAGATTATAAACATTTGCATATAGGTACATGCATGCAGAGTTTTGTTTGGATCTACAGTTACGATTGTCATGGCTCTTTTTTTTGTGTTTAATTATTAACATAGTTTGGTTTACAGTCTTTGGGACTATGTCCATATTAAACAGATGATCAGTGTTTATGGTATAATGAGTTTATTCTCTGACCGACGCGTGCTCCACGCTGCGGCCTCGTTAGGTGTGTATTTATATTTCTAGCGTGGACATTACCAGAAATCAATATCGCCCAATGCTCCCCGGGTTTGTGTACATCTGTTTCCTAAGATACAGGTCACACGCGACCACATGCACTTGTTGCCACTTTCTCTAGATGTTTAATATAATCATATGATGCCACAGGTTTTAGTGTACATACTAGTATATATGACAAGATTTTTTTTTCACACAGGATCAACCGTTTCACAAAGTCTCTTATACCAATTTACGGTATACAGCATAAACGGTATAGAGTTTTTCCATAGATCAATTTCTATTTATACCTCGTTTGTGCACGTGGTAAGTATGCCGATACATGCCGCACTTGTATATCCTTTACCTTATATGGGTGCAGATTTCATACATAAATCCACATATATATGTATGTATATACACGTACAGAACATGTTTATGAAACAGAACTCATTACTGAAATTTAAATTTCCTGAAAAGCTATAATATGAGATACGACTGAGATAACCGAAGTAAATAAAATATGTAAGTAAAATTTAAGAAATAGAAATAAAAATAATTGAAAGGAAGCTTAATATTCGAACTTCCTTGACAGGTATACATAAAGTGAAACTTTTATTAAAACTTGTTACATACAGAAAAATTTTACACAACTATAGCAGCTTATACACACACAAACACACACAGACCAGTCAAGTTATTTGTACAAACTATATACGTATGCACACACACAGACGTATATATATGTGTGTGTATGTATATATACAAACACATATATATACATATATATATATATATATATATATATATATATATATATAAACATAAGTAAAATATGTTATTTGGTGGATAATTAAATCATTTTGTTGCACACAATAGCACTGTAGTTACCCCACCTGACGCAAGAATTTAAAGTCGGCGTAGTAGCAAGAGATTCCTGCTGTTAATTGTTAAAATCACTTATTTGTAATTAACATATAGCGTTCTTGTAAACATGACAGATTAAGATGTCAAGGAAGATATCTCCCATAAATCAAGGTCGGTCTGGAGAAATATACATGTAGAGTATATATTATATTGAACGCAGAGCAACGTACCTGGTATTACTTATGGGATATTTACAATCAAACCGACGATCAAAATTGCTATTTGGAGCGTGTAAAAGACAGGTCCCTCGAATACGGGGGTACTTACCAAGATCAAACAGTTCGGCCATAATTCCATTCCAGTCTGTAAATTTGGGTCCCCCATCGGGCGTTTTAACACAAGACATGGTAAAATCCAACGATGCGGTGTCTTTAAAATCCTCACAAAACGCTGATGTATATTGCTGAGACCATTGTTTGGGCATTCACTGGGACGCTTCAGTCCCAGCGTTTGTCGTCATATACAGCGAAACATACAGGTACATGTCAATCATAGCCTCAACGCTGTTCCTATATTGATAGGGGTGCCCCTCGGGTATCGCGTATAAACCCAATGCGGGCGCCTGACATCGTGGGAGTATACATGTACACAAGGTCAGGGCCGTGTTTGTGAAAGGAATTAAAACTGACAGAACAAGGGAGTAATTGGCAGTTCTCTGCTGAATGCCAAGATCAGCAATGACATCAGATTTACAAGGTTAATATGGCGGAACATATGGATAATTTGGTCTAAATGGCGTCAGCTGTTCAGCGGGGATTGTTAATTAACTGATAATCACATCAGAATAAGTTTGCTTAATTTGTTCATAATTGTTTCATAATCCCCTAGCCGCCGACACTTGCCAGTATGGGGCCCTCTGCTTCTATCTACCGGAAGTGACGTCACACGGTACGTCATAAAAAGGGACATGGGGGGGGGGGGGGGGGGAATCGAATAATGTAATGTATTAGATGATCAACTAACAACATTATATTTTGTTTTTCAAGGAAGGCCAATGGAATTAAATGTCTTTTAATTTAAAATCAGGGAATTATCCTGGCCTCTCAGTCGCTTCGCCACGACTCCCTGTGGTTTCAGACTTGGTAATTAGTTTATCACCCCGTCTGCCAATCAGCCTAATTAACACCGTGGAAGTAGGTTACCGCGTGAACAACAAGGCCTTAAGGTCACCCTTGCAGCTATGAGATCGAGGTATGTACACCTCATATAGGTACATGGATGTAAAAGTAAATTTCTGAATAATAATATTAATAATAATAAAAATAAAAATAATAATAATAATAATAATAATAATAGTGATTATAATAATAATATGACAATATTAATAATAATAATAATAATAATAATAATAATAGTAATTATAATAATAATATGACAATAATAATAATAAAAATAATATGACAATAATAATAATAATAATAATAATAATAATAATAATAATATATGGTAATCATTACTCTTTAATGAAAAAAAAACAGCAAACATCAGAAAACTCACAAACCATCTTGATCTTTCCTGGTCCTATGTGCATAGGCTTAAATAAACGTCATGCACGGGGATAAATAAATCTTGTTTTGTTTGGCACTCTGAAGTATGTTAGTAAATAGTTCCCTCGTAGGGAACTGTGTGTCTGTGTACCGGTTGATGTTTATACACTGGATACATTGTAATGGGTACAATGTCGTCTGCTACTTGGAAGTTCATGAGCGCGGGAACGGTCACGTGTTCTGGGGACACTCTTTCATATTACAGAATTTAGTTTTATTGATAATACCACCTGCCGAGACTTAATATAAATGTTTAAATGTCTCTTATTATACACAAAGGGGAAAAATACATTGTTTATCAAGCATTTTTATCATATCGAAACAGTCATTCGAATAGAACAAATGCTGAGATTTAAAACTATATTTTGATAAAAATATGAAATACACGAGTAGACAAACTTTTAAAGTTAACTCGTCTTATTTAGTATAATATCTTGAATAAGGGGGAAAAACCGCTAACGCAAACGCCTCATTATACAAATTAAATGAGAGCGGTTGAATTTCAGTATCAAAGATCCTATAGTGCACCTTCCTACATAAGGGTATGATTTTACCGGACCTCTCCCTAAGGAATATGAGCAAACTGAGAAAGTCAGTGCTGCCATTTTAATGAAGTCCATTGGAGGACTATTTCCGAGTGCCATAGGGCAGCTTACTGCGTTCCGTCCACTTACAAGCGATATTTCAATATATATTTTATTCCCATATTTCATGCACGATTTTTCACGTTGTATACGCCTGGGTTAAATTCAATATGGTAGCCACTTCCGCCAGAGACCACTGCGGAGCTCCTATAACCTTTATTTGCACCTCCAACAAAAGCCTCCGCCAGACTAGAGAAAATCAATTTGTTCCATGCAGAGAAAGCTACAATGGATGGAATATAAAGCCCGTAGCCGTGTTCATAGACTAGTGCTCAAAACCTGTGTAAAGAGCAGGTCATTTAGTCGAGGGCCGCGGACATGATCACGGGGACATATTGGGATAAACTCTTTAACTGAGAATACCCTTGGTATGTCGGGAATGTTCACACCTTTTCGTAGTGATTTACGTTTCAACCTGATCATAAATGACATGTGTATGCTCGAACCTGAGATGAAACATATGCGCTCTAATAAACTATGCATAAACCGACGTAAAGTATACATAAAAATGTTGTAAGTACTCCAAAACGTCATAACGAGGATACTTAATATGTCTATACTTCACGTGTGAATGCCTGTAACACGCGATGCAGGCTAACGACAGGTATCTTAAATACTCGAAAAACTCAGAGAAAGAGAGTAAATGACATTCATAATATGATGTATAATTCTACGGGCCAATGAATACTTCGCAAAACCACAATTGACCAATAAAAACCCGATATATAATTTAAATTACATGAATATATATAAAAGAATTTATATGTTGTGGCAATAAATAAATAAAGAATTCAGTTAAAACTGGATGTATAAAACTTTGCGTTCGCTGGTATTGAACTTTACAATACTAAAGACTTTGATAAGAAACTGACTGGATTTTTTTCAGGTTAATGTTGCAATTTATTCCAAATGACTGGCGTTCTACGTATTAAAAAATATCCATGACAGTTAATACTTTTTGCACACACTGTTTCAAAGAATTAGAAGGAAAAGCTTGTGTCTAAAATTTGGTTAGGATTTGCTTGCCTACAAAATTTGGATCGCTAATATATTCAAATATGTAAACCAAATTTAAATCTTCCATCTGTCGATAACTTATTGTTTCGTAAGCAGATGCTTGATCAGGTAAATTTGGTCAAACATTTTAATGTGGCAATATACAGAAAAAAATTAAAACCAATGTTGCATTCAGAAAAAGGACCGAGCCTTGATGTGATTGTCTGGTAAACTGTGACGTCACGGACAGCTTTTAGAAATGAGATAAATTTACCAATACATATTGTTCTTATTCTTCATGGATCTATGGTGCCGACAGTGTCTGAATACTAAGCTTTCGATGAGATCTAGAATTTTTTAGCTACAGTGATTTCCCTGTGGCTAACGTCACTGCCGAGTTGACAGTGCTTGTAGATGTGCTGCTAGCTTTTTAACAAAGTGTAATGTGAATTCTAGAAAAAAAATAATTAAAAAGTTTTCCTGTTTGGAAATTGGTTCAGATTAGGCAAATTCAATATTAATAAATTATGCATAGGTAAAGTATTACATGATAATAAAATGACATTTGGAATGCGTTTGCTTGGCCTTGTGTGACAGCCAAAATTGCGATGGGTACGAGGTACTGCGTGTATGTCTTCGGAGACTACATGCAGAAGAATACATGTATTCCAGTCTTTCGATCCATGAATATTAAATACAAAAGCAGACGGACACTTTCAGATGGTTTGTGACGTCTCGCTTGGTTAAACTTGACAATTCTTTTATCCTTGCGTGGCCCATACGTGAACGGTAGAATGTTAAAACACAGTAAAAATCCAGTTTCACAGATAATGTAAAATTTCAACTTATTGATTGATCTTCGATCGGCCTGCCTAGATTGATGACTGATTATGAAATAAGACCGAATCCTTTTGCTAAATTTTCTTAAATATATAGTAAGTCTGTATGTGGTGTATCATGTGATCCTTTAAGTTTGTACCTGAGGAGTGGGCCAGCTGGTAAGCTGAACTCACGAAACAGTACTGTAGTACATTATGAAATAAAGCTAACTATACACATTGTATAATATTATTAATGCTCCCCTGTACTGTAGAGCACTTTCACTGTGATGTATTGAACCTTAATGTATTATATTGATTATATATATATATATATATATATATATATATATATATATATATATATATATATATATATATAAGACACACGAGAGAGAGAGAGAGAGAGAGAGAGAGAACAAATATAGTAATGGAATCGACCAGTTTGACACCCGCGTTAAGAAATATTACCAATTAATAATAAACAAACATTTGTACTTCACCTTACAGGATAGCGCATAACTATATACACATAACTAGAATGAACATGTTTGATTTTGCCAAATCACTGCGTAAAATTAGTACATTTATAATTCAGGAGAGGGGAAAATATGAAATGTTTAAACAACTGTCAATCAAGATTTAGTCTTAACAAACAGTAGAGAGTTAATCTACGGCGCAGGTGCGTTATGAACAAATTACCTGGCCAACAATGAACCAACCATACACTTGCTCGTCCATGAAACATACACAAAAGTATGTGTGGCCTGCGCACATCTGTCAAATGTGATAAGTAAGGTCATATCTCCTCGGTGACCCGTTTGAGAAATTTCACACATGACGTGACGTCATCGATTCGTGGCCGGACGAGAGCTAAACGTTAAATGCGTGGGAACTTCTCCCGAGGCTTAAGACGTCACGGCCTGACAACTTTATTGTACAACACAACATCCTGATAACAATTGACTTGTTGAATGTGACTTTTTTTTCTAAAGAAGAATGCTCCACGCATGTTTTGCTGTAGTATTATCATCATCAACATCAGCGTACAGGCGTACAGTCAAATTAGCACTCTGAAACAAATTACCTTATCTGCAAAAGTTAAATGACTAATTATATACATCTTTTTTTTTCTTTTCGATCGCATTAATAATAAAATTACCCAACAAAGATTGTGTCCGGGCAAGATGGATTTATTTATATAAAGTAACATCACTGAAAATAATATTCGTATGGATGCAGTAAATTTTTATTGCTTACTCTAACCGGTACATATGCATATATGACAGATATTGCCGTGAAATTCTTATATGACTTTTTTTCATGTATAACGATATTCGGTGTCCTCTGGCAAGTGAATTTTGTACATGAACAGGCATAGATATCGTTTGAAAGAGGGTCACAGAATAAAATGAAAACTGATTATTCATTTTTAAAGAAACTATTGTTTCCTTTCACGTAAACTATCCATTTTCTTAAAATATGTTGACTGTGGTCTGTAATAATTCTAATCATCAGATAGGATTTAAATTCAAACGAACATTGCCAGTTTATACTAAATTCATTGACGTTTTATGACATTTAGTGAACTACCATTTTACCAAGAGCAAAGTGGATTTACGTAGGTAGTGACATCTAGTGAGAGATTACATTACCAACATATTGGGCACTTCGACAGTAGCGACATCTACTGTATGTGTGGTAAACTAAAATGGCTATGAATGTCAGGTTTTGTCTAGCTCCAACAGGTGTCAGCACAAACAATTATTAGACGCACAACATGAGGTTGGCACAGATGGAAACGACACAGTTTTGAATCCAGTTTGGAGGTTCCAAATGTCGTTACATACAAGGAGAATAGAACTGAGGTTAAAAGTTCTCGACTGAAGTGCTTGGTCAATTTAATTCTTTTCTCAATAAAAGCAAATTAAAATTGACTCTTAAAATTGATGTAGGACTGTGCCCTGTTTTCTTATCCTCTTGCTATTTTGCAATTAAATATCATTCAAACCAAAATTGACTTAATTTTACACTCCCCCCCCCCCCCAAAAAAAAAAATTGCCTTCTTTCAGACCAGTCACCATTTAGCATTTTCACCGAGGCTGCAGGAGTCTTTAAACGGTTCCCTTCCTGCGCTATATATGCCTTTATTATTTTCTATAATCAGCATATTATTTCAGATTAAACACAGCGAGTCACAAGGTCCTTAATTAGCCCTTAATCTATCTTAATATCTAAAGAAAACAGGATACATCTGTCTGTATCTCATGAGTTTCTGCTTCTTATATTTTTATCCGGGACGTAATGTACTCATTATTATAAATGTTGAACACTCGGAAATCCTATGATACACTTACTGTTTTTTTTTCCATTGCTTTAGCAACAAACAAAATAAACTCTTGGTTATTTATAAAATTCCCGCCAGACGGTGATCATACGATTTTCTTTTCAAAGATAGAAATGGCAGAGGTCAATCTTAAGGGCACCTAAGACAGGTAGTTCTTATGAATCTAAGGCCCGGGGCGTCTAGGCGTGTTCTTTTTTAAAGCTCACCATATCTGCAAGAGCTCCATGAACTTTTTTATAAGCTACCACAATAGCCTGGCTAATTCAACTAACAGATGCCCGTGGGCAGTGATGGCGATCTTCAGGTTCTAAAGAGAACCTTACGGTAATCTCCTGGGAACCTCACGGCACTGACGTGTTTATAATGAGACTTTTTTTTGTATGATCAAGGGTCCCTTCCTTGCCAAAATGCCTTCGGAAGTGATTTATTTGTTGCCCCGGTACGCAGTAACAACATGTAAAAAGCCCATCATTAAATGAATTTTTTATTATAGACGAAATAAGGACCCGCCTAATTTGGCAACGGGGGATACACTTATAGTTGTCACGCACTCGCCGAATCTAATTTTAACATAAATAATTAAAGAAAAGGTAATATATTTAGTTTTTGTGTCTAAATATTGGCTTGCTTTATTGCACACGTCTCTAACACAATCTAACCTAAGTTTTTATTACCCCCTTTCTGAAGAGTTTGAGAATATTAAAATGTCTATATATATCCTAAGACTTCTCCTCAGGTTTCATCTATAGAACACTATCAAGCTTATTGACGATCCATTTTCCAAACAACGTGACTAAATCTTGCGTTGTCTAGGGGTAGATCACAGGGCTCAAAGGGATGGTGTATTGAAGATTTAGGCTACAGTGCACACTGGCGGATTTACAGGGGCTCCCCCTTTTTATATATAAAAAAAGATATGGGAAATAGAAAAATACACGCTTGATACCAAAATACAGTCACTTTCGTCCTTACATTTCTGCTTGCAAAAGCTATTTATAAATCCTACTGGCACTTCAGGCATACTTATTTTGCTGTGCCAGGGTGTTGACCCTCCTCCTCTCTAAGATCTTGTGCCTGTCACTGGTGCCTATATATATTTATTACAACATCTTCCAGGGTAGCCTTTATCAGAGTTAAAGTCTGTTTACAGAAGGGCTCTATTATAAATGGACAAATTACAGTAAAACTTAATGTCCAAAAGGTCCACTAAACTTTAATAGTTTTCATCGTTTTAAAACTGTTTTCATTAGCGCGATCCATGATGGACATTTACATTACATGTATATAGACAGTGTCTCGTTTGTATCGTCCCTGAAAGTGTCCACGAGAACGTCAGATAAATCATTCAAAACCATTTATTATTGTTAATGTAAACATGGGCGTGGTTGTTCTCTACACCCATCTAGCTCGTATTGAAATGTATTTTGTGCATTTAGTAGACCATTAACCCCGACTAGAACAGTAAAACTGCATTTTATGGGTTTATATACGCTATATCATGCTGGTGCCCTGTGTAGCTTATCATGAACCCCCCCCCCCCCCCCCCCACCCCCACCCCGACATAAGAGAGTAAGTCTATGAAGGCTAACTCAATACAGGCCTACAACACTTCATCAAACAATATTTAAAAAATAATTAATATTCGGATAATTTAGTATCTCATGTACAAAAATCAGAGTGATTTCAAAACAAACATATAATTAACACATTTAAATAAAAAGAAAAAGCGAAGCTAAGGTGTCAGTCCGAACAATCCGACACGGACTGGTCGGTCAAATAAGGCTGAGATTCCACGTTGTGATTATTAATATTTAATGATATTGACCAATGATAATGGTGCAATTAACACGCCTGATTGCTGTGTCCGGTATTGACTAACCTCGCCTGGTATTTGCCTGTATTTACCGCCTGGGGTTATAACCTGGGCAGCAGTACAAGCAGCCCAAAGGAATAATGAGTTATCATGGGATGGCTGCTGTCACAGCCTGCAGCTTATACGTCATAGCAATTTAGAACTCAGGTTTGGGCTTATTTCACTCCCCATGGCAACGTCAAGAGTTTGGCGAGACTGCAAAAGTGACGAAATTAAAGTTATCTTCTCGAACGCGCACCCCTCTTAATCCGCCCCTGAAAATTCAGTCGTCAATGTAGCAATGTTAGGGAGAGTATATGAATTTGGTTAGCCCTATCCATCATACTGCACTTAAGTTTCTTTACGATATAACTGATATCACGAGGGTAGTAAGAGTCGTAGCACGGTGATTTTCCCCTGAATCCTCCATGATCCAGTTTAACTAATCCGTTACACGGATCTTTGTCAGTAAAAATATCCAGTGAAACCCTAACTAAAAGTTATATTGAACGGTTATATATCTGTAATGTTTAAAGAGTGTAAGATTTTTATCGGAGCTGCTTTAGTCAACAAAGCTTTGCTTGCTTAATCGCCAGGTGTCGTACAGCGAAATCCAGCGTTACCCAAACTATTTACGGATCAAGCAATAAATCAATCATTTCCGTATCATTTCATCATTTATCTTGATTTCTGCGATATTGTGCTGTGTATGGAAATGTTTGTGGCATGATGTGTGAAGTAAGCTATTGGTGTGTAAGTAATAAACAAGCCTGATATCGGACCGGCTTGCTCTTGAAGAAAGCCGCCGATGTTTGCGGTTCTCTGTCCATGCATTGTCAGAGCGTCGCTTGCTACATTGACCACAGTGAGTGGGTTCTTATGACGGCAGGGGCTGCGGACAATGCCGCAGAGCCAGGGTTGACAATAACCTGTGAACGGGTCAGATAAGCGCTTTAATAAATAATGTTAAACACAGTGTGGTGTTTGTGAATGTTCAATGATCTGTCCTTATCCAGATAAATACACTTTCTACACGTATATTAGTGTTCGTAAACATTCATGAACTTTGACGAACTGCCGGGTTTGAGTGACTCATGTTCGGACTATGAAGGCACTGCGCGTTTTCATTATTAATCTACTACAGGATTAATTGGAATCCCCCTCTAGTTACCAAAACAAACCTGGGCTTTCGGAAATATGATCAAAGAACTGCAAAGGTGCCGATAAAAGCAACGACGGTTTAGTTTTCCTACATTATTGCAGCCACATGTAGGTCCTATGCCTTTCTCCAAAGTTGACCAAACCTTGGCAATTTCCTTTTTTATGTAATTAAAAGTATTGTTAATGGTGAGTTTACATGTCAGTGTACATATATGTCTCTGTTTGTCTGTCTCGCTCTCTGTCTGCCTGTCTGCCTGTCTGTCTCTCTGTCTGTCTGTCTCTCTCTCTCTCTCTCTCTATGCGTGTTTTATAAGTGGAACCTGTGTGAAAGGCAATATTTCTAATAAGACCCCCTGTACATGAAGACCACATTTTCCCAGTCTCACAGGTTTCTCTGTCTCTCTGTCTCTGTCTCTGTCTCTTTCTCTCTCTCTCTCTCTATATATATATATATATAAATATATATATATATATATATATATATATATATATATATATATATATATATATATATATAATATAATTTATATACATCGTAGGTCATGAACGTTTTTTTGCCCAAGTAAACATGGTTTTATGCCACGCCCAATTTAAATAAAGTATCCATAATATATGAAAATGTTACAGGATAACTGGGCGGTTGACAAGATTATTTGTGTTATTTACTCATGACATTCATCTGACGTATGCCTTTTATGCGTGATGCGTGGTTCCTTACACATAACTTATATAACATTTGGGTAACTATCATTTCAACAGTTTTTATGGTAATATAGCAAAAGCGGAGTCAGAGGAGGGGTCCTGACCCCGTCCTTTTTCTTCCGCCGCAACTTTGTTTCAGAGGGTTTCAGACCAATATTTAGGCCTGGACCTCCTTTTTTTCCGGATCTGGAGACCTTTTAATAGTCTTTTCATTAGTCCACTTCGTTTGGACTCCTCCTTTTCCTAAATCCTAGACCCGGCCCTGAATTATGGATCCTCTAACCATACTGTAAAAATAATACACTAACAATTGTGTCATAAGTTGCAGATGGTGGTGAAAGTTCGCATCAACTCGTATTGCGTTGGATATACTTGCCGCCGAATACTGATTGAGATATCTTAATTGAGTGATGAAAATTAACTAAATCATACCAAAACACTGTCGAGAGAATATAGCACATTGTTTAGGAATAAACGTTTTTCATTTATTTGCCCTTGTCTCATACTCCCTACTATATTTGGCAAATCAAGGTTACAATAAATATTCATGTGCATGCATGTGTGGTTCACGCTATTTTCAACTTTAAAAGTAATTTATTTCATTTTGACATTGTAAGCTAAGCCATGAATTTCCTCCTGTTCAACCATTGCAGGTAGCCCCAGGGGAGAGGGACTACACCTGTGTCACCTGTGAATAATGGACCGGTCATGGTTACACAGGAATTCACTTAGGACCAATTACTGGTCATCCCTTGGGCTACTGGACATGGGGCGTGACCAGAGACTGTCCAGATAAAGCAGGTGTCTCGTATGTCCCAACACATTTTGATTTTCTTTCAGGATGTCCACCTTTTATATACAGTATACCCACTTTAATTTGCAGTTCGTTAATCCACCAACTTAAACTACCACAAAAAAACGCTGTTAAGCTGTGTACGTATTCATCCGTTTTTCCGGCAAAGAAAGACAATCCGTGTGTAGCATCTCACTATGATTAACTTTTAGGCTGTCCATCGTCTTGGTACAGTATAACCGCGTTTATTCGCCATCCGTTAACCCGACAAATTCAACTTCCACCATTGACAGCCAACTTTTCGATGACTTTTCTCCCTTTTATACTTCGTGTCTCGTGTCTAACTCGCTATTTATGATGGTAAAATCGAAAGGTTTATTAGATATGTCATTTCATTGTACTTCTTTATTCAGTGGTGCTGTCACAGACGATAGTTATGAAACCATTTTTTTGCAGAACATCATGAACATTTGCAATCTACAGTTTCCATTTTTATGCGTGACCAGCTGAAACAAATCTGAGCAGAGAACCCGTCTACGCCATAACTGGTATAGCAGCAGATGTCGACACCGTGATATATTGCCATGCTCGCGGATTTAGCGTTTTATAGGGACTGGACTCCGGCCAACATCTAATAATAACTGTACGTGAGTTGTTGCTATACACTTTATTGAACTACCTGACCAGACGTGAGGTGAGACGCGCTCATCTTGGCACAAACAAACACGAGTACCTGCCTGTAACGAGACCCGGATTTGACAAGACACAATCCATAACCCGGCCATTGCTGCATCTACATCCATTCAGGACGTTTCTGCATATTTTTATTACAAGAAGAGACTCATGATTTGACTTTCAATCAAATTCCTTCACATTTCCTATCCATATATATATATATATATATATATATATATATATATATATATATATATATATATATATAAATTGATCTGCAGGTTTTCTGCAAGCAACAACTACTAGAGTGCTCTATGGCATGTTACCAGAGCTTAATAATTATACAAAATGAAGACGAGTCAAGTATTTTCAGACATTTTACTACTACGTAGTTTCGTGCAAGGTGTTGTTGCACTCGTCAGTCCAGCATTACCTGACGAGTGCAACAACACCTTGCACGAAACTACGTAGTAGTAAAATGTCTGAAAATACTTGACTCGTCTTCATTTTGTATAATTATATATATATATATATATATATATATATATATATATAAAAGCAAAAGTGTGCTAGATGATATATACCTCTAGTAAAAATATAGTTAATACAAAAAAAAGCTGTCATTTGTCTTATAAATTTGTTATTCCTCCAATAAATTATGAATTTAATACTTCACATGGAATATTCAAGTGCTTAATATTCTAAGTTTTTGCGAGATTAAGGAGACTCTAAGATTCTCCTTTTTTCGGGAAATATGAATTGAAAATGATAACTTTAGTTTTGACACGTAAGTTTTCTCTTGGAGGGAGCGCCAGCGGTGGCACTTTAAACAATGCTTGGCATAATAGTTGTGATATTCGCTGTACCGACATATTTATTTACATTTATGAATACTTCATTTTTATGAGCATGGTGTGACTCATTAAATCATTGTCCCCCTTTTTTCGCCTGCGTCGAGCAGACGGTTCTAAGTAAAAACCTTATCCCCCAAATTGGCCCAATCACCACTGCCATAGAGGGCCGTCAATGGTCACCTGCTGAGCTGCCATTCACTTCCGTTCATTCGCGTGATTTAGAGTACTTTCGGTAAACTTGGAAGATTATGACGTAACGGGCCTCTAATTACGTAGCGGATTGCGTATAAAACCTCTTACCTAATCCTCGAGTGAATGTGCCCGACTAATTTGTCAATGTGAGAGCGTGACAAAGAGGAACGCCCCTTTAATTATCTCAGGTAGACAATTTTCTGCGTCCATGACTCGATTTGATCGCCAGAACGCTTTTTATAATAATGCCGAGCTCAGCACGGACAGAGCCAATTAGCGGATTTTCTCTGAAAGGACAATCTTAGACCAGATCCGGGAGTGAAGACAAGGATACCACGCAATGACTCGAGACAGACACATAATTAGCTACAGCGCGTGCGTATCCATAGTATTTCGCAAGCTCATGTTAAGCCCTTTGAACATATGACAAATTTCATTAGACGAACTCTCCCCCGTAATGCGGCTATTGGATTTTTTAATCACGCGTGATTCTCGGGAGGAGTTTCGTGAGACAGTGGCTCCCGTGGAGACAACCTCGTGTCGTCTTCATTAATCAATACTACGTAAAGCTGGAGAATGTCTTTTGATCTCTTTATAAATTCTTCTTTGTAAATTACCGTAAACCTACTAAAAGACTAGTAAACAGCACGAGCTTTAGGTGCTTTTGTGTTTGACAGAAATCGAAATGAAGAACCATTATCATTACGACATCAAACGATCTGCTACAAAAGAATTATTAAGACGGATCTTTCTCTTTATGCTTCACTCTCTCTCATGAACTGTGCATACATTTCTTTATTTTACAATACATAGACAGTAAATCAAAAATCGTTCATTAAGAAACTTACCTTGCCGGTGACCTTGCAAACGAGATATGTTTTAATTAGAATCGAAATGATGAATTGCAACTTCTGCATGTGAAATTTTGATGGGACAAAGTGTTTGCAAGACTTCAGCTGCTTTACGTGACCCGAAGACGATGGATTTAATAAAGGCATTGATTGTTAACTATTGAATACTGCCCACATCCTTATCTCTTATCTGTTGATAGCCTCGGATAAATCTATATTATATTACTACAATGTTTCCTTTCATTGGTTGAGGCTACATGTATTTAGAGTCAAAATAATTGAAATGACAATTTTATCAATGTTTAGATTCACATGCTTTTACCAAGGATTGTTAAGAAATTCTCTATATTTAACTAGACATCCTTATTCCACAGACTTGTCTGACGTGGCATGATTGTATAAGTTCCGCCAGGGAATATAATATGCCGGCGGAGGATGATTTAATGTCTTATCATCAGATACGCCTCGTTAATACAAGACGTTCAGAGGGAACGCCTCCACTGAAACCACAGATGAAGACCTAATCACCACGACTAAGGAACCAATGATGCCGAATTTTGGAAAATTTGTGCCTCTGTCTGTTCCTCTTGACCTAGTACCAGTATAGTTATTGTTCTTTGATCCGAGTATAGAGTTAATTCAACATGATAGGTTTTATTCATTAATTTTTTGCTTGTAGGCAAAATACATTATATATGCAGCCACACATTAAAGCTATCATATTATTACTGTTATTTCGCTCTTACACCAGTGAACTGGAAACCTAATTCTCAGTAAATTATATCTGGTCTCGCCATTTCTGTTAATAAAGAAAATGTCGATGTAGATCCTGTATTCATCTGGGTAGGACTGTATGCTTTTACCTTAAACCTAACTCCTAACTCTGTGTTAAAAAATCTAAATTAAAAACAAAACAATGGCAAAGAGACAAAATATGCTAAGCACGACTAGAAACCAAATGCATTTCTTTACTTGCAGATGTTCGGTCAATTTTAAGCTTAAGCCGAGTGGATCGATGGCTGAATATTCTAAAAATAACATTCACGCCCCAGTGGAAAATATTAATGTCATGGGTGATACCCATGTAATGGCCCATCAAATGTTTCCTGGCATTTTATGTTGGACTAACTTGCCTCTGTATTATATAAACTAAAACCTGCTTTATAATGACATTTATGTATCAAAGATTCTCGGATAAACCCTCGGAAGATCTATACAACACAAACAACATGTATCATTGGCAATCAGATGTCAATCCCTGTTTAAGAAAATTTTCACAAACGATTGTGATATTCCTAATAATACGCGTGTGACACCGCAGCCATTGTTTAATATATCCCCGCGTATACAATTGCTATTAGTTGTGCCATGGTGTCATACATTAAACTACCATCACCACCTTGTGAACTGCCAATAAGTGTTATACTTGTCTATATAAAGCCAGCGGTGTCAGTCCCCTCAACTCAATGTCCGTAAACCTCGAGGGCTTTCACTGGTGGCCGCTTGGTCAACCTCAAACAAATATCATATAATCCAATAGCCTTCCATTGCAATGCAGCTCTGTGTGCCCACTGGTCATGACCCGCGGGGCTGGTCAGTATATTGACCAATGGTCAACACTACACAACAGTGACTGGGATATGAAAGTCGTTAAGGATATAAATCACTGCATGACTTGAGAACTGAACGAGGTTGCACTGGAAACCAGAGCCTAAATGGTATCAGGCGAACAATAGTGAACTTTGAGTTACCGGCATCACAACGAATGCTTTTGTTATCGATATAATTTGAAATACGTCATTGCAATTATCTTCAGAAAAGTAGTAAATACTTGATCCAGAAAACGCAAAAGATAAAATGAAAACATTACATTCAACATGTTTTTTATTTATCTGATAAAATTCAGATTTTAGTTCCTATTTACTGTATCGTGTAATAGTAAACAAAATGTACAGAAAGACATTACCGTATTATTGGTCATCGGTTAAATATGCCGATGTCAAAAGAAGTATATAAATATGAGTATTATAAAACACAAATATATTCACGTGTAAGGCATTATCTTAGCTAGTCAAATTATCATAATTTTGTTTGTTTCATAGGAATCTTACAAAAATGCCATCTACGGAACTAATCCTGGTTAATTTTTTTTGCAACATTATTTTCTTATATCTGTCGCTTCTTCTTGTAAGCTAAGCTGAGTAGTTCACACTACTGACCCGTTAACTTCCTTAACATCGTTTACACAACTTTCCATATTCATCTCTGCTAAGAAGGTGATGTTTTCATCCGTGTTTGTTTGCTGTTAACACGGTTACCAAAAAACTACTTAAGCGATTTCTAGGAAATTCTGTGTAGAGCTGGGACATGGACTATTGGCCACATTAACGTTATGGTGTGAATCTGAGTAAACGGGTGGATCCAGTTAGATTGTTTTGCCGGGCAGAGGTATGCGCTCTAAGGGGTGCCATTGTATAGTTAATGCATTTTACCTTTGTCATTTTGTCCTGGAGATAAACCAGCGTTGATTCTTCAAGCGCAGACTGTATGTATTATGCTTACAGCATACATATAAATAAACAAATGCTGGGTATAACGTGGGAAATGTCAGGATGGTTTTACCACAGATGGGGTGCGCAAAAATACATTTATTCGTGAAGTCGCATGTGACGTTGATAATTGAGACAGTAAATCTGTGTGTACAAGACGTACCCGGGATCAGGTACAGCCGGGGTGTTGTTCTATGAAAAAGCATCACCTACAAGTCGATCATCCCGGGAGAATAAACAAACAGACGTTATTGTCCGGTAAAAGGCATTATATTACAAGATGCACAGAATAACGTGGGCTGTTTGCTATCATATAGGCGGCAGTCAATACGGTTCCTAGAACTGACCAAACAGAGACAGAGGTCTTAACACGGTCACCATATGGTCAGTATGTTCATTTAATCACGTGATCAATTCCTGGAGAAGATGTGGATTCCACTTTCCGATTTTGTCTCCTTTACACAACTGTGAATACAACACAAGGTTCCAAAGCCCGATTGCTCAACATAATTAAGGAGTAAATACCACATTGGCGAATGCAGTCCTCCTTAATAAAAAAAGCCTTTTATTTGTTTTTCGTATATCTTTGTGGTCCCTGTCTATATGTGTCATGATTTTGTATTTACAAAGACATATCAGGGATCAAGAGATTACAGTAACAGTATGATGCACAATGATTAGAGGTGATTAGAATATAGGTGTTAGGAAAAGTGACGGACTGCTGGATGACACGTAAATGATTTGGATGTACAGAACATGTAAAATAACTTTCATTCCTCTAGAGTTACAAAATATAGTTACATTATTTGACCGCATCATAAACCGGTGTTCTAAATTAAAAGAGACAATACATATTTGAAGGACTAGTGTTTTTGTATTTGCATTATTTACATAAATTCCCGTATAGGAGCCACAGTTAAAATGAATAAAATAAAAACAGGTTACTGATCCTTCTGCTTTTTATATTTTGAATATTATCTATACATAATACTTAAAACAAATACCTTTTAAATCTATGTACAATACTGCAAAAACATCATTCCAAGCAAATGTACAAAATCTGTTTAACAGACATGATTTTATCTGGAAGCACTGAGGATGTTTGCATTTTCATGAAAGAATCGTCATTCAATTAAAGTTTAGTTAGACAATGTGATATGTATAAGGAACAATATTGGCGGTTTCAATGAAATAGAGATGACGAAAATAGGTACATAAATATTATGCGTAAAAGCAGGAACAAGGGATATGACGTGCAGAAAGGCAAAAGTCTATGGCAATTCGGCCAACTGGCGTTCACCCCATTTCATCTTATTGGAAACCTGTGACAAGAATGGTACCCGCTGGATATATACTGCTGAATCAGCATAATCTTTATTACAGAGATCAGTATTATAACCTCCGTACTTCACCGTGTAGCCATATGGAGCATAATTTGCTCAAGAGTTTAGACGCAAAATGGGTCATGGTGTGGGAATTAATTCTGGAATCAAATCCTGACAGGCGCAGCAAAGCACCCTTTGTGCCGGTAAATTGCATCAGGAGCCTACATATTTGACATGTACGGTTGGGCAGGCGGCAGAGACGGCGAGACCTTAAATTGTGTAAGCTATTATTTGCCAGGTAACCTGTGACGGATGAATAATTCATACACGTCACGGTGACGCGATTGTTACCATTCTTTGTGTGCGCCACGCGGCCACGGAGGTGGCAACTGCCAGTCTTTACGTACATAACGTCTTCATTCATCTTGACAAGTGACAGCTGCCGAACCCGCCGGGAAATATTAACAGTTATTAAACAATAACTACCAGGCCCCGTGCCCTCTGAACATACAGGTCGTCACTCCAAACGTAACAGACAAAAAGATTATTCTGACACTCAAACACTGACGTTGGCATCCATATAGAAGGACGTCTCGACATCGGGGGCCGTCAATTTCGTGCAAATACGTGTGAAATTTGTTCACCAGCTGTCTAAAAGTTGTAAAGACAAGAATGTTATGCATATACAGTGTTACCTAGTTATGTATATAAGGTGGAACCTCCTCTGACGACCACCGATCTATAGCCACCACAAAACAAGGTCAGATCCTGGATGTCTTTAAAGAGGGATTTGCTTGGGACGGACCAATGAAAAGCTAGCATAACATGCTTTAAAAGGAAAACTGATTTAAGTCACATAATAGAGTAACAAGTAATTTACTTATAATTTTATACTATATCGCGAAAGGAATATATTTTACTATGTTTGGAGTTCGGACCTTTGTGGGAAAAACGATCGTTTCAAAATATTTTCGTGACTCAAATTCTCAAAAATAATTATCTTTATTAAGTACCTGGTCTTTGTTTATTTTCTTTGTTCTTTAAAATTATGTTTACTGAACGCCACATGATTGACATCTGCGAATAGAATATATATATATATATATATATATATATATATATATATATACATATATATATTTGCAGTAAGAATTCGTTTTCATTGCATCAATATTTCATGATAAATCAATATTTCCTAACACATGGCTCATTTCATTTCTTCGATGGCTTTTAAAAATATCCTCAAGGGTCATCGGCTTTCAATGAAGGGCCTTTGAGCACTTACGCCGTCGTGGTCACCGAAAAAAATCAATTGTTTACATTCGCTTATGTCTTCTAGACGGTGTCACTTTAATGTAACATTTCAGCAGATATCTGTTAAAACTGAGACACCTGTATGTGTGTGCATGGATGAAACCGTTCCTAAAGTTCCATCGGATGTTTAGAGTACCCTACCTCTGGCGTTGAGCTTCGCGCTAAAACATGCCTACCGGTATATGCAAAGTATTTTATGTTACGTCACCACATTTTGTTGACTTTGGGCTCATTGTTCTATCACGTCACTGATCTCGGGACCCTTTGCACTTGACGTTCTCAACTCTTACGTCATTGAAGTGAAAGTTAGTATGGCACGTATACTCAAGTACGCCCTCTCACCTCTCGGTTCGTTCTTATACAATGTCAATATTGACAAAACCGGAGCTCTGAAAACTAATTAAAGACCGAGATACAAATTACTCGTGACGCTATACAAGTGCTAAGTGCAAAATGTCAGATGCCATTAAGACATCTTTAGACAACCAAAACATATTTAAACATGTCGTAATAATTTACACGATAATACAGCTGTATTTTATAATTTGTTGCAGATATATTCCCGATATATTCCCGAGGTAATGCTGTCAAAAAATAAAATCTAAATATTCTAATTTTTTAAAATATAAAGTAACTGACTGACTTCTAGGCTATATGAAGCAGAAATAATAATACAATAAAAATTCAAGAAATATACATGCCACCAATACAATTTATACATTTGGCAGACCAAATATCGACATACATTTAACAAAATTCCAAATTCACCATAAAACCTGAACATATTTTCCCAAATCGTAAAATTTTTAACATAATCCGCCATATCCCTTGTCTGGTATTTCGGCTCTTTACGAAATTCAATTCTGCGCACCAAGCGTAGATGTGTGTTCAGTGACTTGGTTTGCTCACTGACGCCCGTTGTTTTCATACAGTGCATGTTTTATGATTTTTTAAGTACCCTCTTCTTACCGGAAGTTCGAGTCACGTGTTTCCTAAAGTTTGCCATGTGCTTGGTTCATTGAGGTTTTATAATATGATGGAATGCAATATTGACGTATTTATATCACGCTTGAGAATAAGCTTCAAATTATATTAGGCGTACTTGGTTATCATATTCTGGTATGACATTTATTTGTAAATGGCAGTCACTCATGACTATGCGATTCGTCACTGAACTATGAATCACATGCTATACATATATAAATTACTGAAATAATTTACTTACTGATTTACACCCTGGGCTTTGCAACATTATTGTAACCATTATGTCATATTATATCAGACTGACCTGCCTACTGCTCTCTCGATTACCGATGCTTCTGATCAACTGTTTGAAAGTGGGAGAAGGCGACTTTTGATATATCATAAGAAATACACTATTCCGCATAATGCAATCTGTTATTTACAATTATTTGATTGCAGAAAGAAAGTTAAGGATATTCAGAAGATCTGATTCGAAAGAATTCAAAAGTGTGAATAGCAGTCACCTTCTAATGAGTACTAACTCTCAACAAAGAAATCATTTATTTTATTAAATAAAAATAAAAGAAATACATGTAAAACTTTATAGTACGAATATGAAGTAGTTAGGAGTTCAGACGTTTCACTTCGTAGCAGAAGGACTTCGTATAATTCAAAATTCTATGTACACCTGTCAAAGCCAACAGCTTGTCCCATCAGATAAAACAAACAAAATAAAAATCGTTTGAGAGAAAAATGAATGGAAGCATTTTGAAAGTTGTGGACGAACGCCGCATAAGCATGAGCTCTTCGGGCATAATCACGGATGAGCTAATAAAATATTTCTTCATAGACATGAAATTGATGACAGATGGCACAGAAGGAATTCCCGATGAGAGAAATACCAATGATATTAATGTACACAATCATAAAGACTTCATCATGCACGCCTAGCTGAACAAAATATCTCTACGGTTATCAACTCCAGGTAAATATACAAAAATATCTCTTCGGCTGTCAGCTGTGTGTAAGTATGCCCATTGATAAGTGCCGTACTGGAATGCACTGGAAATGAAAAGTATACTTCTTAACAAAGTGTGATTCCTGTCGTACTGGCATAATATAAGCCCATTCTTAAAGATCATAACACAGATAACAACTCAACAAAGGAAGGAATGTCTATTTTTTTTTCAAATATCATTCATACCGAATATATTCTTTGCTGGAGTGGTATATAGTATACGTAAGGAAATAGATGATCTAATTCGAGATCATTTGTATTTGTTGATTTCATTCCATTATCACCCTCAAAGCGTTAAACATACAAGAATGCTCTCTGTACTCTAACTTATCATTATGGAAGAAATTGTTAGAAAATCGAACTGCCTAGGTATTTCAGGTATAACATAATTTTTATTACGGAAAATGTCCCTTTTTTATAGTCTCTTATAGGACGTTACA
This sequence comes from Sipunculus nudus, assembly GCA_026874595.1. Taxonomy (NCBI): domain Eukaryota; kingdom Metazoa; phylum Annelida; class Sipuncula; order Golfingiida; family Sipunculidae; genus Sipunculus; species Sipunculus nudus. The sequence goes on along the minus strand of CM049317.1, from coordinate 74,478,745 downwards.
GTTTATGCCATTATTATATATGTCCCCGTTTTCATGAAAATTCACAAAGTTCATCTGTTGACAATGATTGTCTTTCAATTCGCACAGGTTCGAACACATGAAACTGCATTTCTCTGGACAAAGGAAGCTACCCAAAAATTCTAGAAAATGACATGCTATCCATGGAGCATGTTCTTGGACAAGACAGGTTATCATGCACGTCCTTGGACGTAACATATTATCCTGGATATCCTTGGATTTAACAGGTTATCCTAAGTATCCCTTGACTCAACATGTTATCCTGCATGTGTCGGGAGGTCACATTTTATCCTGAAGGTCCTTGGACGGGACAAGTTATCCTGAATGTCCATGGACGGGACAAGTTATCCTGAATGTCCATGGACGGGACAAGTTATCCTGAATGTTCATGGACGGGACGAGTTATCCTGAATGTCCATGGACGGGACGAGTTATCCTTAATGTCCATGGACGGGACGAGTTATCCTGATTGTCCATGGACGGGACGAGTTATCCTGAATGTCCATGGACGGGACAAGTTATCCTGAATGTCCATGGACGGGACAAGTTATCCTAAATGTCCATGGACGGGACAAGTTATCCTGAATGTCCATGGACGGGACGAGTTATCCTGATTGTCCATGGACGTGACTCATTATTTTGCACACTATGTCCTGCAACGTGGACATTGCTTTATCTTGCCCAATGACGACCTTTTATTCTACACTACCATGGAAGTCATTGATTATATTTCGCGCCCAATAATGCAGAATATGTGACAGTTATCTCTCTGCTGAGGAAGAACATTGGCAAGAATGGTATTGAGAAATGAGCAAGAAACCAACTTTACCAATACTACGGTGGCCATCAGTCAATTCACAAAGATATATTACAGCTCTGTTTAAGCCACTTAACGGCTGAGTAGTGGTCAGACACGAGGACTCCGAGTTTAAATGATGAAGGCGTATCCCCGTGTCAGGTGACCAGTCACTTAGTGTCCAGGTACTTGACAGGTCGGGCCCGCCCATCCTTTTAGTGCTGTAATAAAACTATAGATGGGGCTGCTCCCGTGACCTATTGGACAAAACTATCATGTTCTCGAGTATGTTGTTACTATGTCAAGATGATACTTATTTTGTCAGTTCTGTCACAAGTAATATATATCTTCATGATAGCTGATACACCCTGAAAACAACGGCCAAAACCGAGATCTCACGAGAGCTCAATACGTCAGGTCGATATTAAAACCATATGTCGTGCCTAAAGAGGTGTACGTCAATAGAGCACTTTACTGGAAGCTGCAATTATACTGCCAGAAGCTCAATGGTTATTAATGGTTACTTCATTAAGCATAGGAATAAGCGTAAATTCCAAGGCTGAGGTACCAGATCATTCATTATTTATTTGATTCTGAAGATACTAAAGCAGGAAAGAAGATTGTTAAATGTTTTCAAATATCTGTCAGTATCTGAAAGGGAAATTTAATTTTTAAATCGGAAATAGAATATTTATACCCATATAATGTAAGCGCATATTGGAAATTCTTTATAAAAAGGCGTCAAGATAGACCACAGTAAATGGTTATATATATATATATATATATATATATATATATATATATATATATATATATATATATATTATGCCTGATGCCTTTGGAACTTAGAAATCGGTGTGATGCATAAGCAGCATCGTTATAGGCATAAACCTGAATGCAGCTGAAACATTAGCATGGAGATTTGGACTAAATGATAACAGGATTTTTACTAAAATGTCTCAGCTACATCAAGCATGTTGCTCGTACAACTCAGCAACCGGTCAAGTAATACTCTCCTAACGCTGTCGTTGCAGATCCAAGTTTCTCGGTGTTTCGCCACCAGGCCTGGCACATGGCCAAGTATTGTAAAGGAGCCAATGACAGCTGTGTTACGGATTTGAAACTTGGAGCTGAATGCAAACTGCGATACCCCGCTCTCATTGGTCTGATTAAAATTCTTGGTAATGAAATCTCGAAAAAAAAATTGCTATACGCTGCAGCAGTTATAGCGAAGGAGATTTGTAACGACTGCAGAGTATAACCGCTGCATAAGGAGTGTAGGCGGGAATAAAACAATTCTGATTATATCTTCTGTAATACTGAGGTACATGGGTAGGATTTTAATGTTATCCTATACATATCCGTACTTCTTGAAATTTTTGAAATCTTCATGATGCCATAAATAAAACGATTAATGCCGTGTGGTCTTTATCTGATAACAAGCACACCAAAAGGTCATGAACCTAAACTTTAAAAAAATCCGATGCAGACATCTGGTAGATTTTCCAAAGCGGAAGGAGAAGTCAAGAATGTCTATCAAATCTGATCATATCTGTAATCACCATTAGTTGAAACCTCTGTCCGTGTCGGAACAGAAGCGTACAACGACAAACACAATACGTTTGTACAGTTAATCGCCGTGAATGCTGTACGTTACAGTGACGGTGAGTGAGGTTCCCACACTGCTGATGTCCGCGGCATGCCTGGTATGTGGGTTATTATATTGCTATCTACCTAGTTCTATGGGAACACACCCGCCTCGCAATATGTTATATATTCTGACGATGACACGCTGCCTGCCTACATCTAATGATGGTCCTGTCGCCTCGGGCGTTCCTGCCACCTCAGGATACATTTTTTGACTGTATGACCCAACTCCCCCCCCCCCCCCCAACAACACCTCACAATGACCGTAATAACGTGTACAGGTATGCGAGGTCTGCTACTAACTTTTACCTGACACACACACCTGGGTCAACAGGTACACACACACACACACACATCCCTTATGTATACCTAGTTGGTATGACTGACTTGGTTCAATGAAACCCATATAACTTGTGTATTACAGATACGCCAATCATTATTTTTATATATTATTTCATCTTCAAATAGACTGCTTAAACTACACGGCATGGTAAGAATATCAGGCTATATGATCAGCATTTATCGCATTTTTCGCAAATTCAGAATTATGAAAGATGAGGACTATAAGGCCAAAAAAGTAGTTATGTTTTTCAGTCACTTTTTCTAGAAATAAGTGCGGTGGGCGTTTTTTTAATTACCTTTTTAGTATGTTTCGATAAAAAATGTCATATGATAGGTGAAAAACATGTTTATAACATTTTTTTGCTAAACGAGTAAAAACATTATATAACAAAGGAAATTTTATCAGAATTGTATGATTTTATCTTCTTGAAAGAATGTCCGAGCGTCTGGAGCTCAAAATTGGTAAGTTTCTATTGAATTCAGAATAAACATTTTTCGATGCGGGGGTTTAAAATTGACGCGGGCGGTGCCTTAGAACCATACCTTTTATATTATTTTGGCCTTACATGTAGTGAGGAAAGGAACTCACAAAGGACATTGCGGGTCCCGTGTCTGTTGAACTATCGTTTCACCGCAGGCTGGACTTTGCTTTATCAGTTAAAGGATTCGTGGAATAGGGTCTTTATATTTGGAAAGCGGAAACAGGAGTTCTGCAATCGAGGAAGGGTGTCAGAATAAGCCCCCCCCCCCCCCCCCCCCTCCGACCTTGATATTAAGGTCATGGTAAAAAAAATAGAAGTCAGGTGCATACCTGTGACCATTACTCTGAACAAAGGTCAGTTTGAGAAAAACTAGCAAATTAGTTTTGCCAATTCCATCACACTCCCCACACACAGAAAACATTATTGTTAAGAACAAAGTTGTATATACATTGAAAGCTCAATTCCGACCCTGTGTGCTGTTGAAAGTAAGAAATATATAAATATAATATATATCCCGTACGCATAAGGTCAAATAGGTGCAGTCATGGTGTTAGTTGATGCAGTTCATGAGCACAAAACAATCATTCACATGGCATGACAGGAACGTGGTCATATTATACCTGGTGATGAGTATTCTGTGGTTATGAGGAAGTTTTCATTCGCACACTTCAAGGCATTGCTAAAACTAATGCGATATGTCTTTCCTGACACACGTACCTGAATTGTGTGATATGATGAATTTCACATAATTTCCTTTACACAGTTTAGTGGCACATTTTATTATTAATTGTATCTTATATTTCATATGTACAAATTACAGCTTTTCAAAACACTGGTAAAGTGTTTAGTGCAATTAACACATGTAAAAAATGACAGTTATGTCTTAAATTTCAATACACCGAACATAATTTACGTTTGCTGCATATTCGAATAGTTCTAAATAACTAACTGCTTCAAATTTCAGCATTGCATTATCCGACAGGCACCTTATAAGGAATCCATGTTATAATGCGCGAAAGTCTACGTGTACAGCACACCGCACGTCCGGTTTTGTCTCTGCTTTCAAACCCATATGAACCCCGATTTCAGGTCATATAAACGATGTGTGAAACAAGGACTCGTTTATCCAATTCGGAGCCTTCCCTATCAGGTCGGTGAACATGAAACTTGAAAGCAGTCATAGACAGCACAAATAACTCCGCCAGAATCCTGATGAAACTTTGGTTTGTGCGATACGCAATACGAATTTCGGTATCTCGAAATGGTAAAGGGTCCTGAGCCGCCAGAAAACTTCATTAGTTTGTTTAGTTATGAAATTTTTGAAAATTTTTAGGTAAATCCAACAACCAACCAAAGATACAAACAAGTACGACAACAAGGGATAACAAGGCTTGATGGTTAGATTTGATACTCCCCTGATTTTTAAACATGTGATCTTTGACACGTGACTTAGAAATGAGTCATGTGACTTACCGTCGTCCCAGACAGTACAGTGGTCAGCATCCGGATGGACGACCACGTCCACGGACAGACTGCAGAAGTCTGAGTCCTGCGAGATGCTGGAGCCCTTCCGACCTGAAGTAAACAATCAAGGAAAATTTATCAGTACAATGGACATAAATATGATTTTATTCATTTCGTACATTGCATGAATAATGAACTCAAAATGATTGGTTCTCATCGTTTGTGGTTCATGGTATGATATTACATATAATATTATAATCTTAGTAACCTTAAGGCGGCAAACGATCCGTACCATAGCCTGGTAGTTGAGAAAGCCAAGTGTGAAATTATATAATGAAAATGATGTTCGGATAAAAAAATGGTTGCGTATATTATAACAGCTTGGTCAAGTATTGAGCGAACAAATCCTTGGTTACAGGTTGGCAGGGAAGTAAACTAATACCTAAGTATTTTACTTCTGAACTGATGATCTTCCTACAGATATAGAAAGATGAACTAAAGACTTAACCAGGAATTATGCTTTCTGGACCAGGCTACAGGACTTCTGTGTTTTCTTTGTCCTTTATGAGAGAGAGAGAGAGAGAGAGAGAGAGAGAGAGAGAGAGAGAGAGAGAGAGAGACTGATGACGACCACGGTGATGGTCGGTGCACTCAAGAAGTCACACCACCATGCGGTTAACCAAACAAGTAATGTTTCTCCGTACTGCTTTCACAATAGTGGCGTATTAACCACGAGCGGTCCTGACACAATGACAGACATTCCTCGCCGCTATGTCACAGTAAAGGTAATTCAAAAGAACCACTAACAAATACCTGAAGAACAGATGGTTACACGGCTCGTACAATACAAATTTGCGTGCAAAAGAGCACTTAAAGCTGACTCTGAACACAAACCAAACGCCCATGCAGTGCCTTTTCTCAAGAGTCAGACAGAGTTACAAAAAAGTATTCTGAATTATTCGTCCTTCTGTGGTTTTATTATTACAGGGAGGTGGTGTTGCACTGTCCTTTATAGCTGATATATCCGGACTATCAATTTAAATCACTGACTTGTTGAAAACCACATAGGATGACTGTATTCATGTCAACGCGTGCACATGTTGAAAGGAATGATACCAGAAGAGTGTCCAGCATCACTTGTTAGTTTAAAAGTCTTTTATATTTATTCCGGAGAGCAATTAGTCTCAGATTTGTGTAGATGTATTACATGTATTTATGTATATATGTGACTGTATTCATGTCATCGCAAAAAAGGAGAGCAATTAGTCTCTTAGATTTGTGTATATATATGTAATTATATGTATGTATGTATGTATATATATGCAATGCCACATTAAAAAATGCTACGGCCTAGGTGGTTACAACATTGTGGATTTTTTTAAAAATACCATCCTGGTTGAGATAAAAAGCAAATTTTGCCATATATCTGGACGAACTTGCAGATATGCTCCAATCCTTGAAAAGAAATTTATACTAGTTTGTGATTAAGTATATCTATTTCATTTTCGATTACACATTTCTGATGTTAAGGAAGCGAGGAATGAGTACAAACAGTAACATATTACTGAAGTACAGAATAAAGAGAAAAAAGATATTTGAAGATATTTTACTTTATTTTTTATATGTGAGTGTGCATAGCTGTATTTTTTTTAAAGGACATTCAGTGCTGTAAGTTGATCGTGTCCATCCCTTTCTTAGGATTCAGTGGATCGTTTTAGTAAATAGGTGTAAAGAGCAGATTTATGTTGACTGGTGTTTCCTGCATAAAATCATCAAATTGACGGTAATACATGTACAATGACAAACTCCATACTGTACCCTGCTACAACCTGCTATTATTACACATGGAAGTTTACTAACGCACTTCGCTACCATTCACAAAATCCCACGGGCGCATCTCGGGCTGATCCCAAAACGACCGCCCGGCCCTCCCCGCTTTTATTACATACACTGTCATCTCTAAAAACGTATTCAAGCAGACAGAGGTCTGTAAGCATAGTGCATCCGACTGTGTACACGGCAGCTAACGTTAAAGTGACCGGGTATCCTTCATTTACATCACAGAGGATGCGAGGGATTATACTTAGAGACGCTGAATATACCGTAGTGATCTCTATGGAAATAAGTATTTATTGCAATCATGCTGTTCATTGAGTTGTGTACTCTATGACACCTATCGCAGGGGGTGTTTTATACCTGAGTACAATGAACATTTTGTGGCACGAAACCTTGCTTTACAGATGTGATGTATGTATATGTTTTGGAGGTTAAGTTAATATGACCGATGCTGACTTTTTGTCCATGACTTTATGAATAGATTTACGCGTATTATTATTCATATACTATATATATATACACACACATATATATATATATAAATATATATATATATATATATTTGTGTGTGTGTGTGTTTTTAAAATTGAATATAAAAATAGGAATAATAGCCGTATATATACGAAAATGCATAAAAATTCATATTAACTAAAAATAATATGTATATAAACGCATACTGAAATAGGGTTGACTTTTACGACGGGAGTGGTTATGCTATTCTATTGGGAATTTCGCTTAGATGGCAGTTATAATGAAAACCCCGCTTAAATTAATAAAGTCTCTGGGTTGTGTAATCTCTTGTTATAGGGCAGAATGATCCCGATTCCCGGGGTGTTCCGTGAGTCTTTAGGAGGGGTAGATTTAGTGACGGGGCACACAATACCCCGCTCAGTGTCTCCCAAAGGAGAGCCTGGCGTTTTTAATGCGAGGTCACCATCCTCCAGCGTCTCCTGCAGAGTCTCTTTACTTCTACAATAGGACCTTTATAACGAGATGTCATAAGTAATATCCCTGATCGTCACCTTTACCTGGCCTCCATCTCTGACAACAAAATTACCTTCTTCCGCAGATTATGCCGGCAGGTGTAGGCAGCTTACAGGTTTCAATAGAGCACGGCTCTCCCTCCGTGTTTACTTACGTAAACCACGACTTGGCAGGCACGCACCCTCGTAAAACTGGACAACCTGCATGCCTACCACTTCTCTCTCTCTCTCTCTCTCTCTCTCTCTCTCTCTCTGTTTATTAGGACTCTGTCTGTCTTTCTCTTTGCTCAGTAAATATTTTTGTGTCTGTCTGTCTGTCTCTCTCTCTGTGTTTGTGTTAAGTAAAACTCTGTCTACATGTCTGTCTGTCTGTCTCTTTGTTCAGTAAGTATTTTGTCTCTCGCTCCCCCCGCCCCCTGTCTCTCTCTCTCTCTCTCTCTCTCTCTCTCTCTCTCTCTCTCTCTCTCTCTCTTTGCCAAGCTCCCAAACAGAGTTGACATAGAACATTGGCCTACTGTACACACAGATGCTATATATTTTTGTGTTTGAGGACAAAATCTAATAAAACGAGAATTAAAAACATTTTAAATGTTTATAAATATTTGCTGTATTTTTATAATCTAAAGCTAATCACACGGCAAAAGGGCCTTAAACCCTTAAGGAAGGTCTTAAATCTTAGGGACCTAAACCCCCTAATCAGCCTCGATTCCATTCTGACAAGATTGATACTCCTCAGTTCATTACTCGCGCAAGATACGGATGTTTCCCACGGCCAAATGTAATGAGTTTTTCTAATAACGGTCTTTTCTATGCGGCAACAGGTCTGGGTTTTAATTCTATCACTGACCGATCAATAACGTCCTTGAGGCACGCTGCACGCCACCCGTCATCTACGTTACTTGTCCGCAGGTAGCGACGGATACGTTAGAGGATGAAAAAAACATCTCCAGCAGCTGAGAGCAGCTGCACGGAGCTGATGGATGAGGATGGATACGGACATTCATCTCCAAGTGGTCCATTAAGGGTCAAAGGACTCCACGTGCCTGCCCACGAGCTATCACGGACCGTTGCATGCGCGCTCTGTGAGAACTTTCCTTCCCAGACAATGCATAAATCACTATTTTCAATTAATCTTTGTACGCATGGCCGGTTTTTCCCATTTTCAAAAGTCTCGCTACGTATGACATTTATCGATCAAAACGATATATCAGTAAGTGCCCTATACTATAAAAAGGAAGAACTTTTGTATTTTGATTTTGCTTTGTTTTAAAAATGACGGTCTGAAGCATCATATTGGTATGTACACGTATATGTATATACATAATTATTAACGTATTTCATATGTTATAATTCAGGTATTTTACATAAATTTAGTTGTACCTTTTTCTATAGATGATTCTGTTGTGTATCTGAAAATTTCTGATAATCCTATTATTTTTTCTACATTGAACTTCATTGCAATGACTGGTATTTCAATACTGGGAATTTCAGCTTTTTAACGACAAAAGACTTTCATTTCATTAAATATTTATTTACAAGAATTTAATGTATTTTACAATATGCAAATGTCCAAATGTATCCACAATGTCGAATTATTATTGTGGATTTGCAAAAGCACTTGCACTTATGATTTGTCCCAAACTACATCAGAAGTTCAACATTTATTGACACAGATAAGGGCGTCTGATAAAATGCTGCATAGTTCACTAAAAAGTGAAATGAAATTAATTAAAATGAACTCATTCGGTACCGGAAAGAAGAGAATTTCAGTTTCTTATGCGAGTCACATGACTGACACGTGACAAGGAGAACAAAAGGGACCTTTTTGTGAGACACAAATGTACAAGTGTACAGACATCATTGTAATAATTTTCTATTGTTACAAAAAATTCTTAATACCTCATGACGGATGTCACACGGTCGGCAATGACATACTGTTAGTAACATGTGACCCGGAAAATAGCTGAAACGTAAATAACGCATGTTATGCCGAGTACAACAGAAACAGAGTACAAAAACGATCCCCATTAGGAAAATAAATACCGGATGTACATGCAGGAAAAAGTTGTACACGTGGGGAAAGAAGTTTGTTCATGAGAGTAACAAACGCTACCACTGACACTTTCATGTAATGGTTCAAAGATATATATGAACTACATTGCGAATCTAACCTTTTTAAGTCCTTTATTGTGATACACATACCTACACATAATATGTGTTTTCCCTTTTTCTTCTAGTCAGAACTAAAATTTAAGATTTATTATAAAGTTAAACAAAGAATTTACCAATATTTTTATGTTCATATTCACTTTTTATTCACTGTCTATAGTAAATATGTAAAAACAATCTGCCTTTCCCCTTTCTTTCACTGTGAGTGAATATTTCTGGTTAAAAGCAAATATTTCAATCTAAAGGCAAGATCGGTCAAAATAAAACATTTTATTCATGGCCATTGCTTAAAACCCATGTTTTTTTTAATAAGCCGTGTCTTTGGAAATAGGAACAACAGTTCCTCAATATAACGTGCAGTTCTTTTCAGAAATGGCAGATACTATTTCAGTGTGAGGATTATGCAAATCCGATAGGATTATGCTGATGGAAACACGAGAAAGAAATGTCATATAGAATGGAAGGACCTGACGGGACCCATGTATTGATGAAGCCTGGTGTAATAGAAAATGTGGAGCACTGGCAGGATTAGCCGAGGATATTTGTTCCTGCTTCAGACCCACAGAGGTCCAGATTTATCAATCACGTGCACAAGGTCACCTTCATCACCAATGGTGACAGGACTGGTAACCCGCTCTCCAACGGCTAATTACGCTGACCGGCCTTTCTGTTAACATCACAGCGACAATACACTACAGTACAAGACTGACCGCATGTCACAGCACGTACAATAGCTCCCTCAAATGATCGAACTGGTCATTGTTACTGTGTTGTTCCCTTGTGGTTGTGAAGTGGTCACCGCTGTTTCACCGTGAAAGCAGTTTTCCGGTTTCTCAGTTCTTGTATCCGGGCTCCGGGGCTCTAATATGAGCAGGTATATATGTTCTATTGACCGGTCAAAACATCTTTTTTCCTTGCTACTTTCTCTTATTAGCCGGCGGGTCACATTAGACGATGCCAGATCACAAACTACCTTCCATTCAACTGTTAAGCAGCTTGAACAAACTGGGTCCTGAACCCGAACAGTTCGCAGAAAGTTTACGTGTGCGTAAAAGTGTTTATGCATGACGTAACTTTTGAGTTAAATGTCTTACTAGTAAAATCATATATTTAAAAGGATAATACTATTTCTGCCGTGGTTTATCTCATAATTGTTCAACTAAATGGGAGTTCAAAATACGTAATCATGGGTCATGCATGGATTAACAAATCTGTGACTACCTGTATTAAAAGCTGATTAACTATAAGCTGATGAATGTAAGCAAGTAGTAACATGCATACGTAATGCGGGGTTCAAATAATTCAAAGTTAATATATCTTTTTCAAAGGTATATCACTTTTAGGTTTCGCATTTGTTTATTAAGAATGACCTTGAATAATTTTGTAACATGCACGGTTTCGGTCCTAAAGTGTTGTCCTACCTTATTCTTCTAGTTTCCTAATTTTCCCATCTATACTTTCCTGATTTTTCCTACTTTTCCTTCTTTACTTCCCTTCTCTTGCCCTACCTTTCCCATATTTTCACTCCTACTATTGTCCTAATTTACAGTCTGTTTGACAGCCTGTATATAGCAGATACGGTAAGCAAGATAATAAGGTGACTTTATTACACTCAGACCAGAAGGATCACTCATAAACATGTATAGAAAGAACTAACTCCACCTACAGAAAACCTGCCGAAGAGGAGCAGGCGGCATATGTCATCTACAGATGTACAGAACTGCAGGAGATTTGATGACAAGTCGAATCTTATCTTTTCTTTTGTATTTCTATGTGTTCATTTATGGCTATTTCATTTAAAACTTACCACTAAGAATCGCTAAAATTTCTCGTTTCTTTGAGCTATAATTCTATTTAGTCATACAATTTTGAATATAAAACTGAAAAAGGAAATAGAGAAAATAAATATTCTATGGACAGACCAAATTAATGTGGAAGAACCCAAACACTAAAAAAATTCATTACTGAATAGTAAACATACAAAACTGACCTAGGAGGAAGAAGATAAATGAAAAATAAATACCTAAATAAATTCCCACGAGAGACAGCTGAAGAATACAAAATTAAGGAATAGAATGGGACAGACAGAACTAAAAACCGTATGTCGGACCATCTGGATGACCCGAGGCTTTTATAGAAGCGTGCAGGGACAAGTCAACCTGCTGACTTAAACCAAGTAATCCTCACGTCCCGGTGTCCTTGGAAGACAATCAGGGGACCACGTGTTCGATGTTGGATGAACGTGAGGCCACAATATGACCAGGGGCTTCTAATTAATTCTGACATCCTCCCGCGGGACCGACTGGAGAGGCGGCAGCCGTGCTGTATTATGTCTCCATGTAAGAGTTTTGTTAAGTATTTGATCATGTCAACACCTGGTTTTGTACTGTACTGATGCCACTTGTACCCGAAATGAATACATATCATGATAACTCAGTGAACGAATTTAATTATTTAATCACCTTGTGCTAACGCAGGAGACATCATTTGAGTCGAGCTCACCTGTATTGGAGATTATATAGGGTGCTTTTGATAGGATAACTCAGGAGACCGAAGTTAATTCACAGTGTGTATGTTAATTCTAAAACCAATTAATGCATGAAAATTAGGACAAAGTAACCTATTTATTTTTCAAGCAGTTTGTATTTTTCTTCAAGTAAAGCATTTAAATGTTGTTCCGGTAAACAAATAAAAATAACACAAATACTAAAATGAACCCACACATCCAAATCCGTTTCCAATATTGTGGGGAGGGGTTCACAATTAACATCGAAGGAGACCACTATCTCTATTCATAACCTCTTAGTTTCAATATCGTTTAATGAAATAAACATTTTAACAAACAAAAATTCGCTGGTGGATATCGTTATTTGTTATAACTAATCTTACAACACGGAACCTGCACGAACAGCTAATTCTTGGTTAAAAATGCATGCGCCTTATATCAGAATAAACCCCTCCATGCCACAAATACTCATTAAACCCCAGTTAATCCCTCATAGTGTTAAGTATATTTAATTCCTCAAATACGTTACGGTGCATGTTTCAACAAATGAGCTTAAGATCGAATTACTAGAACTCCTTAACAAGCCTACGTAGTTACAGTAGCTGTACAACAAGGATTGGGCGTGGATTGAATTAAGGTTTTGTACACTTTGGTTTTAGAATGATCGTTAATATAATAGAGGACTTAGTGTCATCGGTTCATTAAATATGGTCACGTAAAACACTAACGGTGAACTGGTGGAATACCCACATCACACTACTGAATCTGGAATACCCTCAAAATTAATGCATATATAAAGATATGAAAAAGGTGAATAAATCCATCCATTAAATCCAATACAAGTATGTAAGGAATGTAGATAGTATGAATGAAAGCGTTACCGTACTGTTGGTATAGAATTTGTTTCATAAACTAAAAAATGGATTTTAAGATGTATACATAAATACGTATTTAAATATGTCCCGTTTCGAAAAAAGCCATCTTAGAGACCTTGCGACTCGCTCGGGATGAATTCACTATATAGGCCTCTCAATTCAAAAACTACCTGTGATCTGAAGGACTAAAATCAAGGAGAGGATGGCTTAAATCACCAGAGTAACTGAAGGAAATTGCAGGTATGAGGAATTAGAGGCGGGAATGCTAGAGGATGGGCCGTCCCTCGTAGGTATACCGTGTATACTTAACGGACATAGTATCCGCTTCAACAAATAAAGTCCTCATTCAAGTAGCATTAAGGTTGCTTTGATGTCAGTTTGAGACGAAGGTAATACTGAAACCAGCAGGGGTGAGGTAGATACAGAATGCACCACCCGACTTAATAAACACATAGCAATCATCAGTCCGGGGGAAAGGCTGGCATGCGTTTACAAGTCTATTCTCTGATATCATGCCTGTTACAATTATACTGTCTTACGCCCGGTGGAATCATTGTAAATTGTTTGGATCCGTATCAAGTGAAGCATACATGCACTGTGATTTACACAAACACCCCGTGAAGCTCATGTGGTCGCGCTCAGAGGGGAACCCGAAGAAGAGTTTGCTTGAATAGTAATAGGCAAACTTTATAGTAAAAGCGGAGTTTTTGTTCTGTGGATAAAAGCGTTAATGAACGGTGTGTGACTCCTTTAGGGTGTAAGGGCGCACAGCTTTCTTAGCGATATAAAAACCAGAATGAGCATGCATGATGTGGGTTATTCAAAAGAAGTGCGAGGGAGAAATTTGTTCTTGTTTCTCTGTCGTTTGATGTTCCTTCCCAGTCGGCGTCGTTTGGTGTCACTGACTGCATACTGACTCACTTCATTATCAACCCACCTCATAATATGCAACCGCACAAAGCGAACAGCAGATTTCTTAAGCTGCTGGCCAGTGAGGCAAATAGCATTTATGCAACTAGAACCTTTACTGTAGCAGTGGGCAAATACATGCATAATAAATTTCATGTTCCGAAACACGTCCATACCTAACCGGGAATGGTTTTCCCACGCGGAAGAAAACTGGACCGTGTAGCGTAAAGATGTAATTTCTCTTACAGTATACTGCATATTGAATTGTAATGTGCTTTCATTGAATGTCGTGCAAGTATGTAGGGACTATTATTTTGTTTCTCACAATGCCGTTAAGATAATGTGTACTTTTCGCTACTAACTTTTTGTTTGTATTTCATTCAAATTGCCTGTTTGTTTTAATAAAACAATGTTACAGCCACACATATACATGTATATACAAGTAAAGTCTCTATTTGGAGTAAGTATATAAAAGATTTTTTTCTCGAAATATATTCCCTTAAACTGACAAGACATGGCACTGGGGCTAATTGACAATTTTATAACGATTCTCTTATGTAAGACAATACCTAGAGACATGACTGAGACAAATGTTCTGGAACAAACTCCGAAAACTTGTATTTTAAAGTGTAATATTTCATGCCCACGTGTCCCCAACCTCTCAGATGACAAAGGCAAATCTCAATGTAACACTGTATTTAGACATTTAAATTGAGAATATAGTAGCTTATTTCATTAGTGGAAATTAGACTAATACAAATTCACTCACCTTCCGAGTCATCTGAGGAATCCAGGCATTCATCCAGATGTAATCCAGAAGACGCACGCAAATCCTGAGTGTCCAGTTGTTTTTCTAGATGTAATCCAGAAGACACCTCTATGTCCTTATTGTCCAGACTGTCATCCGGATGTTCAGAGACGATACATCCTTCGTCTTGGGCGTTGAGGTCTGAATCTATCCGTTCCAAAGCGTCCTTCTCAGAACCAATTACACCCCCATCAACACCTTCATCGTCATCAGTCTCGATAACCAACGGTCCTACGTCTACAGGTAATTCCTCAAACTGGCCGGTTATTTCTGAAGATTCTTCAGAGCAGTTTGTTGTAAAATCCTCCTCTTTGCCCTCGCCGTCGTGTCTGATGGCCAGCCCGCTGTCCCCGGAGTCTTCTGATTCAGTCAGTGACAACCTCTCCCCTTCCTCGTCAGCAAAACGTACAAACTTTATAACTTTTCCCGAGTTTGAACATTTTTTTAGGTTTGTTTTTCTGCCGCCATTGTCAGGGACGCACGGGGTCCTGCCAGCGGCAGACCTTGGCCGGCTTACTTTGAATTTCAACATATTTCAAAAATTAATTCTATCCATATCCCAAGCTATATTCTTCCATATTAGATCTCCATGTCAGCACAAATTAAAACAGTTTAAATTTTAACTATTTTTTAACCATACGAAACCACTTAAACGACGTCTTTTTAAGCCATTTTATATTATATCATTTTGCATTTAAGTGCGTATTATATTCTTGCTGCCTCACGACAGGAGTTCATTACCCGGGTAATCCACGTGCAATTTGGTAGCCAAGGTTACATGTATTCAGTAGTGCACCACGTCCCTGCTAATAATGACACATCTCCGGACTGCATATGATCACGACAACATCTGGCCATACCTGCGTAAAAAAAGAGAAAGAGAAAATTACACACACCAAGATAAAACACGCCTTGAAGTGTTCAGATTACTAATCACTGGATGTGTACATGTGTACGGGTCAGTGGTTCGGCGATAGTATCCAGAATTCAGTGTTGTGAATGGATGTGAAAAGTGGTCCCATTAATGCAACTTTCTGTGGGTTGGCTTTGTCTGGAAGTGTCATATGGCTGTTGGACAGATCTTATCAGCGTTATAGCCCTGTAGGTGGCGTCCACTGCCTTAGAATTATGTGGTCGTACCTGCGCGCTAACGATCACACGGTCACGCCTCTGTACTACCACTGTATATGTGTGTAGATTCTGCGGAGGCTGAGATGTCGGAGATAGTTTAGATTATCATTGCAAGGTATGTTAATAGCCCGTGATGGAATGTAAGATAAAGCTGTTTCCGTCGATAAAGGTTTGGTTTACATCAAAACGCCCAACTTCTGATTAACTGATTATAAACATACATTTCCATGTGTAATAACAACCCTTAAGACCAAATATTTTAAAAAATTATCTGGATCCACCGTGGAAATAAATAGGTATACACGACAGTTGTACTTAACAAAAATTAACCATGATTGGTTATAGTATCTAATTTTCAGAGCTCTTGTAGCGTAAAGAAAGAACTGTGATGATAGTTTGTTTAAACGGTCTCTCTCTCTCTCTCTCTCTCTCTCTCTCTCTCTCTCGTTTCTTTACCTGCTTTCCATCACTGATATATAAACAGAATTCGTAGGTGCACATTAGATTTAGTCTTCTCTTTCATATTGTGTCATGTAGAAACACTACTGTAGTCTATGCTGTTTTGTCAAGTTCTAATAAATGCATGCATAGTCCTCTGACAGAGGGTGACCCCAGGCTGATCAAAAGTCGACATGAAAAAGTAAAGATGATTAGATGTTGGTAGATTCAATATTTACCAATGGAAGCGGCGACCCTCCCCTTTTCATACACCAGGGACAAATAAATTACATTACATCACATGAAATCACAGAATAGCTAAGCATAATATATATATATATATATATATATATATATATATATATATATATATTACAGACAGGAACAGTTTTAAAAATTTACAATTCCACATAACTTATGTCAAGTTGTATTCCCGTATCAAAGGTGTAAACATTTTAATGTACCCCTTCCCTGACCATAATAAATAAACATGTGCACGTGTTTCTCTGCCCCGCCTGTGGTAAAATGCTAAATAGTTTTAAAAATGCAGACATAAACATCACGAACTTGACTCATCATGTTTAGAGGGCACGTTCCTTTGCGTTTGATATATCATTATATCATCTGAGAGAAAACATAATATAGACGTAGACACCACGAACTTACCCAATTATCAGAAATAACGACCACCGTTTTTGGCCTGTTTATATCACTTTATCACTATATACATCGTTTGACAGTATATATACAATACAAAAGTATACCCCACCCACCTACCTGGTCACGAAACAAGCACGTTCTTGTGGTATATCACCATATATCACTCGAGAGAAAATAACACATTCAGTCCATTGGTGTCTTAAGATCCTGTATGGTATATCTCAGACCGCGGAGTAGGCCTATGTTATGAGTGTTCACTGGTTTGAGACAGCCCGGGCGCACTGGCTGAGTGTGGCCTCCCGGTCTCGCGGAGCGTGCTCTGGCGTTTACCTGCGGAGCTCGTATAATGATGTATGTATACAGCCCATGTTGAGCGCTGGTGCCCCCTGAACGTGGAACCGCTGTTTGGTGTGACCACATGAATCTCTATCACAAATGAATTGACAAAGCCGGCCCGAGGTGACCGGCCACGGCGACGTACAAACGTAGCATTACCACAAATAATAACAACATTGACCACCCGCGTACCTACAACACTTCATTAACCTTTCTTAGTTACCTGTAAGAATGGAACATTTGAGCAACCTCTTGCTTACCTTCCGAATAAAACCCTCCGTGAATCTAGTTCAGCCTGTTGGCGTTCTCTTTTTGAATCTGTTGGATTTAAGCATTTATGAACTTGTTATTCAGTTTATAGTATCGATTTCACTATCAGTTTTGTATATGACGAAAATATTCCACAGATAAAACTTACCTGCACGCTGTTATTCTTATTACATGGCATGCACGTGACAGAACTACAAAGAACCCATGCACTGCTAAATGTTAAAAAAGCAAATCGTGTTTGTATTTAAAGTGGTATACAATACAACCCTGGAAACTGTCTGCCCCCCCCCCCCCCGCCACTCTTGGACCAACATTCTTGAATATATTACAAAGATGTGCTCCTCAGTTCAAAACAATTACCCTTCCAAATTTTCGTCGGATACTTCGAAATCTTCGAAAAAAAATTAAAACATTTGGGAAAGAACACAAGTCATCCTGAGACGATGGAGAATTTCGTCGTTCCTAAAATCAGCTGCGTTCTTTCGTACAGGTACATTTTGTCTGCATGTAAAAATTATCATACTCAACTTAAAAGTCTTAACAGATGAAAATAATAGAAACGACGTTGTTGCATATAGAATGTTTCGCTCGGTCGTGCGCTGGGTGGCATGAGGTCACGCCTGTTAATTTGTGTTGTGTTTGTGTGCATGTGTGTTTGTGTGTTTGTGTGTGTGTGAGAGAGAGAGAGAGAGAGAGAGAGAGATGAACTCGACCAATATCCATCCATGCAGTTATTACAAACACGTGCTCCTCAGTTTCATATCGTTTTTTTTTTCATTTTTTTTTTGTCGGGACACGTAAATTTCTGAAAGAAATTGAAGCATTTAAATACGGGGCAGCTGATAATCCAAAGAAAATTACCAATGCCTCGGTTACAATCTAGAAAGTGTAATACATGTAATTATGTTGTATTGGGTCACCGTAGTGCAAAATCCACTGTAGTCTTGAATATTAGGATCGTAAAAACGACAGGGAGGACGGTGTCTGTCGGAGTGACATGATTGCAGACTACGTATATGTTGCTCGGTCGTGAACTGGGTGGGCCAGCATTAATCGTATATTCGTGTGTTCGTCTTTACATGTATGAGTTAGAAACAGCAATCTACCATGAAAAGTTATGATGGCGATCAGAAAGCAATAGAGCACCATTTACGTCGACAATTGCGTCCCATTACATCACGCTTGGGAGCTTTATATGCCGTGCCTCATAATCATAATGCAGTCCGTATCTCAGAGTGGAGAACTTCAAATTATCTGTCAGCACAAGAAATCCGGTTTCCAGCTATGTAAACCAGGGAAACCACATAATGTTGTTCCTGAACCATGCGTATGGTTTAATTAATCACACGAGTAGCGAAGTTTGTTTTTATTACACGTAGTTCATTTATGCATATATATGTGTGATAACTAATAATTTTGGTGTCACTATATAATTTTGATTTATTACAGATCTTAAGTGCCTCAGATAGTTTCCTGAAGAAAAGATTCTTTTGGTGGTTTTCATAAACTTACTGTCGAAGACGATGTTCTTTGCTAGCCCTGGGAGACTGGTGTCACAGATGAAAGAGCGGCTGTCATATTTTATATTTTATGATCCTATAAACACCATCCCACCATCCCGCTGACGTCCCACCTGGGATTTCTACACGGTGATATCCAGCTGATTGTTTAACGCTGGTGCTTGGTTCTTTTATGTTTATTGAAAGTCCCGCTATTAAAGTAGATTTAAACGATCCGGAGGCCCCTTAGTAAGTAATAATACACACAAGTTATCTGTGGAATTCCGCTAATGCTGTGAACATAAAATATATGAATACATAAATTTCATAGAATAATACGGTAATAATCCAAATGGCGCTAACTTCCCCACCTCGGGGTATCAGCCTACAATCAGCACAACCAAACGAGCCTCTCCCCCTAACTTTAAAACTGTTTTACTATAGTCACCTGTCTGTCAGTGTGTCTGTCTCTGATGCCAAATGTTCGATGATACATTTGTTCAACTGATTGTGTAAATAATATGTGATTCTGTATACGGGTCATACAAACATAAATGTAAGTATTAAATGTCATCATAAGATATAGCCGTTATAACAAAAAAAATATTCAAGATCTAATTTTAGGTTTTCAGCTTTATGAATGGTGTTAACATAATTAATACAAATAAAACCGGAACCGAATTTGAAAATGCTAGCAAAGGAAGGCAGTGTTATATAATGATTGTTATCTCATGAAGGTGATCTCACCTAGAAATGACGTTATAAAAGCAAATGACACGATATTACGTTCATGGAGACCTGTGTTAATGCAACACCTCTAGCTTATAGCAAAACCCTTGATGATCGCGTGATTACTTTCCATTTCGGCACATCACGCAGTGTTCTGAAAATACACCGGCGGGACTACTTTCAAAGCCCCGGTCTTCATAAAATGGGTGTTATGTATAATAGACTCCTTAAACAGGTGTACATACAGGTATAAATGAGAATGGGGTACGTGTGTAGAAGATCGTTAACACGCTACACAATCAGTCGTACACACTCACGCCTGGTGTACACACGCACGGCGAGCATATATACACAAACTATGTACGACAACTGCCGTAAAGTGGTCATCACGTGACCGCCCACCTGTGCTCTTTTCCTGATGTTGTCTGTTGTCCATACCTCTCTCTCCGCCAAAATTTTTATCTACCTTTATGCCATTCATGTTTTCATGCTCAGTTGAGCGGGCCGTTAATTTAAATGCTACATTCAAACCTGGCCCTATGTATATGTATACATTAACCACGTGTGAGGGGAAACGCACAACATGATCTTCAAATTATTCGTCACCGATTGCACAATTATACAGGCATGCGTGCAGTAAGACGTTTTCAAATCTTCCACATGACTGTCTGCAACAGATACAGGAATCCGTGTGAATGTGAAGTGATTTTACGCGGGAGCTTTTTCAACCCTGGTATTTTTCATTAAATGCAATCGTGACCTCCCGCGGTCTGGGATAAACCTTGCATTGATATGTTAAGGAGTGAATTAAAAACAACGTGTGGGTGTTTATTTAAATATAATCGTACATCTGCTATCAGAGTTACATGTTGGTGTTTATTTAGGTCCATCCATTATTTCATTAAATAATAACAATAACAATAATAATAATAATAATAATAATAATAATAATAATAATAATATTAATACATTTTGATAAACACTTGTACTTTTGGCTTACCTTTGCCTACGACTCGGTGTCTACCGCACAAAGGTGGTCCTTCTTGTTGAGTCTGTAGAGCTATAAGCTTTGTAGGTATCGACACCTAATTAAATCACTGTTACAGCGCTGGGCCAGCGCTATTAAAGGATTCCTTTGCCTGTATAGGCCTAAACTGATGCGACAGACGCCACTGGATACGTAATTGGAAAGACATGAACGGCCAGATTAAAAGCATTCAGTGTCTTCAAACACACCCCGACGTGAGCTTTTCATTTACACATTACTTTTATCTTTACTGTGAAAGGCGCCTTTGCTTCACCAGGGCGTGTTCCCTTGGTAACCATATTCTATATTGTTTCCCCAATTTGTTACCATAAAATATCCCGAGAGTATACGTATCACTGATCTACCAGCCACGTAATCCACAATAAAGACAATATTCCATTTTACATAAGAAGTTTTCACATTCTTGCTGGGATTTCAAGCAAATGCACTTTCTAGTTTAGAGTGTAATTCATGTCACTAATTAATTTCATATAGGTTTAAGAATGCAGTTTCCAATTCACTCAGTCAGGTAGTCCATCTCATGGTAAGATTATACCATACGTGTAAAAAGTACTGTAATACAGTTTAATTTTCAGGGTAGACACTGTTCACATACGTATATACAAGTGCATGATATAAACTGATTAAACTTCCTGCAGTCCTTATGGTAACGTTACATACAACTTTATGGTATCTATTTAGTCTGCTTCGTTCACCTGCAGGCATTGTGGAGCTCGAACGATGGCAGCACGAATTTGACGGTAAAGTTAGGTGTGATCTTTCCAAAGAACTGGCGGTGGGGATAGAATGAACGAATACTGAGCCCTGCCAGTCGCTACGGTAATTAGGCAAGGCATAAACCTGTGTCACCGAGTCACCCAACCAGTCATTTATGTATATTAAATCAGCCAGCTCAGGTGAACTAATATCTCTACTTATTTAAAATGCATTTATTCCCACGGAGCCCAGGTAACCTTTGACCTGATAAGTGTCTCCCCCAGGGGTCCTTTGTTTTCACGCTGCATGATGAATAAGCTGTAATCTGATCGAAACGGATCGGGGAGGGAGGGACCCATTTCATATTACATGGGACAGTGCTATATATTAATTGATGCTCAATACTGTTTACATTTTGGGCCGGGAAATAGACGCAAACCGGAAGCTACCCGCTTAGTGTCAGCATAGCGCATGTGCATCCGTGGTCAGACCGGATACGCCGGTGATGAGCCACGTGACCACGGACATTGACTGACTGACCAGACAATCTTCAGGCTGATTTAGTACATCCGTTATTAACGACCAACACTGGCTAATGGGCCCCAGGTTAAATTAATATAAATTGTTTAATATTCACATATAAATTTATTGGCATCCATTTGACACACAATTGGGTGAACAAATACAAGAAAGACAAATTGTCCTCATTTAAATAAGCAGACTGAATACCACCATTCAGTTGACTAGACAGTGATACTTTTATTTATATGTTGTGTTAATCATAATCCTAATCAGAAATGCTCATGCATCTTTTATCAATAACTGTACAAATACTTTACTGAAACTTCTGTTACCTCTTTCTTCATTGAGACCAGGTAGGAATTCCCGGATAGCAAATTTACATAGTTGACAAGATTCACAAAATATAATTTGTATGTATGCATATTTGAATCATGATATTATAATATATGTACAAGTCGACATTTAAAAAAGGTTTCAGTATCTCAGAAACTTAAATTTATGCACCTACCACATCTAACGTTTCCTAGTTTTATGTGTTATTATAGCTGATTACTATACATACCGTTGTCCTGTAGTTTCACTAATCCAAAATAAATTGTCATGATTTACGTTTTGGGCTCTCCTTTATGTTTAAGTAAAATACTTGTCCATACTTTATCAATATACCCTTCACTTTAACATTTGACGGATATTGTTTTTACTTTGATTCTAACTTGAACAATACAATGTAAAGTAGGATTTCTTATATTTGTTTTAATGATCTTGTTGCATAACGTGACGAATATAGTCTGTGTCCAAAGTAGTATGATTTACAAGAAAATATAAATTAATCTTGTGTGTTTTGAGTTATAAGGTACAGAGCTTGCCTTAAATTCGGTCTCTTTGGTAGCAGTATGTATATTAGGTAACATTGATTTTTATGCAAAGCTACCGATGTTTTTCTTCCGTAGCATGTCCTTTTGATGACAGTTGCGATGGTTATTTTGTGCGTGCATATATATATATATATATATATATATATATATATATATATATATGTTAATATTATGTGCATATAAATGGAAAGAAAACAACGAATACCTCTTTGCAAAAGTTTGCATTTCTAGCCAATCTTGGTTTTATGACATCAATATTGAATATATTTAATAACTTTTTAAAGGGAACTCTAGTAGGAATAGTCGGAATGATACATTTTGTAGGAAACAACAGTTCTTTTAAATATTATAAATGACACATTGGTTTACAAAATTGACATTTAGTCTGCGCTATATAATGCATGTTATATATGGGGTTTCGGTCAATGTCACCAGTGCAGTTTAGGTTTACCTAAGATCATCATGTTATGAAAATTAATGGGAAAAAAAACAATCTCAGTGCTTGTGTTTAGTTCCCATATTATTATTGTCTCTTCTTTTCTCTTTTGTTGATATATTCTTTGCGGTAATAGACATATTCTTTGCGGTAATAGACTTTCCATTTTTCCACACTTCAGATGCTATTCAGTTGTAAAAAGGGGTATAAAAGCAGCACAACTTCTTTTCGGAAAGTAAAAGATGTGTTTAAATTTCTAATTAAGTAATCTACAGTCGCTAAAATCTGAAAGCAACTCTGTGTTCTTTATTTATTACTTAACATAATTCTATCTTTAAATTTCTACTGTACTTCTAATGAAGCATGCAGCTATTTATGGGAATAATGCCATTTGCGCTTAGTCCTCATTGAATATGTCACTGAAAATCAATTAATTCTTCTGAACCAGTGTAATTTAAACGGTATTGCCGGGTGCTTTTTCAAACAGAGTTATCTGCACCCGTTGTCATCGCAATGCCGGCTCCATTATTCTAGTTTATTTCTTCATAAACGTTCATTTGTAACGTTTAAATTTGATTAATCAAGCATGCAACATGTTACAAGAATAATGGGACTTGCGTTGGCGGGAATATTGTCACAAAGTTTATTAGCGAGGCCCATTATCAAAACAGTTTAATTTGCTCATCCAAGTGAGATATCGGGGCATTTTGACAACACTAGGAAAGTTCATACCTTATACAAAAACTTATACATTTCCATTTATAATCCGCTGCGAGCAAGCAGTACTTCCGTGCTATCACCCACCACGCAAAAGGTTATCGAAATCATTCTGGCAAGGTTAAGTTTCCCATAAGATATCGTACAAATAAACATACAGACTTCGATATTTATATTTAGAGCAAACTAAATATGACATACCATTCTCAAGCACTTGTATTTAGTCCAAATCACCAAGAGGCGGATATTTTTAGTCGACTGGAATATGTAATTTAAGCTCCTTTTTTATTTTGACAAAGAAATGTGCTATACAAATTTCAGGCATTTGTAATGACCGACTTTCTGGACGTTACTTTGCATTGTGACGTCGCCTTAGGGGAAAAAGCTTGGTTTCTCAGACATTTTATCATAGAAATCAGTGTCGTCGCGGGCGATTTTTTTTTTTTTTTTTTTGCAGCAGGTTTCTAATAGATTTTCGATAAAAGTGTCAATTTTATCTTCTTGAAAGGAACATCCGAGAGGCTTGAGCTCATAACAGGCAAAGTTTCTACTGTAAATCAAAATTAAAATATTTGATGCGGGGGAGGGGGAGGGGTCAAAATTGATTCAGGGTACTTGGGGAAACGCCCAGGTTTCAAGCATGTATATTCTTCCAGCAGACGGTTGTTTTAAAAAGACTATTTAAGCAAATTAGATCAAATTATAATGACTGTTAAAGGTAAATATCTTATATGATAGGCATTTTCCATAAATGCCTTTTTAACTTAGCCTAGTCGGAAACAGTCTTCTGTTTTCCTCCAGTTAATGAATTGATCATTCTCTTAGATCTCTCTGACTAATATCCGAGGTTCGTAATGTATTCACTTTAAGATAGATTTTTCATTATGAACTCTCTCTCTCTCTCTTTCTCTCTCTCTCTCTCTCTCTCTCTCTCTCTCTCAAAAAGTAACTTGATAATTGACACTCTCTAGTTTGCTGAACATACCTTAACCATCAGCTTATCGCAAAATCACAAAGAATGATTTTATATAAAAAATAAAGAAGGTCGATTCCTGCAAACTTTCATTAGCGGTTTAACCTGCATGTGTATCATATAATCTGTTATTTATATGGAAAAAATAGTTTAAATAGATGATTTTACTATCATTACAATGTCCTTTAATTGCAGGTAGAGGTCAGTCACCTCATTTACACTCTCACTCTCTCATGCTATACACTAATTACGCCCACAATGCCGGCTTCTGTTCACTCAGCCACTGGGCGACGTGTGACAGATGACAAGCCAATCTACCCTGGCTCCCGCTTAGCCAATTTGAACTCTTTGGGTTCAGTTGTAGCTCTAATTAGTTTGATAATTACCTGTTGGCACGATTCCTTGGCACAATTACTGACTCATATGGACGCCCAGAAAATAACCATTCTACGATAAAGTTGAATCTCGGTTCATGCAACCTGAGATATCCACAGCCTCGCAGGTGAGGTGACCATGAAATACTTCATTTTTTTTTATCAAATTCCCTTGCTGTTTATCGTATAAGAATATATATATATGTATATATATATATATATATAGTTAGTTAGTTAAATTAATATGAAAAAAATGTAGTAGCGTATTTTTTTATTATAATATAACAAAGCGGAGAGTTAAGCATCAAGTAGAATCAAGTCGTTTATCTCTTGGTTAGTACTAAACGACATTTCAATATTCATGTTTCTCTCTTGCTTAAAATTAAAAATTATCAATATTGACCAAAACAGGCTTTTTCATTATTGCAACATGATCCTTCACAATCGTTCGTGAATCATTTCCATTTTTTTTACTATATCTAAACGGCACTGCTCAGTCCTGTCACGACCTCGCTACTACTCGTGACATCCTACATACATGACCATACAGATTTAAACATGTATTTTGAATTAACGCCAAGATGTCAATCAAGAAGCTCATGACGTGGTCACGCTAAGTGGCTGATGTCGACTTTCAGCCGCACGTCTCAACCCGTAATGAGTAATAGAGTGTAAGGCTATAAAATGTGTGTGTGTGTGTGGGGGGGGGGGGGGGGTCAAATGAATCTGATGAATATATGCAATGTTCAGCCTTTCCTGCCTAAAGTCATTACTTTCCTTTCGACTGATTTATCACATTTTCCGTTTTGCTCATGTGTAGACAGAATGTAGTATTCCAGCAAAAAAGTTATACCAAGTTGTATCATATCGAGTCCTATCTTATCTCATTTTACAGTTTCATAATCCATATATATATATATATATATATATATATATATATATATATATATATATATATATACATATGTATTTATGTATATATGTATATATATATATATATACATATAGATATATATATATGTGTGTGTAGATATTATACATACATACATACATATGATATATTTGACGTTTTTCAAACTGTAAATGTATATGCAAGGTTATGGCAGAATATATATATATATATATATATATATGTGTGTGTGTTAATAGACAGATAGAAAGATAGATAAATACATACATATGATATATTCGACACATTTCAAACTTTTAAATGTATATGCTAGGTTATGGCAGAAAAAACATGCTATAACTCATGCAACTATATATTCATTTTTAACTATTTCCAATCACGTATTTTTTTTGCATGTATATGATAATTAAAGTCTTTGGGCTTTTCTCTGTAAATCTTAGTCGAAATTATCTGCAGTATGGTTACCTTTTTTCTATTTCTTTTTTTTTTGTCGATTTGATGCCAGAACGCCCCCTGTTTTGAAACAAAACATTTACGCTTGGAGGGTTGTGAGTCATATTCGTTCTCCTGCTAATCCATCAGAAATGATTGACATATGCGTCGGTAGTTTACTCGTGCGCACTGTGTGTATTCTCCCGTGCAGCGTCCATTGAAAGTCAATCTATTGTTCTAAATGTGCATATAATGTATGAGCAAATAGACAGAAAATCGATGTAAATACTTTCACCACAATATTCATGCACGAAAACGAAATGAATTATGTATTTTATATGAGCAACACTAACACAAAATATAAAGCTGAATTAACGCATGACTTCTAGCGCATTATATTGATATTTTTTACAATAAAATAGGATTGGCAGGTCTTATTTAATAAATAATTATAAACAAAGAAATATCTAGAATTAAACCACAAATAAAAATGGTGCTTTTGATAAAGTATAAGACGATAATATACGGATAAGGGCGCGGTCACCACCAGAGCTTTCCCCCGGCTTCCACTATTCCACTATACAGGTCTATTCGCAACCAAACGTATCTGGCGAATTAACTCTCGTATATAATTTCAGTTTTTTTTACATAGGTTCACTACTTGCAACAGCACTGAAGCTTCTCCATCCTGGAGAAAAAGAACCATAAGCAATATGCACATTGGTTATAGGTACCCATATAATATTAAACGATTTTTACGTTTTCCTTTGGATGTATATATATATTTTACAAACAGGATGATTTTGTGTATAGAAACCTATTATATGGCTTACTCGTTATACTTAAGCTGAGAATATTCTTTGTATGTCAACACTTGTAAGCAAGTTGAGTACCCGCACTTAGTTCTTTGGTATGACTCTTTGTTCCAATATCGTAATAATATTTGATAAAATTGCATGCATTATCATATGGTAGTATATGTATTACGTGTATATAATATTTTACAAACAGAATGATTGTGTAGTAATTTTTTATAGCTTACACGTTATACTTAAGTAAAGAATAATTTTTGTATGTCAGAATTTGTAAGGCAGTTGTGTACCTTTGTTCTAAGTTCTTTAGTTTGACACATTCATAGAACATATGCATGCATAAATTACAGAAATTACTCAGCTTTAGTATATAAACTGTAAATGCATTTTTGTTCTATATACTGTTGTCTAGCGACCTATACACTATTCCAGGGCAAATGTCAGTATATTTTGTATTGAGCATCATATATATATATATACTTACTAAGTTATTAATTACAATATACACGCATGCATGTATTCACACAAGGAAATAAAGCACTAGCTATTTTCTTATCGCCATTCAATGTAAATTTGAAAAAAAAATGATATACAGACTTCCGTGTGAAATAAACCCCAAGTTCATATTTTATGCACTATATTACGATTTGTCCTCAAATGGATAACTTTAATTCACGCCTCATCTGGGGGTTTTGTCATTTTTGGTAAGAAAACACACCAAAGATTAATTATAACATTTTTCTTTTCTGATGTAGTACGCATTATCAGGAGGTACGCAAAATAAGGTGTATACACACTTTTTGTGAGGACTTACAAAGGCACGCACACATTCACTCTTAAACTGTTTGATTCACATGAATTCACATTTCCAATTATTGTGAAGTGTTCATGTGCACGTTTCGCTCAGCAGGCAAGCGGGCTTGGGCGTGCATAATTCTCTGTATGAAATATGGACATCGCCGCGGGGGTCAGTCAGAGGGCGCTGTTTGTAGGGAGGTTCTGATACAGTGCGCCCCCACCCCTTCTCTTATAAAGAACCGTTCTATTGTGCTGTCGGTTCATTATGGCTGATACACCTGAAGATCTCAGGTAACAATTCCGCCACGTCCAGATCTGGCCGGGTCATGTCAGATGGTCGACTCCCTATTAGACGACTCTCATATTGGAGACTCCAAGACAGGACAGCATCAGCTCTGCCTCATGTTATATGCTTAACTGCCAGTCACAAACGTCTCAATGGAAGTCGCTCATTACACACATATTTTACATCAGCCAAGGAGGTTAAGTTTTCACCCATGTCTCTTTGTTTGTTGGTTGCTATGCTTGTCTGTTTGTAGGATTACGCACAACCATGTGCTCCTTGCGGATCCGGATAAGGGGAGGATCCTATTGGTGTGTTTTGAAATCGTATTTGATGCAGAAAAATATAAAAAGAGAAACACGCTTCCTTTTTTTGGTTAAAAAATATCAAATGTAAATTATCCGAGTATTAAAAAATTAAGCTCTAAATTATAATGTGTGGTATCTCTGTATTGGTTTATCTACATCAGTCATGGGCGGAATCTGTCTTATCGGTACCAGCAATCTATTACAGACCATTCATTATTATTTATATCGACCGTGTGCCTCTGTATCAGTCCGCTTGAGTACACATAGGTCAAGGATGAAATCCTACCCTGGACATGGCAAGCATCGTCCCTTGTGTTCTACCAGGGACGTTAAAAAATCAATTCTTTTAAACATTAAGTATTAAACAAGTTCATTTTAATTCAAGTGATAAAGAATGACTGTAAACTGTTGTTATCATGCGTGGCCAATTATAAGAAATATTGATTATCGAACTAGCCATTATGAAGGCAGTACCGAAAAAGGTATCAAATATGATTGCATTTTGCAAATTTCTATAATGAATGACTGTATGGTTTTCCATAAGCTACATTTTTAGATGTATTATAACAGTGACATTTCATACCGCTGGTATCAGGCTTAAGTTTTTTCAGCAGATTTCATTATCATATATATTTGTTTGTATTGCCAATGAATGCCCACGTTGTTGAAATATCTCAGTGTCTTGTTACATTTATGTTACAGCATAATGGAATATAAATATCCATGGTGTATGCACATACAAAATATATCAATAATAACTGTTATAATGAAACCACTTTTTCTTCTGTATTTAACCACTTTCCCACCACGTCCAACCCTGGCATGTGACATGTCCAAGTAACCTTCTCCAACCTAATTCTGTCAAAACCACGACATTTGCCACAAAGCAAATCGTTTTTCTATTGTCGTCTGCTGGCGTGAACGGTCTCGCATACCCGCGCCAACTAAATGCCCTCGGGCGTCACTTTCACCCGTGACACAACCTCTCTTTGCACAAGACAGTTGGGTTAATAAAAGTAATTACCACAATCGTGTGGTAACTATCC